>JANAVB010041018.1:2354802-2677818 GCA_029216955.1 Iris pallida
GAATTCTATATTCTTAGCAACCTATTTAGCGTCTGTCCTTTACCTCGTTAATAGATCACGAGGACCATGGAATGCTAGGTTGGGAGACATGCTACTCAACTTACAGCACTTTCACTAGTATTGGCCTTGGATCTTATAGGACATGCAGGGCATTTTCTTATCCTCTCTAGCATCATAAACCTGTAATCTCGTCTAAAGCCATTTTACCGAGAATTATACTTCGCCCGTATACTTTGGCTGTGGTAAACCCTTGGTTCCGTGATTCAGATGTGATAACTATCAGGGACACTACTCTATATTTACACTAGGGTATCTAAGATCTAAAGGGGTCAACGAGAACATAGTTTTAGCAATGTTCCATAGACTATGATTCTTCGAAATGATTTCAATTCTGTAGGTTATGCCTTGCTAGAGCGCTGCTGGCTGCAGTGAACCCACATTCTCTACCCCCAAATGATTGACGACAGTGCGCTGCTGTCTAACCATTATGAGTTAACTAACAATCTTTTAACTGTATCCGTAAAAATTCATGAGCTTCTAGAGATTCAAACAAGATGACTAAAAATAAAGCGTAGGTATTTGTCCTATCAGTCACAACACATAAAATAAAATATTTAACATGAAGGAAATAACTAAATATGAAAGAAATACAAACATTCTAGTATCTATTTCATATGTATTTCAATAGTTGAGGGAAATCTCGAATCAATCTACCTCGAGATTTTATACAAATAAAAGAATCAGTAATTATAAATCAATTCCTTACAGCAAAATAGAATTTAAATAGGCAATTTTAATTTATGATATAAGGTTTATATCTAAATAGAGCAAAAGGAAATTGAGCAGATTATCAAGGTTATAGCCTTAATTCTGGGAAAATCTAACTAACCAAGTGTATAGTGTATCCACATGGAATCATATCGTCATATCAAAATAAGAGTGTACCTATAGGGTTCTAGCAAGCTATCTAAATTTAATAATTCTTAAATAGCATGGCCTATCTCACAACCTTAACTACCCGCACCCACTTTTCCGAATATGAGACGTGTCCAAGCCAGCCTACGCCGAAGAGTCGGCGGTAGAACGCTGTCAAGCCCGCAAGAAATAAATGCTCAAAATATAAAATTTGCTGCTCATTCACATTTCTAAATTTGTTACAACATTTACAACATTTATATTTAAAGAAAATACACAATTCTCACAATTAATGAAAATAAAACAAATCTATTTCTAGGTTTCTGTCTGCCAGTACACCCGTATCTCCCAAGCTAAGTGAAGCCACAGCTAACCTGAAAAATGTTGGTTTCCAGTCAGGAATGGAACAAGTACACACACCGACGGCAATGCGAAAACATAATAAAATTAACAAGATATGAAAATAACATAAGGAATATGAAAGCTAGAAAGTAACTGATGACATGGCACGGTAGAGAAAAAAAGGGAAATAAGTAAAAGACAACTACATATGTGGCATGAAATATCTGTTTCGACATGTGAACGGCAAGGGGGTAAATCCGGCACCTGCACGTGTCGTGTACAGGTGCTATTGTTCACGAATAGACATCATGGGGATAGTTCTGGATAGTCCACATGTCTACTAAGATATTTTCCCTACCGACTACTCCATGTGACGAGCGTGTCAACAAGTAGCAAGATATATGTATAAACATGAAATAAAAAGACTACTATGAATCGAAAGCAATCAGAAAGTGCACTTGCCTGAGGTCCTTAGCTGGTGAAACCAATAATACCATACCACTCAATGAGCCACAATCAGTCAACACATGCAGAAGTCTCCAGATGCTGAAATAAACAATACCAACATTCTTAAAATAGTCAAATTAGCCATAATTGCCTGTCCTTAAGTCCAATTCTGGACACAGGAGCAAAACGGTAATTTCGGACGAAAACGATGTCCGCCGTTGGACCAGCTTTGCACCGAAAACGTGCCAGAGCCAACGGTCTCTAAAGTCGTCAAACTATATGTCAACAGGTCCGATTTTTTGATAGAAACCCAACCATATGTCCAAAGTTGGATTCCGACGGGCCGTGCACAAAATCGCCCGTTGAGTCAGACCGTGGGGCCCGCAAAACGACGTTCCGATTCAACGATCTCAGAATTGGACCAAACTTGGCATACAGGACCAGAAAAACGATACGATCCTGTTGGCCCATGTTTCGTCTCGATATAATGAGTGTGCACAAAATAATTAGAAAATTTGCACAGAGGCCGATACGGTAAATTTTGACGGATACGTATCAAATTCGTCGCGCACACGCGACCAATTTGAATTCCGTCAAAGCCCACACATCCACGAAGCAGTTACGCACCTTTCGATGCTTTCGGTTCACGATCAAGTCGCCCGGTTTGGCGGGACGCACGTCGAGTCGGGTGGATTTCTAAGTTTTCAAAAACTATTTTTCGTATTTTTCTTAATTTTTGGAACTATTTTAATATAAATATAATACATGATAAAATAATATACTTAATGGGTTTCGATCCTGGTTAGGTCGTCTAAAAGGCTGTTCAGATGGTTTTCGTGAATGCTCAAAATATGTCGGAAAAATAGCTTCCAAGTGGAGTGCTACGCCAAGTATAAACTCTGTTTACTAACAGGGTTTTCGTCGATTTGGAACTCGATTTCTATCGCACATGGCGCGAATCAAAATAACTATTTGAAGGGATCAAAAGATGGTTATATAGTGATCGTACTAGAGCAATCGGTTCGCAAAATGGTGGAGTAACGGCAGAGAAATCACGTCTCGAAAGGGCGCGTCTCAACCGCTGCTGCTGTGTGCTCTGACTGTCGTCCGCACGCGCGGCAGATTCCGACGCTCGTGCGGCGGCGAGCGGCTGCGGGGTTGGTCGCCATGGGTCGGAGAGGGGGCGCCGGAGTGTGGTAGCGTAGGGAAGAGCTAGGGTTTGAGTTTCCTCCCCCTACTCTCTCGTTATATTTATATGTGTGTTATCGGCACAGTCGGGTTCGGCCTGGAACTCGCGGGATGGGGTGTTTGCTTGGCTGTGGGGTTTTCTTGGGTTGGGATCTAAAAGATCGGGTTTGTTGCTGCTTATTCATTTGCATTCTTTTCTTTTTCTTTTTCTTTTTCTTTTTCTTTTTCTTTTTCTTTTTCTTTCTCTATTCCTTATTAGTATTTACATATATCTATTTATATATATATATATATATAAATACTCATGCATATATATATATATATATATATATATATATATATATATATATATATATATATATATATATATATATACGCACATATACAAATATATACGTATATTTATATAAAGATACATACACATATATGCTTATATATATTTGTATATATATTCACATATAAATATATATATATATATATATATATATATATATATATATATATATATATATATATATATATATATATATATATATATATATATATATATATATCTATATTTATATACACGTACACCCATATATATTTATATATACATACTCATATACACGTACATATATATATATATATATACATGGCTCTCTCTCTCTCTCTCTCTCCAACTATAAGCATCCATATATGCTCTATATTATAATAATAATAATAATAATAATAATAATAATAATAATAATAATGACAATAATGATATAGCCAGTAATAATAAACTACATAACTATTTATAAAGTCTAAAAATCACAATTTAAATAAAATATTTAAACTAATATCCGGGAAGGGGAGCTATACTTTCTTTAGTGTAACTTTGAAGGTTCTCAATGTCATTTAAAGATATCAGTTTCTGTTTAGCACTGTTAATTCGGTGGCATAACTCTTCCAAATCATATTTGGATGTTGCTTGTATTTTTTTCATCAATTGGCTCGGATGTAGTTGGCACAACTAGTGCAGGTTTATCAGAAGATTTCTTGATGGGGGTTTCCTCACCCTTCATTTATTCAAATTCAATCCTATATACTTATTTCAGAGATCTGTTCCAGGCATGGTTACATTTAAGAAACAGTAGAGTATCAGTCTATCTTGAACCCTCGAGTCTAGAAGAGACAGTTGTTCAACCCATGCTTGAGATGTTTATAGTATACCATTCCATCCTCATCGCCTAAGTGATATATGTATAAATTCTGATATTGATGGTATCAGTTATTTGGGAGCGAGGGCTCTAAGATCCTATGGTTCAGTCCCTGTTATAATTGTCTTACTCACAAATGTATAACACCTTCAATCCCAATGTGACAGGATACCAGTTTAGGGGCAAATGGGTTTTTGTACCAGTCTATATGAATACCCCTGTTTTGCACTAATGAATTCAAGTTCGGAATTGAATTTCAATTTCAGACTTTGAACTCTCGACTTCAGGGTTGTTGAGGGATTTACTCTTGTTCAGTCCCCATCCTTGTTCAATACTGAACCATAAATTTAGCTCCCTACATCAATCCATGTTCAGACCACCTTGAACCTTTTATTTTTTTCATGCATTCAATCACTGCACCCACAGTTTACAGCACATTCTTCTACTTGAATGCCCTGCGTTCATGTCCATATTACTGGTAAATGCCATATGCTGGGACAACTAAGTCCATCTCATTGAATTGTTTGGCAAATGCCATGTCCCTTTTAAATCCTGTACCTGCCATTTTAAGGTTCAGCCGTGGGGCTAAAACCTACAGAGCATCTTTTCCCCTGTGGTTAAGTCCAGTCCTGTTTCACTTTTTAGTTGTTCCTATAGTGAGTATCAGACTTAGGGGCCTACATAGTAGATGCTGGGTTCAAGAGCGGTTGGCTTTGGACTCTGTTAAGAAACAATAGCATTGAGAGGCCTCCTGGCTAATCACCAAGTACAAGAGTATCAGTAGTAGGTAGATTCCATATTAGAGAGTATGCAACTCATTACCCATGTTGTAAATTCTATTTGGGTTAGCTTAGCACACTCTCTCAACCAAAAAAAACTCTAAAATCCCTTCTAGGCACCATTACTACTAGCCTGAGAAGTCTACCCGGTATCAATACACAGTGACACCACTCTTATACATGAGTCAATGCCAGATATCTGATTAGGACTAGGAGTTCAGATATTGGGATAGATGCCATGACCTTAATCTATTTTGTATCAATCCTTTGCCACTTCAATTATCCAGTCTTAAGTAAGTTCACCTGGGTATTGGCCTAAAACCACCAGGGAACACTTAAAGTTCTACCGAGTCATGGTATCAGCATTGTCTTGTTATAATGCCTGTGCAACAGATGTGCTATGTTGAACCTGGTCGATGTCCTCCCATTGGTCTGAAGGAGATGAACTATGAAAAAGGGAACTTGTTCTTGCTTAGGCACGGTGGCACTTATTTGTCATTGTTGTCCTCTTTTCTCCCTCTTTTAATATGTAAAAGATATATAATGAGTATCTCAGTACAGTTCAGATACTGGATAAACCATAGCCAATTGTCAACTTTACCTTCTCTTTTCTCTAGCAATGGCAAGGTAGTTTCACTATGCAATTCAATAAGGGGTAGCTTAGTGCAATAATAAACTTGCATCGAGGGATATCTATCTACACACCTACGAATATTTGTACATAGGCATGATGAACCCAACCTGGCCTAGAAGTAGACTTAGAAACTAGTAGGTAGCTTATCATGGAATACCATCGTTTTACTAATACTAAAATTCATAAACAGGATACTTGGACTTGATACAGATTTTGACCCGTACCAGCAGCTCAGGACCTAAGGCAAGTATACCTTGCCTTTCTACACAGCTTTATTTACATGCACTGTCTCTTTATTATTATCCAATTTTTCTCATATTATTGAAATGTATCTTTACTATCCTGCTTATATATTTGTATCATTGCTATATAGACCGTGTTCACAGTTAGTTGTACCTTATTGGATGTATTCACTTGAGTCTTGATCGAGTCGTGTCGTGGGTCGAGAAGTCGTGAACTGAACTGCTTTACCTTCGTGTCTTGAAATCTTAAAGCTAACCTGCGAGTCCACATTAGGGATGAGGGTTAGTAGTTATCTATGTCTTAAGCTAACCTGCGAGTCCACACTAGGGACGAGGATTAGTAGTTATTGGTCCACACCAACAAGTCCACACTAGGGACGAGGATGATGCTAACCTATGAGTCCACACTAGGAACGAGGGTTAGTAGTATATGATTTACACCTGCGAGACCACACTAGGGACGAGGGTGATGCTAGCCTACGAGTCCACACTAGGGGCGAGGGCTAGTAGTTTGATCAAACCTGCGAGTCCACACTAGGAACGATGGTTTGAGTATTCGATTTGGCCATCCGTTGACATCGTGATATCGTGTTCTCTTGTTCTTCTCCAGCAGTTCATTTTATGTGTAGACAGTGTACAGATTTGTGTTTATTCATTGCTCAGTTTTACTTGTTTATTCTGTATTTTTCTCCATGCATAATAAACTGTTAGAAAGGCTCATTTTTATGTATCTTGCTAGTCCTCTGAGGACCTGATGATCTCTTCAGGTTTAGCTGAGTCTGAGTTAGGAGCAGACGAGAGGATTGAGTAAGCATCAGAACGCAGTGCCTTGCAGTAGAAGTTGTCTTGATTAACAGGTTGTATTCAGTTAGTGTATTTCATGTACTTTTCTCTTTTCCGTCTATTGGTAGTGGATTTGTGTCCACCGGACGTGACATTGATTCTTGATATTCAGTTATATTCATTATTGTTCAGTTCATGTCTTTTTTATTGATCTTGATTGTGACATGATTATTCTGTGGATGAGATATAGTTTACCATGAGATTCTAGATTGCCGTGACTTAAGTATAGACAGCATACTACCGCCGACACTGTGGCATAGGCTGGGATTGGACACGCTTCGTATCCGAAAAGCGGGGGTGGGTCGTGACAGTCATCAACACCAGCCCCGGCAGCTAGAGATTTAACTATTGGAGCTCCTAGAAGGATGACCACAGTTTCGTCGGTTCAACACTCGATACCGACGTACCCTCAGCAACAGAGGCAAAATCAGTCTTCCGTAATGGGTTGCACTCATTATGGGAAGCATGGGCTCGTGGTTTCAGGGTGTCGTACGGCACATGGATTGTGCTTGGCCTGTGGAGCACTGGATCACATGATAGGATCTTGCCCGCATAGAGCCAGTTCATATTCATCAACCCTAACCAGTCTATCGGTTAGGGGTCCTGCACCTGTACAACAGCAGCAACACCAGTTTTTGAGGCCATTACCGCCTCAGGCACAAGCATTCCAGCAGCAGAGGCCGCAACAATATGCTCAGGCCCAAGCTTAGATTCAGAACAAGCCAAGAGGTCACCAACAGAGGGGACCAGTACTAAGAGTGTCATGCCCGGCTCGCCAAATCGATCGTCATCGCCTTGACTCGAGATAAATCGATCCCACGAGTCAGGACGTGATGTCGTACATGTCTTTATTAGACTTGTACAAGGTAAGAATGTATACTTGGAAATTTTTTTGAGACGACGAGTTGAAATTAAACAGTGCAGAGAGAGTTGAAAACATAAAATAGGAAGAAATTTAGCTTTTTATTCATAAAACTTGTAAAGTATGTGCAAGGTCATTTTTATATTACATATGCCATTGCGGCTACATCTTTTAAAGCACAAAAGAAAACTCTCGACAAGATGCCATGAAGTAATCATTGTCGTTCCATACATTCATGCCCCTTTATACATTTGAACAAAAACCTTCGATCTGAATTGGGCTTCAAAATACTTCAAAATATGAGAGCCTCGAGCCGCCTTCTATTCTTCAGCTTCAGTCTAGTCTCGAGCTCCTGCAACGCGCTCGTCACTTGGGGAGTTGGGGGTTAGCACACTTGCTAGTGGATGGGACGAACCCACTCGTCTAAACCGATACTGCTTATTAAGGATTCTAGCATATGAAGTGATCTTTCTATTTAGAACTATATGATTTGCAGTTCATATCGAAGGCACATTTTAAACAGTAAACAACATAACTAATTTTAACTTATCTTACCACGGCCGTGCTACTTTCCTACACAAAAATATATATAATACTTACCACCTGCACAAGAAAATAGGTGAGCATAAAATCTATCTTATATGCGGTCATTGGTGATATCGACACCATGAAGGACGATTACGTAGCATTGCGAAGCACCCTACCAGTCCAGGTTACGAGCCTAACTGGAGGTCTCGTAATGCCTCGCGCCGAAGCACGATTCCATAATTTCCTCTTAGGCCGATTCGATCCCAGCACCTCGGGTACCGTCTCGAGGAAAGCTCACCTTGCGCACAAGTCATCCATGACCATACGAATGTATGAACAGTTTAATATGTATGAAGTAAATTGCATAGCATAGATATTATTAAACCACATAATCATTTCTACTCGTGCAAGAGTTCTTTTCCCCGAAGCCGTACGCTCTGATTTATCATTTCGTAGGCACCAAATTCCCCTAGGCGTAGTATACCCCAGCCGAAGTTTCTTCATTATGTTTTGCAGAACATGAAGTAAATTCTATCTCTTTCCTAGAACTTTATTTTTTCTCGACTTAGTGTGAAACTTATGAATTTAGAGTTTTCTTCTATAACTTGCTATAATATTATCCCAAGTTCTTGATCTTAGTGGCAAAGCATACATATAGTTAGCATCATCGATTTGAACGTTGAAATTTAAGAATTTTTTTGGCAGAAAGGAGTAGAAAAGAAGGGACCGAAGAACCACCCACCTAGATAGACTGCACCGAGAGTAGGAGAACGCTTCGCGACAGTCAATCATCAGTTATACGGACTCCTGCAATGGAACGAGCATCGAATTAGAATCCTTCCTTCAATCCTTCCTTCGAAATTCTCAAAGACGTATTCAGAAATCGACACGAAAGCACACTTATCAAACCCACGCAACAATTTATTCAGAAAGCCAAGAAAACCAACAGCAGACCGATTGCGTCGCTCTCTTTAGAGTTCATTCACCAAGACACAGTCTGCTACATCTAGGACTTATTCCAGCAGTAGCCGATCCATTAGTTGGAACGGTACTCATATCATTCGTCCAAATCGATTTTATTAATGCCATAGTTTTTTATATACCAAACTCGTTACTGAGTCAGACTAGCCATCTATTTTCCTGACCATGTCTGACTTGCCACGAGCCTATTACATAGTGCTTCGCCCCAATGGGAGCGGGACACAACATAATATACCACTACGAAAAAGTTTCGTCCCAAAACTTAAGAACAAGGGTCTGACCTTCGTCGACAAAAAGTGAAAGGTACTTCTCCTTCATTTCTGCCTCTAGTTCCTACGTCGAATCCTCAACTAAATGGTTGTGCCAGAGTACGCGGACTAAGGACATTGATCGGGTTCGTAAGATCTTTTCTTTACGATCTAAAATTTGTACGGGCTCCTCCGAGTATGATATATCGGCGTGCAACTCCAACTGATCGAAGCTAACCACATAACTTAGGTCATGCATGTACTTCCAAAGTTGGGAGACGTGGAAGACGTCGTACACTTCAGCCAGGTCAGGAGGTAGCATAATCCGGTAAGCAACTGTCGCCACTCTTTCGAGAATCTCAAAGGGGCCTACGAATCTTGGACTCAGTTTGCCCTTTATCCTGAATCGTATGATGCCCCGCATCGACGTCACCTTCAGAAACACATGGTCCCCAACCAAGAACACTAACGGTCGCCGACGAGTATCTGCATAACTCTTCTGTCGACTCTGAGAAATACGGAGCCTATCTCGAATCATGCGGACCTTCTCAACGGCTTGTTCGACTAGTTCTGGCCCGAGCACCTATCACTCCCAGACTTTATCCCAGCAAATTGGAGATCGGCACTTCCTCCCGTAAAATGCCTCGTATGAAGCCATCTGGATGCTTGATTGATAACTGTTGTTGTACGCAAACTCTGCAAGCGGTAACTGCATGTCCCAACTAGTCTTTAAATTTATTGCACACAGATGTAACAAATCTTCCAGGATCTGATTCACCCTTTCTGTCTGGCCATCGGTATGCGGGTGGTACATGAAGCTAAGGTTCATCTTAGTGTCCATCGCCGCTTGCAGACTCGTCCAGAAACGTGACAAGAATTGCTCATCTCTGTCTGAAATGATTGTGGCAGGTACCCCGTGCAGTCGGACAATCTCATCGATATAGATCTGAGCTAACCGATCGACTCTCCATGATGCTTTGATAGCGATAAAATGAGCAGATTTGATCAATTGATAGACGATGACCCAAATCGCATTATTTCCCCGCGATGTCTTCGGAAGGCCCATGATAAAATCTGCAGAGATGTCGTTCCACTTCCATACTGGAATATCAAGGTTCTGTAGCTCCCAACCTGGTCTTTGATGCTCGGCCTTCACCTGTTGACAGGCCATACACTGTGACACAAAAGTTACCACGTCTTTCTTCATGCCGTGCCACCAAAAGGTCGCGCGCAAGTCCTTGTACATTTTGGTACTCCCGGGATGCAACGAGTACTTCGCATAGTTGGCCTCCATCAGAATCCCTTTTCTAAGTCCGCATGGTCCGGCACGCTTATTCTTCCCTTCATCCGCGTTATTCCGCCCTTGTCCACCACAAAGTCGGCCGCCTTCCTGTCGAAATCAGCTCACGCATCTTCTTTAGGAATTGGTCGTCCTCCTATGCAGTCTTTATCTTGTTGTGCAAGCTCGATTCAAGGTACAATTGGGCTAATTGTGCTCCATGGTAGCGAATTCGGAGTACGATACCCATTTCTACTAAGTCTTGCTGTATGTCACGGTTGATAGCCAGGCATCCTGCAAACATTCTATTCAGAGCATCCGCTACGACGTTTCCCTTTCTCGACGTGTACTAGACAGTCAGATCATAGTCTTTGATGAGTTCGAGCCAATGTCGCTGTCGTAAGTTCAGCTCCCGTTGGGTAAAAATATATTTGAGGCTTTTATGATCCGTATAGATGCTGCAATCCACACCACACCATAAAGATAGTGCCGCTATAGCTTCAATGCGAACACAATCGCCTCTAGCTCAAGATCATGCATAGGGTAATTTTTCTCGTGTTGCTTCACTTGTCTCGAAGCAAACGAAATCATATTTTCCTTTTGCATAAGCACTCATCCCAAACTAGTTCGCGATGCATCGCTAAATATTTGAAACCCTTTTGTTCTATTTGGAAGTGCAAGGATTAGAGCTGAGACGAGCTGTTTCTTTAACTCCTAAAATCTAGATTCACAGGTGCCGTTCCACTCGAATGCGACTCCCTTCTGGGTGAGGCGAGTCAGAGGCGACGTAATCTTGGCAAAGTCTTTCACAAATCTTCGTTTTTAGCCTGCCAAGCCGAGAAAACTTCGGATGTCGCCTGTTGAGGTAGGCCGCTTCCATTCAACTATTGCTTCAATTTTTTTGGGTCCACCGTGACGCCTTCAGCTGAAATAACGTACCCAAGGAACGTCACATGGCTCATCCAGAACTCGCATTTACTTAATTTGGCATAAAGTTGGTGTTTACGCAGAGTCTGTAGTACCGTCTTCAACTGCTCCACGTGCTCGTCCTTACTTTTCGAATATATGAGAATGTCATCGATGAATACGACGACAAATTTGTCTATTAATGGTTGAAACACCAGGTTCATCAGATCCATGAAAGCGGCAAGAGCATTTGTCAAGCCGAAAGGCATGACTAGAAATTCGTAGAAACCATATCGAGTTCGGAAGGCAGACTTCGACACGTCCTCGGACTTGATCTTCAATTGATGGTAGCCTGAACGAAGATCAAACTTGGAAAATTTTGTCGCCCCTTGCAACTGGTCAAACAAATCATCTATCCTTTGCAACGGGTTCTTGTTTCATACCGTGGCTTTGTTAAGTTTCCGATAGTCGATGCACAGTCGCATCGATCCATCCTTCTTCCTTACAAACAACACTGGAGCACCCTACGGGGAGGCACTAGGGCGAATACATCTGCGATCTAGCAACTCTTATAGTTGTGCTTTCAGTTCCTTCAGCTCCGTCGGCACCATTCAATAGGGTGCTTTGGGTATCGGTCGAGTGTCCAGAAAGGTGTCGATGCTGAATTCTATCTCTCGATCCAGCGGCATCCCTGGCAACTCGTCTGGGAACACATCAGAAAATTCTGCCATGACTGCAGTCTGTGCCGTGCCTGCAATCTTCGTTCTCGTGTCTCGAACTGATGTTAGGTACTCGCTGTAACCAGAATGCAACATGCGCCTTGCCGAAATTGCCGATATCATCATTGCCATCTTTGACGCTACTCCGCACGAATAGGAGAACTCAATTTTGCCTGGAAGGCAGAACACAACTCTTTTCTCCGCGCACTTGATCGTTGTGTGGCATGCACCCAACCAATCCATGCCGAGGATTATATCATACTCTTTGATGTCGAGGACGATAACTTCCAAGGATAGATTTTTTCCTCCGATGAAGATGTAATCATCCCTACAAATTTTAGTGGTGGGCATATCTACTCCCGATGGAGTGCTAACGCTAAAATTCATATCTAAAAATTGCATGGATAATTTATTCTCTTCTATAAAGTTGGCAGATATGAAACTATGTGTAGCACCCGAATCGAATAGTACTCTAGCAGGCATATTTTTATAGAGTAATATACCTGTCATAATAGCATCGGACATGAACGCTTTATTCCGAATCAGTGCATAGACTCGGCCTTGTGACCCTTGGCAATTTTGTGGGTTCACGGGCACTGCGTTTGCACCATGGGCGGGAGGCGCCCTGTTCTGAGTCTGGACGTTCCTTGGTGGATATTAGTTCGCCCTCCCCATTCGACAATCTACTGCCTTATGACCTAGATGGCCGTACTTAAAGCATCACTCTTGGCAATCGACCGCCAGATGTCCCACCTTGTCGCAGCAATGGCACTGTACGCCGGGGTGAGGCCCCCGATAATTGAACGTGTTCTGGCACTTTGGCATACCAGATCCTCCCGTATCGTGAGGACGCTTAATGAAGTTGTTACGGACGCCTGACCCGGTCCTTTGCGAAGCTCGACAAAAGATTCGCTCGCTATCAAGGGCCGTATTGTATGATTCCCTGTAAGTCTGACATCTTTGATTCATGACGTCCCGGCGCAAATCATCATTCAGGCCTTGTTGGAAGCACTTGCACCATGCTTCCTTGTTCGGCAGGAAGGCCCTGGCAAACTTTGCAAGCTTTGCGAACTTCGTATCGTAATTTTTGACTGACATATTTCCTTGCTTCAAGGACATGAATTCCTCTTTCTTCTGTCGACGAACGACACGAGGGATGTATTGCTCGAGGAAGGCTAGTTTGAATGCCTCCCATGAGATCTTGGCATTGGGGTTGGCCTCGTGGAGCTCATGTTTCTTCACCTTCCACCAGTCATAGGCGCTCAAGTTTAGCTGCAAAGCTGCACACCCAACTCTCTTGGACCCCTTGATGCTGAGGAGATTGAACAGGCCCTCAATCTTTACTAGCCACCCCATGACTTCGTCAGGCTCTGCTCGGTCGTTAAAGTCGGGCGGGTTCATCTTCGGGAATTTGGTCGCCTTGAGCAGGAAGGAGGAAGACATATGCTTCGACGTTACTGGTTGCACTTCTTCTTCTGACATGGCGGTCGTCGAGTTCTGTTGGGTTGCTATGGTGCTCACGATCCGGGTCAGGGCCTCTATTTGCTTTTGTTGGGCACTGATTTGGGCCTGGGTCTGTTCTTGCAGCTGTCGTTGCGACATCTCTGCCTGGCACTGTTGGACTTCCATGAGGCACAATAATCGCTCTATGGCGAATTCGCTAGGCGTCGCATCTTTGGTGCAATCCGTGCTAATCAACGTGGTATTGATAGCGGGAACACCCGCTCTCTTCGATATTCCTACAAAATTAAGCAAACCCGTTAGAATTGTCAAAATATCTACGGGATTATATGTATGAAATGATTATTTCATGCCGTATATGTCAAAAACCATATTTTTTGAAAAATTGCAACAGCATCTAAAAGAAAATGTTTTCGAAAGGTCCGAGATGTGAACCGTGCTCTGATACCAACTTGTCACGCCCCGGCTCACTAAATCGATTGTCATCGCCTTGACTCGAGATAAATCGATCCCACGAGTCAGGACATGATGCCATACATGTCTTTATTAGACTTGTACAAGGAAAGAATGTGCACTTGGAATTTCCTTTGAGATGATGAGTTGAAATTAAACAGTTCAGAGAGATTTGAAGACATAGAATAGGAAGAAATTTAGCTTTTCATTCATAAAACTTGCAAAGTATGTGCAAGGTCATTTTTACATTACATATGCCGTTGTGGCTACATCTTTGAAAGCACAAAAGAGAAATCTCGACAAGCTTCCATGAAATAATCTTGTCGATCCATACATTCATGCCCATTTATACATTTGAAGAAAAGCCTTCGATCTGAATTGGGCTTCAAAATACTTCAAAATATGAGAGCCTCGAGCCGCCTCCCATTCTTCAGCTTCAGTCCAGTCTCGAGCTCCCGCAGCATGCTCGTAACCTGGGGAGTTGGGGGTTAGCACACTTGCTAGTGGATGGGACAAACCCACTCGTCTAAACCAATACTGTTTATTAAGGATTCTCGTACACGAAGTGATCTTTCTATTTAGAACTATATGATTTACAGTTCATATCGAAGGCACATTTTAAACAGTAAACAACGTAACCAATTTTAACTTATCTTACCACGGCTGTGCTACTTTCATGCACAAAAATATACATAATACTTACCACCTGCACAAGAAAATAGGTGAGCATGAAATCTATCTTATATGCGGTCATTAGTGATATCGACACCATGAAGGACGATTATGTAGCATTGCGACGTGCCCTACCAGTCCAGGTTGCGAGCCTAACTGGAGGTCTCGCAATGCCTCATGCCGAAGCACGATTCCATAATTTCCTTCTAGGCCGATCCGGTCCCAGCGCCCCGGATACCGTCTCGAGGAAAGCTCACCTTGTGCACAAGTTGTCCATGACCATGCGAATGTATGAAAAGTTTAATATGTATGAAGTAAATTGCATAGCGTAGACATTATTAATTCACATAATTATTTCTACTCGTGCAAGAGTTCTTTTCCCCGAAGCCGTACATTCTGATTTAGCATTCAGTAGGCACCAAATTCGCCGAGGCATAGTTTACCGCAGCCGAAGTTTCTTCATTATGTTTTGCAGAACATGAAATAAATTATATCTCTTTCCTACAACTTTATATTTTCTCTACTTCGTGTAAAACTTATGAATTCAGAGTTTTCTTCTCTAAGTTGTTATATTATCCCAAGTTCTTGATCTTAGTGGCAAAGCATACATCCAGTTAGCATCATCGATTTGAACATTGAACTTTAAGAATTTTGTTGGCGGGAAGGAGTAGAAAAGAAGGCACTGAAGAACCACCCACCTAGAGAGATTACACCAAGAGTAGGAGAATGCTTTACGACGGTCAAGCGTCAGTTACACGAACTCCTGCAATGGCACGAGCATCGAATTAGAATCCTTCCTTCAATCCTTCCTTCGAAATTCCCAAAGACGCATTCAGAAATGGACGCAAAAATACACTTATCAAACCCATACAACAATTCATTCAAAAAACCAACAAAACCAACAGTAGACCGGTTGCATCGCTCTCTTTAGAGTTCATTCACCAAGACACAGTCTGCTGCATCTAGGACTTATTCCAGCAGTAGCCGATCCATTTGTTGGAACGATTCTCATATCATTCGTCCAAATCGATTTTATTGATGATATGGTTTTTTGTATACCAAACTCGTCGCTGAGTCAGACTAGCCATCTATGTTTCCGACCATGTCTGACTTGCCACGAGCCTATTACATTGTGCTTCGCCCAACGGGAGCGGGGCACTACAAAGAGGACAGGGTCAAGCTATGGATCTGTTAGTAGCAAAATAATTGGCATCAAGTGAGGTGGTATCAGGTACCATTCTCGTCAACTCTTTTCCAGCATCAGTATTATTTGATTCGGGTGCATCGTATTCATTTATGTCTGCATGATTTGCGACACGGATAGGACTGGAGCCCGAGTCATTATCACTAAGGCTCAATATACTTACTGGTAACGGTCTTGTGTGAGTAGATAGAGTCTTTTTCTCGTGTCGAATCATAGTTAAAGGTAGAGAGTTTTCTGCTAGATTGATAGAATTTTCAATGGCCGACTATGATATGGTCCTAGGAATAGATTAGTTAAAGGATCAGTATGCAAGAATAGACTTCCATGTTGGCATGATTATTTTTTGTATCCCCGGCGAAGAGGAGTTTTTATTTTCCAGAGGCAGAGTAGCACCTTCTCCACCAGTCTTGTGTATAGCAGTAGCAGAAGTAGTTCAGTTTCCAGGGTAGTAGAAGAATTTTCTGACGTATTTCCCGAAGAGCTTCCAAGCATTCCGCCAAAGAGAGATATAGAGTTCACCATTGATTTGATTCCAGTGACGGTACCAATATCAGAGATAGTCTACAGAATAGCACCATCAAAATTGGAAATCCTATACAAGATGATTGAAGAACATAGAACCAAGGGATTCATTCGTGCTAGTGGATCACCTTGGGGAGCCCCGATGTTTCTTGTGAAAAAGAAGGATGGTACGTCAAGATTATGTGTTGATTATCGTACCTTGAATTCTGTAACAAACAAGAACAGATATCCCCTACTATGGATAGATGACTTATTCGATCAAGTCAGTGGGGCAGCAATATTCTCGAGTGACTTACGGTCGTGGTACCATCAGATTAGAGTCGGAGAGCAAGGCATCCCGACGACAGTTCAAATCTAGATATGGACATTGGGAGTTTCTCGTTATGCTATTCGGAGCGACCAATGCGCCAGAAGTATTCATGGATCTCATGAATTGTATCTTCATACCTTATTTGGATTAGTTCATAATAGTGTTTATAGACGACATCTTAGTCTATAGCAAGAGTGAAGCAGAGCATGAGCAGCATCTCTTAGTAGTCCTTCAGATTCTCAGAAAGCACTAGTTGCACAAAGTTCAGCAAGTACGAATCTTGGCTTGATCGTATCTCATACTTAGGTCACATCATCACCAGAGGTAGAGTGGAAGTAGACCCCCAGAAGATAGTAGCTATAGAGACATGGCCAGTACCCAGTACCATCAGAAGTTCGCAGTTTTCTAGAATTGGCCAGCTATTACCGACGATTTGTATCAGACTTCGCTCGAATTTTAGCGCCCTTAACACAGTTGACCCGCAAGGATGTACAGTTTGCTTGGACAGCAGTGTGTCAGAGTTCATTCGAGAAGTTGAAGCAAGGATTGATGTCGGCACCCATTCTCACGCTTCTAGATGGGACTGGAGGATTCTCAGTTTATTGTGACGCTTCAGGCAGAGGATTGGGATGCGTCTTGATACAGCATGGAAAGATAGTAGCTTATGTATCACGTCAGCTTCGTGATCATGAGAGGAATTACCCAACCTATGACTTTGAGTTAGTACCAGTAGTTTTTGAACTTAAGCTTTGGAGGCATTATTTTTATGGGAATCAGATAGAGATTTTTACCGACCACAAGAGTCTTAAGTATGTGTTTACCCAGAAAGATCTCAATATGCGTCAGAGAAGGTGGCTAGAGCTATTGGTAGATTGACATCAACCTACAGTATCATCCTGGGAAGGCCAACGCAGTTGCATATGCGTTGATTAGAATAGCATGAGCTTATTTCTTAATGGCACAGCTAGAGTTATTAGCAGATATACGGAAGATGGGTATAGTGATAGTTCTTCCTACCAATGTGGCATTGATGGCCAGTATGCAAGTTCAGTCCAGTATAGTTGAGAGGATCAAGATAGCTCAGTCAATGAATTCTCAGCTTCAGTGGCTTAGGACAGAATGTAAGGCAGGACAAAGAGCAGAATTATGCATTCACGAAGATGGCATGCTCCAACATGGAAGGCGTCTTTCTGTACCCAGTGGTGACATTAGGCAAGAGATCTTTGTAGAAGCTCACAGTTTACAGTATTCAATTCATCCTGGTAGCACGAAGATGTATCACGATATCCGTCAGCATTTCTGGTGGATGGCATGAAGAGGAAGATAGCTTGATTTGTATCTCGTTGTTTAGTTTGCCAACAAGTTAAGGCTGAATATCAGAGGCCAGCTGGATTTCTTCAACCTTACCGATCCCAGAATAGAAATGGAAGCATATTACCATGGATTTTGTAACTTGATTACCTAAATCTCCAGCTGGAAGAGATGTTATTTGGGTTATAGTTGACCGACTTACCAAAGTAGTATTAGCCCAATGATTATATCATGTTTTTGAATATGGCTAATCAATTAAGTTTACCATAATGACATCACTAATATTCATGTAATCACTATCATATTGCTACTTAAACTTAGCATTTTCCTAATGTTAGCTTTGTCCTAATGTTCTATATCATATTGCTATGCTTGTACCATATTGGTTTGTTCGTCTAACATATTCTTATAGACATGCAGTAAGCATGATCAAGTTTTGTCAAACCAGGACATATGCAATAGAGTAATATTAGTGGGCCAAAGATGGAGTTATACAAGAAGATTTCTCTGAACCGCCTAACGACCTATCCGGGGCCTCGTATTGGGGGTTCCGCTGCCCGATCAGCGCACAGGGGTCGAGGGGTCAGTGCCCCCCATGGGGGTTCGGGGGCAAAGCCCCCGAAAGGTATTCAGATTTTCAGATCTGTTTATCTTTGGACGACCGCCGTCAAGAAAAAATGCGTCTTCAAGTCTGCTCAAATATTTGAAGAAAGGCATCATCAAAGGGCTCTTGGTTTTCCTATTTTATCAATATAATTTTTTATATTTATTGAGTCTAGGAATACGATGTACACTGTATCGTACTGGCAAATAGGCTATCCAAGAAATGTTTTCAAAATATCCTTTTATTTTGAAAACAAAGCCCACTTACAAAAGCCCAAACTACTTCCTAACTGTTTGACTTTTCAAAAAGCCCAAAAACCAATTTGTAAAAATCCTGACAAAACTCCAACAGAATTCGGCCAGAGTTCGGTTAGTGAACGTTGCTTTTTGAACTTGGTCTTCCCGCAGTTAAGGTTGCCAACGAGATTTTCTCATAGAGTTCTGCCCAAATTCTGCCCAATTTCTGTCAGAATTCTACCTTTAGAAAAACTATAAATAGAGAAGGATTTCGATCATTTCAATTCACTCATACACCAATTCACTTTCATATATCTTCTCTATAATCCTACTACTTCTTCCAAAGTATTTTGAGCTATTCATTTTCAAATCCCAAGCCAGTTACAATCCTCTAGTCGATTTTTCAATGCGGTACGGTCTAGAAGCTTCAGAGCGATTGTAATCAGAGGCTTGATTGAAGAAAGACCCTTCACAATTGAAGTTGATCGAGTACTTCGGATCAAAGCTTGCGTTGTAGATGTTGCAAGAACTTCGGATGAAAACTTGTAGTATTTTCCAATAGTGGATTCAACTGGAAGCTAGAGTTCTTCTGACTGGACTAGTCCTCACAAGAGAGAAACCAGTATACATCCTTGTGTTTGTGTTTGCTCTCTACTCTCTACTTTTTATTTACATATCTGTGATATATTATCTGTGATCTTGTTACTAACATTTTTAAATTGTTAATTTTCGCTGCCTACTCTATTCACCCCCCTCTAGAGTATTGCGCTTTACAATTCATTCCTACAATCGGTCCTACAATTGGTATCAAAGCTAAGACTCTATTATCTGGCTTAACATCCTAAGAGTAGATCCTTATTATCAATTGTTAACCTCTGATTCCAATTGTTCCTATAATTGGTATCAGAGCCAGTGCTCCATCTAGAGGTATTATATTTTGATCCCAATTGTTCCTATAATTGGTATCATAGCAGGTTCTCTTTATACAGGTATTGCTATCATACCAATTGTTTCTATAATTGGTATCAGAGCGGGTTCTTGGTATATAGATATTGCTGCTCATACCAATTGGTCCTACAATTGGTATCAGAGCGGATTATACAGGTAAAGCGAGGTAACACTGCTATTATATTCTTATTTATTACAGCTGTTACATAGATCACAGTATCACATATGGCAAGTATGTACTTCACAACTGAAGAGCAATCCACAAATAGACTCCCACTATTTGATGGAACAAACTATAGTTATTGGAAGACATGAATGAGCTTCTACCTTAAGTCTCTAGATTTTGACATATGGTCAATTGTTGTCAATGGCTACAAAAAGCCTACTATCACTTCTATTCTCACATCCTTTATAATCAACAAGTCTTATTATAGTTACACGGAGGAAGAGAAGAAGTTAGCTAGCCTTGATGCAAAAGCTACACATATCTTTTATTATGTTGTAGATATAAATGTAATCAATCTTATTACTACTTGCACAATATTTCATAAAATTTGGAAAGTTCTTGAAGCTACTTATGAGTGCAGTTATAAAAGCAATGCTAGCAACTCCAGAGAGGAGGATAGTCTTCATAATGATGCAAATATATGCATGATAGAATTGGGATTTAAGGTACAACACAATCCCTTATATGAAGAAGAGCTTGTACGTGACAATTGCAAGAAGATAGGCCACATCCAAGAAGATTATACTGCTGCTAAAAAGGAGAGTCACTATGAACAATCAAATGAAGAAAGATCATCATCTCACAAGTATACTAGCACGAGTATATGCTGTGAAAGCAAAGTAAGAGATTCTAAAGAAGAAAAAAAAGAAGAGAGACCTCATAAAGCTACAAATTTATGCTCAATGACATTATCTAACGAGGTACAGAATAATTTCCTTCTTGAAGAGAATGAATTTTCTTATGATGAGTTATCTGATGCTTTCAGTGATCTATTAGAAGAACACAAGAAAGTATTAGATAAGTATAAGCAAGCTAGAAAGGATATTCTATCCTATAAGCGTGAGAATGAAAAGTTTACTTGCTTATTGAATGATGCTAGAAATACTTCTCCTTCTGATATTTCTACTGAGATTTTCACACTTGAGTTTAGATTGCATGAGGCACTTGATTGCATTGAGAAAAGTACTCAAGAAAATGCTAAACTTCGGGAGAATCTAGAATCAGAAAAGAAGAAGTATTCTATTGCTTCATGTAGAATTGATGCTCTTAATGCTAAATATGATGAGATCTGTGCTAACTCTAAAAAGTTAGAGATTAGACTGGGAAAGCAGGTAGTACAACCTATGACTCAGCCTAATACAAGACACGTAGCACATCACAAAGTCACACACGTCAGATCTTTTACAAAGGAAGCAAGCAAAGCTAAAGCTTCACACAACCATGCTTTCTATTACAAGTATATCCACGCACATCATGTCATCCCACTACAAGTTCTCATACTGCTGCACATAGTACTAATGTTAATTCTTTCTGTCATTATTGTGGTATGAATGGACATGTTTCTAATCATTGTCAGATTAGAAAACTTGTTGATATGAACTTGTGCAAATGGGTTCCCAAAGCTAACAAATATGGATCCAAGTATTGGATACCAAAGTTTTCACCTAATATTGCAGGTGAAGCTTCTCATATCAAATAGAACCATGGAACATGTTGGTGATTGCAAAGCTACAAAGGTCATCTTTCAAGCAATTGCACCAACAGAAGTGTGGTCACTAGAACCACTTCGGTAACATGCTTTCTAAATAGTTTTTTAATATCTAGCATGTTCTTATTGATTTATTGCTATTAGCTTTTATTGATATCTTTTAATTATTTATTTGAATCAATATGAGATATAATCCTAGCATGAGTAGCTGTTTAGCTTAAATGATCAGTTCATACTATATAGTATTTATTTTCTCTTAATATGACACATTTGTCTATGTACGCTCTTTACTTTTAATCTTTATTCTTGAAGCATGCATAGGAGCTTTTTTTTAGTTAATATGTTTTTGACTCTCTGTCTTTAATTTTTTTTAATGGTCACTTCTTATCGATTTGTCTTTAACATGTCGTATTTACTTTGATCAGTATTTTGTGAGTTTGTATGTTTAGCACAAGTCTCATATTTACTTGAAAAGTATATACATATAATTTTATTTAAGCTTGTGCTTGCATAATATACTTCACTATTGGTTCTTATATTTTATTTTGATTATCTTCTTATGAATCAATTACTTCTTTGTCTGATAAAGCTTATTTATGCATGTTTTTCATCTTATGATTTTTTTTTTTTTTTTGCTTATTAATGATACATGAATAATTTATTTTTATTTATATATTGCTCATATGTTTCTCATATTTTTGTATAAATATCTTTATGGGGATATATGAGTTAAGTTCAAGTTCTATATTATATTATATTGAAAAGTAGTTTCAAACTTGTGATTATCTCATACTTAAGCTTTTTTTTAACAAATTTATGTTCTTCTCTTTATTAGCTTCTTCCTCAAAGCCTCTTTTTCTTGTCTTTTTAGTTAATATTTTGGATACATGATTGTTATTTTAAATAATGTTTAGTATCCTGATCTTGATAAACCATTATTTTGGTATTTACTTCTTTTATATTTAGGAATTCAGGATTTTGATGTTATTCGATGATACTGCATATATTCCTTTGAATCTAATTTCTTACGGGTAGAAATTATTTTGGGAATAAGACGAAAGGGTCCTTCTGTCATACAGGTGTAAATAACATGAAGCGACACGGTGTACTAGTTTTCGGATTACCGCTAGCTGGGAATCGGCCCCTACAGCTAACTCAAAGTGATCAATACTTTATAGACTTAAAATTTATTAAGATCTACTTGCAACTATTATCTAGTTCTGGATCCAAGGTGCTGTCAAATCTCCTAGATTCCAGAATATATCAGCATATCTAGGTCCTACATTTTGATTTATAAATGTTTTATATTTTATTATTATCTATTAATTTTGTAGCACATATGGATAAATGTAATTGATACATCTTATACTGTATGCTACATTGTTCTAAGATTTTTTTTAAGTCCATAGAATATAATTTTTTATATTACAATAATTCTTATTAAATCCTCGGTTATTAAAAAAGAGATTTGTTTTGGATACAAGCCTAGAAATGGTCTGTCTGTCACCACGACTACGGTCGAAGCGAAGCGGTACTTAAGTGTTCCCCGGTGAACCTCCGTTAGTTGGGACAGTACCTCTACAGCTAACCCAAGATTGATCAACGCTTTATAAACTAAAGATTTATTGAGATCTAGTTACAATTGTTATCTGATGGATTTTAGATTTTAGATTTGATCGATAATATTATTTAATGATTTTGAAGCTTTATATTATTATCTTCTTATTCAAGTTACTTACTGTCTACAACAGTAACTCTTTGCAGGGAAGAAGTCATACAAATTGAATCTCTCTCTCAAAGAGTTTCTTTTCTTTAACCTCACGGTTGTCAGGTGGACACTGTGCTAAGGCTTTAAAAGGGAAAAAATGAACTTTGATAAGAAGACCTAATATTTTTGAATTAGTTTTTTATTTCTGAAAATATGACTCTGAAATTCTTAAATTTTATCTATACTATTATTTTTGGATATAACCATGTAAAGGTGGAGTAGTTAATTATTTTAAATCAATTATCCCCTTGATATGCCATATATCTAGAATACACTTTTCTTTGGACATTTATCTAGTTATGTTTATTTGTTCAAATGGACTTATTTAAGATTTATAGATTCATTTATTAAAATTGTTTCCATGATTCGAATCGACAGCTTTCAGTCTAAGGACTAAATGGACGCATTCGAACATTTATTAAGACAATTTTTCGTAATAAATTCCACATTTTTGAAAAGTCTTTTTGATTTCTTTTTGATTTATTGAATCTGTCCGGTACTCAAATGTTATTATTAAAGACAGTTTTCAAAATCTTTTAATGTCTTAAAATATTTCTCGGAGATACATATTTTGTTTCTTCATCTTTAAGCGTTTATTTATTTGATATTTCTTTTTCTTGCCTAAAGATGATATCTGTTTTGAGTTTGGAATTTAATATGCATTTGATCAAAGGAAAGAAAGATCCATATCTTGGATATTCCTTAGATTTTGTTATTATTTATTTTATCTATTTTTTGCATATAAATTACTTCGAAACTAGACATGCATATTTTAAGGGGGAGCACATTAATTGTTTCAATTATTTTATGCCCTTAATATGTGGTATATCTAGTTCATCATAGACATATATTCTTTTACTTAAAATATCTTGCTGAGTTATTCATGATATTTGGATTTGTATTGGTTTTATGAGAGAATATATGATTATTATTATTTTTAATTATCTTATTTTATTTGAGTTTCTAAAAGTTATCCTGCCAAAATTAATTTAATTTATTGATAATCCTTTTGAGTTTAAACTGATATGGCATTTCTTATTGAGGTTTTATCTCAAAGTTCATGATTATCTATATTTAGACTGATCATACCTTGCGGGGGGAGCATTCAAGTCGACTGAATTTCTCCTTCTCTAGTATTTTGTCTTCATTGCCTTCATGTTTATCTAATGGATATTCATATATCATGCTAAGGTAATTGAATTCAAATGCATGAACTTTGGTATAGATTTTGCATAGATTCTAGTATACGTATTTTGATTTCCTTTCGATGTTTATATTCTTTATGGAATTGATTTACTAATTTGTATGGGCAAATTATAAATCATATTTTTTTTTATCATTGTTAAAAGTCTCATTATATTTTTTTTGATTCATTTATATATTAGATCTACGAATTTCTATTCATCATGATTTATTTATGACCAATGATTGATTCCTATTATATTAATTTTTTTGGTCTATTTCAAAACACAATATGATGACAAAATGAGCTTTGAATGTCATTTTTGGATTTCTAGTTGGTAAACTATATATTGCTTGATTTCAGTGTTCTTTGTTAAAGTTCAACCAACTATGTTGTGTTTTGATAAGTTTTTTATATACTTTAGTTATGTAATTTTCTAAACTTGTCGTTACCCTGTTCTCCTAATCCTATATCATGATTATTTATGCTTTCCTCCTTTACTTACACTTGAGTTCATTTTAGCTCAAATTACGGGGGAGCTTATTTTTTATCATGTCAAAGGGGAAGAAATAAGTTTAAGTTTAGCACACAATAATTTAGTATTATGTGTTTATTAGAATATTCTAGTATTATGTGTTTATTAGAATATTCTAGTATTATGTGTTTATTAGTGATACATGCATCTATTGTATATATATTAAACTTAAAGGATTTGCCATAATCAAAAAGAAAAAATTGTTAGCCCAATGATTATATGTTTTTGAATATGGCTAATCAATTAAGTTTACCATAATGACATCACTAATATTCATGTAATCACTATAATGTTGCAACTTAAACTTAGCATTTTTCTAATGTTAGCATTGTCCTAATGTTTTATATCATATTTTTATGCGTGTATTATATTATTTTGTTTGTCTAACATGTTTTTATAGACATACAGTAAGCATGATCATGCTTTGTCAAACCAGGACATATGCAATAGAATAATATTAATGGGCCAAAGACGGCGTTATACAAGAAGATTTCTCTGAACCGCCTAACGACCTATCCGGGGCCTCGCATCGGGGGTTCCGCTGCCCGGTCAGCGGACAGGAGTCGAGGAGGCAGCGCCCCTCGTAGGGGTTCGAGGGCGAAGTGCCCAAAAGGAAAAAAAGGCATCTTTAAGTCTGCTCAAATATTTGAAGAAAGGCGTCATCAAAGGGCTCTTAGTTTTTCTATTTTATCAATATAATTTTTCATATTTATTGAGTCTAGGAATACGATGTATACTGTATCGTACTGGCAAATAGGCTATCCAAGAAACGTTTACAAAATACTCTTTTATTTTGAAAACAAAGCTCACTTACAAAAGCCCAAACTACTTCCTAACAGTTTGACTTTTCAAAAAACCCAAAAACCAATTTGCAAAAATCCTGACAGAACTCCAACAGAATTCGGCCAGAGTTCGGTCCGAATTCGGCCAGAGTTCGATTAGTGAACGTTGCTTTTTGAACTTGGTCTTCCGGCAGTTACGGATCCCAACAAAAATTTTTCATAGAGTTCTGCCCGAATTCTGCCCTAATTCTGTCAGAATTCTACCTTTGGAAAAACTATAAATAGAGAAGGATTTCGATCATTTCAATTCACTCGTACACTAATTCACTTTCATATCTCTTCTCTATAAGCCTACTACTTCTTCCAAAGTATTCTGAGCTTTTCATTTTCAAATCTCAAGCCAGTTACAATCCTCTAGTCGATTTGCCAATACGGTACGGTCTAGAAGCTTCAGAACGATTGTAATCAGAGGCTTGATTGAAGAAAGACAGTTCACAATTGAAGTTGGTCTAGTACTTCGGATCAAAGCTTGCGTTGTAGAAGTTGCAAGAACTTCGGATGAAAACTTGTGATATTTTCCAATAGTGGATTCAACTGGAAGCTAGAGTTCTTCCGACTGGACTAGTCCTCAAAAAAGGAAAACCAGTATACATCCTTGTGTTTGTGTTTGCTCTCTACTCTCTACTTTTCATTTATATATCTGTGATATATTATCTGTGATCTTGTTACTAACATTTTTAAATAGTTCATTTCCGCTGCCTATTCTATTCACCCCCTACCTTAGAGTATTGCGCTTTATAACTCGTTCCTACAATCGGTCCTACAAGTAGCTCATTTTTTCTTTCAAAATTGGTCATTCGATGGATCAGCTTGCAGATATGTACCTCAGACAGATAGTCAGATTGCATGGAGTGTCAGTCAACATCGTGTTCGATAGGGATTCGAAATTTATATCACACTTTTGGCGGAGTCTTCAAGAAAGTTTGGAAACTCGTCTCAAGTTTAGTTCAATTTATCATCCGCAGACAGATGGTCAGTCGGAGTGCACAATTCAAACTCTCGAGGATATGCTACGATCCTGTACACTTGACTTCAGTGGTTCGTGGGAAGATCACCTACATCTAGTGGAGTTTTTCTATAATAACAGTTTCTAGGCCAATATCCAAATGGCACTATTTGAGGCACTGTATGGTAGAAAGTGCAGATGACCATTAGCCTGGGATGATGTAGACGAGAGGCAGATGCTTGGTCCAGAAATGGTTACTCAGACTATCAAGGTGGTCAGACAAGTCAGAGATCATTTTCGAGTTGCACAAGATCGTCAGTGCCATTGGGCCGATTCTCATCGGCATCCTCTTCTATTTTATATCGGCGACCACGTATTTCTTAGGATCTCACCTACCTGTGGCGTCATTTGATTCGGCATACGAAAAAAGCTTAGTCCTAGGTATATAGGGTCATTTGATATTCTCGAGCTAGTAGGTGATATGTCCTATCGTCTCGCTCTTCCATCGTCATTATGTGAGGTACATGATGTATTCCATGTATCCCAATCCTTGATCATTCAGAATTGGTTGTTGGTACCAACCTTTCGTATGAGGAAAGGCATGTATCCATATGGACCGAAGGGAGAAGGTACTCAAGAACAAGACTACTAGTTTAGTCTGTGTTGCTTGGGGTCATCACTCTTTGGGTGAGTCAACTTGGGAACGTGAGGATGATATCCGATCGCGATATCTACACATGTTTGACTCATAAGTTTAATGTCTTCCTTCTGCCTTTTGCTTTTGCTTCTTTGCTTACGTGAATGATTTCTTGATTGACTGCTAGTCATAGATTGCATGTAATTAGTATAGCTTGCTCCGACACCTCTACCCTCTTGATTAAATTCTGATGACGGAATTCTTTTAAGGTGGGTAGAGTTATCACTCCCATTTTTTGTTATACGTATTTCCAGTATACATGTACGGATTTCTGACTTTTGTCAGATGACCTATATTTTGACTTGGTTTGGTTCAACTTGGCTTGACTTGGTTTGGTTTGAGATGGAGAGGTTTGGTATTTATATCAAACTCCTCTCTCTCTCTCTCTCTCTCTCTCTCTCTCTCTCTCTCTCTCTCTCTCTCTCTCTCTCCTCCATTATTACTTTTTTATTTACTTTTTCATCTTCTTCATGTACTCCTCCCACCTACCAAGCCCTATGCAAGTGCAACTTGCTTCATGATGGATCTCAAGTTTTAATGTTCTATTCTCTTCTTTGCAAGATTCTAAGTCTCTTAAGAACTTGGCATTTTTGGTTTTGTTAGGTACATTTTTGTATATCTAAGTTTTGATCTTTTCTCATTTTTCTTGGTTTTGATCTACTAAAACTTTGTAGTTTCGAAAACTAGTTGCTTCATGTTGTAGAAAATCTCGTTCTACCCAATTTTGACCTATGAAAAGTTAGATTTCGACTTATTTTGATAAAGTTATGGACTTTTGAAGTTCATGGGTTCAACCAAGCATTTTTATGCTGGTTGGGGAAGATGAACAATGTGCGTGCGCGCTTTTTAGCGTCGTGCCATCTAGGTTGCACGCGTTCTGGCGTAAGCTGGCTTCTGGCGCAACCAGGCTTCTGGCGCAGCCTGGCTTCTGGCGCAACCTGGCTTCTGGCGCAGCCTAGCTTCTGGCATAACCTGGCTTTTGGCATAGCCTGGCTTCTGGTATAGCCTGGCTTCTGGCGCGACCTGGCTTCTGGCGTAGCCTGGCTTCTGGCGCAACCTAGCTCTTAGCCTGGCGCAACCTAGCCTAGCACCACTTGACCCCTGGCACCACTTGACCCCTGGCACCATTTGCCACCTAACGTCTTTGACCCATGTGCCATTTCTCGCCAAGAACTTCTTGTTATATTTCCATGATTATTCTGTGTGGTTCTTAGAAGTAATGTAATATTGTGATCCTTGTATGTACCCTGTACCTGACTTGCTTTGTGATGACCCGACTTCATGACTTGTTGAGCATGATAGAGCTAGAGCTTGATAAGATTTAACTGGACTTGACTTGACTTGAAACGAACTCGGTATGATATATGACCGGTCTTGGTAATTCTTGATAGTGGCCCGTCGAGGTGCACTCCTGACAAGTACTCCTGACAAGTGACAAGTATACCTGACATGACATGTATAATCTTGGATGTTGTTGCGACAGCTATTCCTGTCTTGGTAGTATAACTCTTGTCCTGATCCCGTGGTTGATTGTGCCTGTACAAGCTACATGTCTCGTCTTGCATTATGTCTAGGACATGGATTCCTGGTTACTACGGTCAGGGATTCATAATGAATCTGACTAGGTTAATGACTAGATTGATCAAGTAGTTCATATAGAAAGATTTTTCAGTTACAGGCAATCCCGTTATCCCGGCACACATGTAGACTTGTAGCCTGCCGACGAGTATGGCACATTTTCAGCACACTATCATGTGTTGCACTTCTTGAATCATAAGCACTAAAGTACACCAGTAATCTTGATAACTCTTGTAACCCTCGCCTGGATAACCTGGATAGTCTGTATGGCTTGTGACTGCGAGAACATCTCATTACATCTAATTGTTAATAACAAAGCTTGTGATAACCCTAGTTAGCTAACAATAGCAAGCCGTATGACTTGATTGGCCGTGCTTGAATGAATTGTCTCATGATTAACATGAAAATTATATTCCACCTCTTGTTCCTCCTACTACAATCTAATATTTTATGTTAACTCAGTCTCTCTGTTATTTAACTATGCTCTTTTATCAGTTCTTCTTTTATTATATGCTGGTTTTAATTTCTAAGTGGAGCCTCACTTGTGGCACTTGCTCTTTCAGGGGTCTGATCCAGCTGGTTTTGTATGGCCAGATTTCGAAGAAGCACCCAAGAATCTACCTACTTTTGAGCCAGATGGTGAACACCAGACATAATCCTGACAACGAGTGGGTTTCTTATTTTGCTCTCTCACTCTATTGTAAATTATTCTTTTGAGGCGTTTAGCCATCGAGCAAGTATTAGCTCGTGTTGAAACTTAATTTATGTTTGCCTAAGGGCTGTAACATGATTGACAAATTGTAGGGTTGATCATGTATGACTTAACTCTTGCTAGTCTTCACATTTTGTATGACTAGCTTCATGATCATCTGAATATGTAATGTTTGGGACGCCTTACTTTGTATGTCTGATGATCTAATATCTTGTAACATTACTTGTTTGCTTGAGATTGAGACACTAGGTTTGTTCTTGACCATAAGAGACTGATGGCTTGTAGATAAACCCTCATGCTTCTAGACAACCGTGACCGTATTGTGAGGTGGGTTTCACTTCACTGCACGTAGCTGGCTGTGTCTGTCCCTCGCTCTCCAGTATTTTGGTTTTGGGACCTGACAAATATGAATGGGACATCCCGTACTTTTTTTTGAGATATTCGACGATACGTGTGAAACATTGTGTATGCTACATTACATATCATTTGGACTTAGTGTCTCCAACTCTTACTATTATTATAAATAGAATGAATAATATATTTCCGTGGTTCAATCCTCTAATCATCTACTATGTAACCAAAATTTTTACTTTTTCTCAGACACCACAAAAGTTACTCGAGTTGGATATCAGTACTTATCATAGTGGAGCTTATTATTATGTTTTCTAACTTTATGTTTCATTTCCAAGAAAAAGAAAAACTGAATAAAAAATAATAACAATAATTGACACTTGCATTATTGCATATGTGGATCCGAAGGGTTAATTAGTTGTCCCCTCCTAAGTTTTGTACATATTATGGTAACTGTCCCCGTTCTTTTAAAATTAAAGAATACCCCCTGGGTTCTTAACGACCGTCAAACCCGTCAACATATTAATTATTTCTTTTAATTGTTTCAGTTTCCTTTTTACTCGAAGACGAAAATGCCCTCATCCCCTGAACACGGGTGGGATGTGATTCGACACTTGCATAACTTCCAATGAAGAAAAAAAATCCCTTCAATCCCTTCAGAAAAAAATCCCTTCAGAAAAAAAATCCCCAATCTAAACCCTAGGTGAAGAATCGGCTGCAAGGACGGAGCGATCTCGCCTCCAGCGGTGGTGAGGGACGGAGAAGAATCGTCTGCAAGGTGTTCGACTCTGGAGTGTGACTGAAATCGTGTCTCCAACCGCTCGAACTGGTACGAACACTGTAGACAAATGTTTCCTGTTCCATTATCATCCATGGTCAGGGAGGTTTGATGAGTTAGTTTGTGACTGTTTTTTCTCTTGCTTGCAGATGGATAGTCTGTACGTCGACTTCACAGTACATTGGAATGGGACATGGAAGACTGTTAGAGGTCAGGGAAGGGGTAAAGTGACATTGAAAAATTATAGTGGTGGTATGTGTGCTCCTATTGTAAATGTTGAAGTAGATAGGTTATGCTACTTTGATATTCTGAGAAATTGCCAGTACCTTGCTAATGTACCTCCAGGGAATATGATATCTATCTTGTATCTGTCCCTAAGGTCTTGTAAACTATCGGAGATCAACAATAATGGAGATGTGTTAGGTATGGTTAGGGACATGTGCATGGGTGACTTAACAGGGCACCTATTTGTCTCATGGACTTTAGTGACACCTTTGAAGGTTGATTCCACTCCAAAGAAACATGTAACACAATCTGATAGAAGGAGGAGGTTATTTGAACCTATCTTAGAAGAAGTTCGTTTGGCAATCCAACCTGTGGCTGAAATGGAGGAGCAACCAGTCCCACCTGTGGCTGAAATGGAGGAGCAACAGGAGCAACCAGTCCCACCTATGGCTAAAATAGAGGAGGAGCAACCAGTCCCACCTATGGCTGAAATGGAGGAGGAGGAACCAGTCCCACCTATGGCTGAAATGGAGGAGGAGGAACCAGTCCCACCTATGGCTGCAATGGAGAAGGAGGAACCAGTCACAGCTATGGCTGCAATGGAGGAGGAGGAACCAGTCACACCTATGGCTGAAATGGATGAGCAGGACGATCATGGAAATGAGGAGGGTGGTTCTGAATCCTGGAATGATAGCTCTACAGATTCTGAATTTGAACCCAATAAAGGAGATGAGAGAGGTGATGACCATGAATGGGAGAGTGATGTAGTGAGTGATGATTTTGGTGTTAACCACTACAAGGGGTTTGACATTGGGCAAATACCTCCTGAGGATAGTGATAATAGTGAAGGTGATGACTTGTATGAAAATGAGGGAGCTGAAACCATTCCTCCATATTTTGGAGAAGGGCTGAGGTTGGAAAAAGGTATGCTATTTGAGAATGTATACAAGTACAGAGAACATCTGTTGCAGCATGCTTTGAAGAATCATTACGAGTTCACATATGTTAGGAATGACAAGGACAGAGTTACAGTAAAATGTAGGGATCCTAACTGTGGGTAGAGGGTACATACCTCTGTCCTTAATGATAACATGACTTATCAGATCAGAACTTTTAGAGAGAAGCACACATGTGTGTCTACCAGGCAGAATAGGAATAGGGTTTTGAGATCAAGTTTCATTGCTAAGTTGATTGTGGAAAAGCTTAGGGCAAGAGGGAAGAAATACACTCCCAAATGCATTCAACTTGATGTCCAGGAGAGGTATGAAGTGAAGATATCTTACTGGATTGCATGGTATGCTAGGATCAAGGCCTTAGAGATGTTGTTTGGCAACTATGATGATGCTTATGCAGAGTGCCCCGAACTATGCAGGCAAATTCTGAATGCTCATCCAAGAAACAGGGTTAAGTTTCATAAAGATGAGCATGGTAGATTTGAATTTATGTTCGTGTCTTATTTTGTATGCACAGAAAGATGGAGGAGGTGCTGCAGACCTGTAGTTGGTTTAGATAGGGCTTTTTTGAAGGGAAAATATGGGGGTGTGGTCTTGAATGCAGTGGGCTTGGATGGTAATAGAGGGTTGTATCCATTGGCATTCATGGTATGTAGGACTGAAGACCAAGAGATGTGGAGGATCTTCTTGGATGAGCTGAAGCATGTCTTGATGCATGAGTTTCCCTTCACATTTTACTCAGATAGACAGAAGGGATTACTCAATACTGTTATGGAGGTGTTCCCTTGCTCTAGGCACAGGTACTGCATGAGGCATATTTATGCCAACTTTCAGAAGAAATGGAAAGGGTTGGAGTTGCAGCATATTCTGTATGATGCTGCATATGCATATTCAGTTGGTGAATGGGAGACAAAGATGGAGGTGCTCAGACCAGGTATGCCCTGAAGGATATGAGTACATGGAGATATACCCCCCCAAACGTGGACAAGGTCTCATTTTGACAATACTTCTATCTGTGATCATGTCACCAACAATTTCAGTGAATCATTCAACAACATGATCAGAAAACTGAGAGAACTACCTTTGACATTGTTTGTGGAACAGCTTACCTTCAGGCTTATTGAATTCATTAATGAAAAGAAAGAGAATGCTGCTGCCATGGAGGGTCCCTTGACAAGAAACATAGCTAAAGTTCTTAAGAAAAAGGAAGAGAATGCAAGGAACCATATTCCAACTGATCTCTCACCAGCTGAAGTGTTGATTACTAACATTCAAAGAAGGTGGATTGTGAATGTAGAGGTTAGGACATGTAGCTGCAATGAATGGCAGATCTCTGGACTACCTTGCATACATGCAATGGTTGCATTGAACTTAAGGAGGAAGCCTTATGAGGAGTAAGTAGTTACTAATTGTTACTAATTTTATTTTCTTGATTATTTCTATGTTATGTATTTAACTAATCATCCCCTGTTATGCATACAGCAACATCAGCCCATATTTTTACCTTAGCAACCACAGAGTGCTATACAATGAAAACATTAGAATGATTCCAGATAGGTTAACTTGGAAGAAGGTATGTTCCTTATGTTTGCAGCCTACAGAGTGCTATACAGTGTTTTTACTCAATTTTTTCTTTTATTACCCTTATTCTTGCAGCCAACAGAGTTGGTGTTGCCCCCACCAAACAAGAGGACACCTGGAAGACCCAAAATCAATAGAGCACGGGGAGCTGATGAGGAGGGGAGAAGTTCAAGGACAAAGCCAAACAGGTGTGGAAGATGTAAGGAGTATGGACACAACAGTAGAACCTGTAAGAATGAGGCTTATGTGAGACCACCTAGGAGGGGTAGAGGCAATGGGAGAGGGGTTTCTAGAGGTGGTATTGGCAATGCAGGTGATGGTGTTGGTGTTCCTGGTGTTGAGAATGAGTCTAGTTGGAGAGGGAGAGTCAGAGCTGGAAGAAGACCAAGAGGGAGAGCTGGAAGAGGTGGTGGTGTTGGTGTTCCTGGTGATGGTGTTGGAAGAGCTGCCAATGCAGGTGATGGTGTTGGTGTTCCTGGTGTTCCTGGCAGTAGCATTGGTGTTCCTGGCAGTAGCAATGCATACGATGGTGCTGGTGTAGGCTTCTTTGGGGATTTCTCATCCCAGGCTACTGGAATGACTAGTGCAGCATATTTCCAGCCCAGGTTTGCCCTTGGGACTCAAGAAAGCACCAATGCAGCTGGGAGGTGCAATGAGTAGATGATGGTGTGCATCTACTCAGTCATATTTTAGGTTTTTTGGGTCTTCTGTCAAATGTTTATGTGAATGTTTTGTGCCTTTGTGAATGTTTTGGGTTCCTTATGTTTGCAGCCTACAGAATGTTTTGTGAATGTTTATGTCAAATATTTCTGTCAAATGTTTATGTGAAATATGCAATGGAAGGTAGATGTCAATGTAGATGTCAATATTTATGTGAAATATTTATGTGGCAGAATGGTTGATTGTGTTTATGTGAAATATTTCACAAATGTAGATGTCAAATGGTTATTTGTGTGAATATGCAATGAAATGGCTGCATTGATCCGAGCCTGGTTGTATTTCAGGTTTTTTGTGTAAAATGTAGTTCCAGGTTTTCCTCTGCATTGAATAGCTCAGGTTGCATTGGCAGATTTTTTGTGTGAAATGGTGTTCCAGGTTTTCCTCAGCTTGGCATTGAATTTCATGTGAAATGGTTGCCCAGGTTGGCATTGACCTTTGTGTGAAATGGTTGGTTTTTCTCAGGTTGAAAGCTCAATGACCTGCATTGAACTACATTAAAGTTTTTCTCAGGTTGCATTGAACTGCATTGAAATCCATTGAACTGCAATAAAGATTGAACTACTTTGCATTTTTCTATGTATTGACCCATTGAAAGCTGAGTGAACTCCATTAAAGATTGAACTACTTTTGAAAGCTTACAGGTTGCATTCCATCTAAGATTGAACTACATTTGTATTACAATGAACTCCATTACACTACTGAACTCATTACAATACTGCACTCCATTACAAATACTAGAACCTGATTACAATACTAAACTAGCTTACAAGTTAACCCTCTCCATCTCTTTCATAACATCACCAATATACAGCTTCACCTCCACAGATGAGGTCCCTTCGACATGAATTTTCAAATCAATGGAGCCTTTGGATGATGAAGAACCTAAGCCAGAGCTACCTGAACCAACTTCAACAGTGGCAGAACTACCAGAACCAACTTCAACAATGCTACAATTTCCTGAACCAACGTCTACATTGCTCTTAACTGGGGGGCATACCTCAAGCCACTGAAAATAACCACACCCAGGTCTGTTGCAAGCAAAGAACTTCTTCCCATAGCTGTGTGGTTTCTTGCTTGTGAAGATCTTCAATTTGCCAGCACAATTAGCAGATTTGCATTCAACAGAAGCACCATTTTTTACAGGGCAATCCTTTACAAAATGTGACTTATCACCACAACAGTAGCACGCCTCTCGATTTGAAGTAATTAGGGTTTTCTGTCCTTGGGTTTCTTCATCTATCCACACAAACGATTTGCAGGAAATCGCGTTACAGCGCAAGAATCGTCTGTTTAGGCTGTGTGGGCGTGTTGAAATTCTGACTTTCCGAGTTCCATTACATCCCCTAAAGTTACAGGGGGAGTTTGGGAGGGAACATTCATCATCTACGTGGCTCTCATCCTTGCAAATCGAACACTGCAAAAAGAGGGAAAGAAAAAGGATTTAGGGCTTCTAATTTGGGGGTTTTCAGTACACGTACAGGAGGAAGAGAGAGGGTTTTGTTTAGATCATACCTGAACCACCATCTTTGTTTCCATGGAAGAGGGAGGGCTTGATCGATCTGGCCACCTTCGTCTGGTTTGAGACTTTCGGTTATGGCTGGTTGAAGAAGAAGAAGAAGAAGAAAAGGGAGGGAAGTCCAGGGGTATCTATGTCCAAAACATATGTAATAGAGACAACCGTTGACGGGTTTGACGGTCGTTAAGAACCCAGGGGGGTATTCTTTAATTTTAAAAGAACGGGGACAGTTACCATAATATGTACAAAACTTAGGGGGGGACAACTAATTAACCCGGATCCGAAAGTGCTTTATAAAGTAGCTAGGTCCTGGGGCTAACTTGGTTAAAGCCTTCCAATTGAATCTTGGGTTGGGGACCTACATGGGCCAACCATTTTTTTAGCTCATATATCTTCTATACTTCGTTATTTCTGATGTAGTTGGCCAACCCTAAATCCTAATACTTTCTAGGTATGGCAATACTAAAGGTACATGATCCATCCCATCCCTAAAGAGTAGGTATGATTTATCTTAAACCATAGGCCTTTTTTCGTTCTTTTTTGGCCTAAGGACTATGGATTTGAGTTTTTTTATTTTTTGGATGTTAGCCAAAATAGCCCATTTTGACTATTCATGATCCTTTGTATATGTATTTTAGTTATACAATAATCAAAATATCCTTACAAACATCCAAAAAAAATATCTTAAATATTGGACCATTCACTAAGTTTTACCACCAATACATTCAAACTCTACTCTCGGTTACGTGATTTAGAAAAACTCAACAAAGTGAATGTTTTGACTTGACAATTTGAAAGAAAGTTCTACTAGTACAATGCTACTGGGAGATAAGCTACCAATAAATCAAGTTGAGGTTTATTTTTCGATTATTTTACATTTATAGTTTTTTTTTACATTTAGCAATTTAGAATAGATTCCATTGCTACTGGGGGTAACCTAGTAGAGCACAATAATATTTTAGAAACTTCCAATATATTATTTTTCGAATATTTGAATCATAATCCCATATTCCCTTCTTATGTATCTTTGTTACAATCACCATTTTCTACTGGTATTAGTGCAACAACTCCTATAAAAGACAAGAATAATTACGAAGGTCCAGTTTTTGATGACGAAGATGTTTGTCTCCATAACCAATTACCAATGTAAAAAAAAAAAAAAAATACCAATGTAAATTATATATGAAGTTTAACTTAATTGTGTATCCGTATGCATATTAGGACCCGATGGAGAGCATATCATAAATGCAATTGAAAAATTGTTTATGAAAGTCAAATACAAAAAAAATAAAAAATAAAAATTGCGATGCTCGGAAATACAAAATTTGTAATACTTATTTGTATCCTACTAGTACAGTAGGTACTGGACGCTTAAAGTATACATCATTGTTTTGATAAATACAAGAAGGGTCTTATAGACAATTGCAGACATAACTTGAGTTTCAATGAGAGAATGAAAAGGGTGGAGCCAAAGATAGTGTTGTAAGTCATCGTGTGCTTGAAGGGTTGACTGGTTGCAGATGACATAATACAAGACGTTGAGGAAACTGAAGTTGACAAAAAATTTGGTAACCTTAGTCTAGAAGATGGTGATAATTGGTATAGAGCCTTCAAGCCACTAAAGAAAAAGAGTCGTAGACACAAAGTAGAAGACTCCAAGAAAATTTATGAAATGTTCAAAAAATAAAAAAGTTTTATGATAAACCCACCGCGCAATAACATTTCATCGCGTGTGTAGTGTCCCGTCCCGTGAAGTCAATCGGAAGAATCGAAACGCAGACGGCGTTCGGACTTAGCCTTGCAACGGCTACTCGAAGGCTCGCTTGGTCGAGGCGACTCCTCGCACAGGTGGAGTAGTTTCGGTGAACTTGCCTCATCTTAGCCAGCACTTAATAACTCGCATGTTTTCAACTTGCACAAGTTAGGATTGTTAATAAAAGAGACGCATCCACATAGCTAAGAGAATAATTTCGACCCGTCGGAATGTCTTAGAACATGGAAAATGGTCCCACGGTCTTCATAGAAGTCGGCTCAGCGTGTTTTCAAATGACACTCGATCCTTCGATCCCGTGGCTTGGAAGAAGGAAGTTGGCTTAAGTTGCTAAGTTGTCCCGACACTTGAAATAGCCTAAGTCATAGGCGTCGCCTGCGTGAATGCTTGGTAAAGCATGCACGGTCCCGTCATTTTGTCCCAACACTCGAATAAGCCTAAGTCATAGGCGTCGCCCGCACGAATGCTTAATAAAGCACGCACGGTCCTGTCCCGCAAGGCTTGGCATAGCCTGTACGTCCCGCAAATTAAGTCGTCTTGCACGGCTTGTTGGCTTAAGTCTAGGCACCCGAGAACTTGGTTGTTCAAGTCGAACGCGTACACGGCACGTTCCCTCGATTGCGAAGCTCGACGTAACCTTTGCTCGTCGAGTCGTTGCCCGAATAAGTTAGACAAGAGTTATGTTGGGCTATCGAAGCCATTTCTAGCACTATCCCGTTCTATCTGCGGTTGTCAAGTCGCATAGTCCCTTGAGATCAGAGCTCGTCGTATAAAGTATATGACTTGAGCGTTAGCATCCCTAGAGAACCAGGTCTGTCTAAGGCACGAGCTACGGTAGGTTTAGTGAAAAGCTTGCCACGAACAAAGGAAGTCCACGCGACTGGTTGTCGTCGAGATCGGTCCCGCTACTTGGGAGTCTCGCTTAGTCTTGATAAGTCCCGCACACGAGATCGGTCCGCGGCTTGGGAGTCTCACTAAGTCTTGATAAGTCCCGCACACGAGATCGGTCCCGCTACTTGGGAGTCTCGCTATGTCTTGAAAGGAAACACATGAGATCGGTCCCATGGCTTGGGAGTCTCGACAGATAGAAGGAAAGCATGTTCATGGTAAGGAAGGACTGGTTAGATCGAGTTGAGACTCGCATGGTCATTGGACAACTTGTAGACCAGGTGTAGTATTTTCGAATGATTGCCAAGGCGCCGGGATTATTCGCCCGGGGAAGCGAGTTGCGGCTCAAAGCAGGATGCAGGATAACCGCATGGGAGTATCGGCGCTTCCGGGGCTAGCTACCCATTGGAAGGGCGGCCCGATACCCCCGTCGAGCCGTGACCAAGATAGCTTGACATTGCTAGTGACCACTCATGTAGATGTGTCGGCAAGAGGGGCAATCCGCATGTTTGCCTTTGGATAGCGTCGAGTACTAGCACAGCGTCGGTCGAATCAGGAGACAGTCTAGCACGACATGTATCAAGTTAGCAAGATACGTGCTTCGGCACAAACCAAGGCTTCCGCATATCAAGTATTGGCATTCGTGTATTGGCTTTCGCGTATCAATATTGGCATTCGCGTAGTGGCTTTCGCATATCGGCATCGTTTTCCAAAGTTTGTATAAGTTAAGTTGAGTGCCATCGCTTTAAGACGAAAGGACCGTAATGTAAAAGTTGGCTAAGTCAGGGAGTCACTAGGCACGACTTCATCTTGAAGCACGTACAAGTCTAAGCAAAGTCTAAGGGCACGCCCTGCACGAGTCAACCCCTTGATGCCTTGGCACGGCCGAGTTCTCATAAGTTGCTCCCCGGCGAATCATTGTCTCGAATATGTTAAGTTACGAATAGAATACGACACGACCCTGCCGTCCCGAGTTAAAGTTTGGTCAAGTACCCAGTCGATGAGGCATTGCCTCGATCGAAATATATGTTGACATAATAGCACGACTATGTCATCGCATAACGAGTTGGTTAGACGTCCTCGTCCTAAAATGAATCCTAAGGCAAGACTAGAAAGACAATCGAAAGGATTTTAAACTGCACAAAGTAAATAAATGTGTCGATTTTGTATGGGTGGGAGAGGAGCTCACTCCTCCATATAGTTGAGTACTGACACCCATAAAGTGTTCATGTACAGGCACATGTAGAAGCTCGTGGCACGGAGCTCACTTGGATGCGCTGAGGCACGGAGTTCCTTGGCGATTCGAAGCGTGCGGCCGTGTGGATTGAAGATTTATACAGGACTAGCTAGGCACGCACGCGACTTGCTAACTTTAGCACATGTTTTCATTCAAGACAAGTTTGACAACGTTCGGCACAAAGGTCATCGCCTATCGATGCGTTTGGTTGAACGCTCGTACGAGCTTTTGAAAATAAGTTTTCAATCCACACGGCCGCACGCTTCGAATCGCCAAGGAACTCCGTGCGTCGACGCATCCAAGCAAGCTTCGTGCCACGAGCTTCTATCTGTGCCTGCACATGAACACTGTGTGGGTGTCAGTACTCAACTGTACTGGTGGAGTGAGCTCCTCGTCCACCCATACAAAACCGACACGTTCATTTGCTTTGTGCAGTTTAAAACCCTTTTGATTGTCTTTCTAGTCTTGCCTTAGGATTCATTTTAGGACGAGGACGTCTAACCAACTCGTTATGCGATGACATAGTCGTGCTATTATGTCAACGTGTATTTCGATTAAGGCAGTGCCTCATCGACTGAGTACTTGACCAAACTTTAACTCGGGACGGCAGGGTCGTGCCGTATTCTATTCGTAACTTAACATATTCGATATAGTAATTCGCCGGGGAGCAACTTATGCGAACTCGGCCGTGCCAAGGCATCAAGGGATTGACTCGTGCAGGGCGTGCCCTTAGACTTTGCTTAGACTTGTACGTGCTTCAAGATGAAGTCCTGCCTAGCGACTCCCTGACCTAGCCAACTTTTATATTACGGTCCTTTCGACTTAAAGCGATGGCACTCGACTTAACTTATGCAAACTTAGGCAAACGATGCCGATACGTGAAAGCCACTACGTGAATGCCAATATTGATACGTGAAAGCCAATACGCGAATACCAATACTTTATATGCGGAAGCCTTGGTTTGTGTCGAAGCACGTATCTTGCGAACTTGATACATGTCGTGCTAGACTGTCTCCTGATTCGATCGACGCTGTGCTAGTACTCGACGCTATCTAAAGGCAAACATGCGGATAGCCGCTCTTGCCGACACATCTACATGAGTGGTCACTAGCAATGTCAAGCTATCTTGGACATGGCTCGGCGGGGGTATCGGGCCGCCCTTCCAATGGGTAGCTAGCCCCGACAATGCCGATACTCCCATGCGGTTATCCTGCATCCTGCTTTGAGCCGCAACTCGCTTCTCCTGGACGAATGATCCCGGTGCCTTGGCAATCATTCGAGAAGACTATACCTTGTCGACAAGTTGTCCAATGACCATGCAAGTCTCAATTCAATCTAACCAGTCCTTCCTTAACATGACCATGCTTTCCTTCTATCTGTCGAGACTCCCAAGCCGTGGGACCGATCTCGTGTGTTTCCTTTCAAGACATAGCGAGACTCCAAAGTAGCGGGACCGATCTCGTGTGCGGAACTTATCAAGACTTAGCGAGACTCCCAAGCCGCGGGACCGATCTCATGTGCGGGACTTATCAAGACTAAGCGAGACTCCCAAGTAGCGGGACCGATCTCGGCGACAACCAGTCACGTGGACTTCCTTTGTTCGTGGCAAACTTTTCACTAAACCGATCGTAGCTCGTGTCTTAGACAGACCTGGTTCTCTAGGCGATGCTAATGCTCAAGTCATATACTTTATACGACGAATCCTGATCTCAAGGGACTATGCGACTTGACAACCGCAGATAGAACGGGATAGTGCTAAAAATGGCTTCGATAGCCCAACATAACTCTTGTCTAACTTATTCGGGCAACGACTCGACGAGCAAAGGTTACGCCGAGCTTCGCAATCGAGGGAACGTGCCGTGCACGCGTTCGACTTGAACAACCAAGTTCTTGGGTGCCTAGACTTAAGCCAACAAGCCGTGCAAGACGACTTAATTTGCGGGACGTACGAAGGCTATGCCAAGCCTTGTGGGACAGGACCGTGTAAGCTTTATTAAGAATTCGTACGGGAGACGCCTATGACTTAGGCTTATTCGAGTGTTGGGACAAAATGACGGGACCGCGCATGCTTTACCAAGCATTCACGCAGACGACGCATATGACTTAGGCTATTTCAAGTGTCGGGACAACTTAGCAACTTAAGCCAACTTCCTTCTCCTAAGCCACGGGATCGAAGGATCGAGTGTCATTTGAAAAACGCTGATCTATGAAGACCGTAGGACTATTTTCCATGTTCTAAGACATTCCGACGGGGCGGGATTTTTCCCTTAGCTATGTGGATGCGTCTCTTTTATTAACAATCCTGACTTGTGCAAGTTAAAAACATGCGAGTTATTAAGTGCTGGCTAAGATGAGGCAAGTTCACCGAAACTATCCCACCTGTGCGAGGAGTCGCCTCGACCAAGCGAGCCTTCGAGTAGCCGTTGCAAGGCTAAGTCCGAACGCCGTCGACGTTTCGATTCTTTCGATTGACATCGCGGGACGGGGAACTACATCATACACCACTCAGAACAAGACTCGTCCTCGAGACTTTCCTGAAGGCTAGCCATCCTACCATTTCTATGGCCAAGACTTAATCGTACACATTCCGCCTACGCGTTCCTTCGATTCCGAGCCACGCTCGCACGATTATCAATCCTTTCCTGTAACACGATTTCAATTTCCAAGACACTTTTTCGTTCCTCAAGTCCCATTTGTATGCAACGTATCACTTGGTTGGATTATGCACGCATTCCAGGCGTCCCTAAAATACATGCATTTAGCCAAGCCGTATGATAGAGAATTCGTCATTCTCACTCGAGTCGCATCGTGCACATACTCAAGCGTCCCTAAAATATATGTATGTCAGCCGAGTCTCGTGAGCAGGGTTTCCTATTCTTGATTCACTCTTTTAATCCATGCCAATCCTCAAGATCAATACTTCGATTGCTAACACTTGAAACATGACGTCTCGCCTATCCGCAAGGCTATTTCTGAAGGCTAAGTCAATATCAGGATTGGAATGATAGTTCCCCAACAATAATGCCAACACTGACCCCAATCCTAGGGTCAAACCAAAGTCGGTAGTATGGGGTTTTCTACCAGAGCTCGCGTCACTCAAATTTCTAAACATCGAGCACGATCACCTAATTCACATCAATGCATTCGTTGCGCGTATTCGAATCCATTCAAATCACCAATTTTAACCAATTCATGTATTCGATCACGAGGTCGTCTAACTTTGACAATACGTTGTGCCCCAATCTCATACGAGTCGGATCATCTACGGTGGTTCATGAATCACCATGCAACGCTCCCACGGAATAATCGTTCTCATCGGGGCGTAACTCTTGTTTGAGTCTAGACTAATTCATTTTCGATACGCGGATTGGAACTACTCAATCTCAATCTTAAAGTGTAGTGCCCCGTCCCTACATCGTACCCCATTGTTCGTCCACGGGGTGCGCGAGAAAGAAATACTGTCGCTATCGACTCGGTCGGGACCGATAGGTCGGGATCGATCGAATCGATCGAACGGGAACGGTTGAATTAAAATCCATTCTCCATTATGAAATGGCTTCTTCGGAACCAAGTCCCATATTCAGCGGGCTGCGCCTCAAGGATTGACTCTGCGGCTGAGTCGGGAGAGACCTCCCGTTGCTCTGCTTTTCACGCCGCTTGCGTTGGTTTTGGCTTTGTTTTCTGAATGTATTTTCGTAAATGTTTTCGATAGTTTTCATGGCTTACGTTTCGAACTTCGCATTCGTATCGAAATTTCCTTGAATAACACAGTGTTCTAATCGGTTGCTTGTGCGATTTCAGGTGATCGCGTAGGCAACGTCTAGCGCGGCTAACCAGTTTCTCGCCTCAAGTAAATACTAAGGTGAGTGGCTGACCCTTCTCCCCTCGACCCTCTTCTCTAATACATTATCAATACTAGACATGTGCTATGCTAGATGTAATGCAACAACATGAATGATATTCCGATGAACGGTCACACGATGTCCCACGAACACGAACTATACAGATGCTTGTCATAAAATATTATCGTGCTTGCAATTATCAAATCATATAGAACCGTGCTAAGGAAGGATGAATCGATTAAATGAATGTCGCAACGATACTATAAGATGTGCCTTGAAATAACAAATTAACTTAGCACGGTCATGGATAACTTGTCAACAAGGGCGATTGTTTCTTCGGACGGTATCCTGAGGCCACGGGACCGTTCCGGCCTAGGAAGAAACACGGATAGCTATGCCGGATGCATGCCACGGTAGGCAGTGGCTTTCAACGGGGCTCGCTACCTACGCTGAAGGACCTCTGTCTACCAAGCTATATGTCCATGATGGCTTGTCGTGCCAGTGACCTTCACGAACGTACTCAATTACGTATTATTATTATCAACATAACAGGGAAGAACATGGTAAGTTTACGCTACGACGGCACGCTCTGCCGGGGGTAAGATCTATCGTCATTATACGTTGTGCCTTCAATTACAAGTTTGAATTGAGTAGGATGGCTAGAAACTTCAGTAAATAATTGCTTGCACGCTCACTTAATTTCTTCAACAAATGAGAGCCCGGGATTTAAATTGCCACGCACCAGCACAAAGTGTAAAGTGCTGACCCTCGCTCTCAACAGGTACTCGGAACCAGGATAGCGTGCCAAGGAACTTAAAGCGACGCTCCTTCCTTTTGAAGCCTTGCTAGAGCGAAGGCTAGTTCTGCAATATTTTGAAGACTCCAACCCAAATGCATCATGAGTCGCAAACTCTCGCCGATCCCAGGTCTTAGAGAGTCGTTTTGATGTTTGTAAAAAGGGATGTAAATGTATGGAATGACTATCTCATCGATGTCAATTGTGAGCCCGCGAGGCCTCTGTTGTAATCGAGTCTGTAACCTAACTTATTATCAATGAAAATACAAGTTTCCTTTTCTAAATGAATGTGTTCAATTTCTCTGCGTACTCTTACATATGATGTTGTTTCGGATAACCTTATGAACCGCCTTGTGCAAGCGCAACTTAGGCTTGCACGGCATCACGCCCGGGGGACGACTATCGATTCTATCGAATCGGGGCGTGACATATTGGTATCAGAGCACGGCTTTACATCCTTGGCCTCCAGTGTCGAGTTTTTAGTCTCAAAATCGTTGGTCCCGTATCGATGAGATATGTCGTTCCATACAAGTGAGCCCGTAATAAGTTTTGTGACTAATGTATTTTGCCTTCAAAAATCCCAAAAGGTACGTCGGTGAACGTGGCGGCGAACGAAGAAAGTGCTTCGAGCGGCTCGAGTAGCTCGAGACCCGGACCCTCAAACGATGCCATGGAGCGGATGTTGCGCATACTGGAATCGCAACAACGACAAGCTGAGGAGAGTCAACGCCTGAATGAGCAACATCGACGGCAGACGGAGGCACGTCAAACTCAGTTCGAGGCCCGATTCTAAGCACAATTCAAGTTGCAGTAAAAGCAGCTTGATACTCTCCAACAAATCATTCAGACGGTGGTGGCCAACAACAACAACTCCGTGACAACCCATGCCGTAACCGAGCCTGCGATCAGACAAAGTGAAGTCGATCCGGAGGTACCCGAGCCTACACATGCAGCACCGAGAAGTCCTAACTTCGACGTGTCAAAATTCACAAAGAGTCGCCGTACTTCCTTCAACGGCACGAAAGATCCCTCCTTGGCGATCGATTGGTTAGAGGAACTGGAAGACAAGTTTGAGCTGCTGGGCGTCGAAGAGTCCAAGAAAGTCGCATGCACTCAACTTCTACTCCGGTCGAACGCGCACGACAGGTGGGCCGTGCAAAAGCGAGCGATCAGACGCGACGACGAGACAGCGGCCATTTCTTGGGCCACCTTCCACGAGGCGTTCGAGATCGAGTACCTTTCCGAAGCCGTTCGACAAGAGAAGGAAAATGAATTCATGCAGCTAAGGTAGGGGAACATGACGGTGCGGCAGTACGCGGCAGAGTTCAACAAGTTGGCCAAGTTTGCTGGAGAATTCTTGCCCTCCCTGGCGAGTCATGCTCGACGGTTTGAAGTGGGTCTACGACCATCAATCTACGCCCATGTGTCCGTTCCACAATACAAAATGATGGGGGAGTCTCTCAACCATGTCCTCCGCCTTGAACGCCAATATACTGCAGGTGCTGCCGGCGCTGTGCATACCTGCAATCACAAACACCCAAGCCACGTGGGAGGAAACAACGTGACCAAGCGTCCGAACAACGGGCACCAGGGCGGACAACAGGTGCGGAACCAGGGACCTCACTGCATAAAATACAACCGGAACGGACATCTCGCCGTCGACCGTGAAATTCAAAATGGCGGATGTTTTATTTGCAGAAAAAGGGGTCACTTTCATGGAGATTGTCCGAAGCGTAGAAGAAACAACTTGGACGCGCTTCAGCATCCACAGCACCGTCCGGGGAATCAAGTTCCGGCGCCTCGAGCACCTCAATCCGCACCACAAAATGGCCAAGACCGTCGCCCCAATGCCCAGGGCCGCGTCTATGCCATGACTCGAGATGAAGTGCTTGCGTCAGATACGGTTGTGACAGGTATACTTAGTTTCAATAATGTGCCTACTTGTGTACTATTTGATTCAGGTGCTTCGCATAGTTTTATATCGGCAGACTTTGTCGTCGAGCACAAATTTCTGATAATATTACTAGATCTCGACCTTAGCGTGAGCACACCTTCGGACACACTGATACTTACTAATTTAGCCTGCACCGACGGGATTATCTATATCGGCGGTCAAAATATCGGTCTTGATGTGATAGTCCTAGACATGAAGGACTTCGATATCATTCTGGAAATGGATTGGCTCGGGCCGTTCAACGCAACCATAGACTGCGCCAGAAAGACGGTCACCTTCCGCATTCCAGGGGTGCCTAAATTCTGCTTTTCGTGTGGTGAGGCGTCGTCGACCTGCATGCTGATTTCAGCAATTTCTGCTCGGAGGATGCTGTATTCTGGGTGCGAAGGCTATTTGGCGTCCGTCCGAGACATGCGACAGGATGGTGCAAAACGGGTCAGACCGACGTTGTGGCAGAATTCCCCGATGTGTTCCCGGACGAGCTACCCGGCATGCCTCCCGATCGAGAAATCGAGTTCAGCATCGATACATTTCCCGATACTCGACCGATTTCCAAGGCCCCGTACAGAATGGCTCCCGCCGAGCTGAAGGAACTCAAGGTCCAGCTACAAGAGTTACTCGATAAAGGGTTTATTCGGCCTAGTGTTTCACCGTAGGGAGCGCCCGTATTGTTTGTGAAGAAGAAGGATGGGTTCATGCGTCTGTGCGTCGATTACCGAGAGCTGAACAAGGCCACCATCCGGAACAAGTACCCATTGCCCCGCATAGACGACCTATTCGATCAACTGCAAGGCGCCTCAATATTTTCGAAGATTGATCTCCGCTCAGGCTATCATCAACTCAAGATCAAGTCAGACGACGTACAAAAGTCCGTCTTTCGCACTCGATACGGCCACCACGAGTTCCTGGTGATGCCATTCGGCCTGACGAATGCTCTTGCTGCCTTCATGGATCTGATGAATCGGGTATTTCGACCCTTCCTTGATAAATTTGTGGTAGTCTTTATTGATGATATTCTTGTCTACTCGAAGGACAGGGCACAGCATGCAAAACATCTACTGGTCGTGCTCTAGACACTTCGAGAACATGAGTTGTACGCGAAGCAGAGTAAGTGCGAATTTTGGCTCAGCAGCGTATCCTTTCTTGGTCACGTCATTTCGTCCGAAGGCATTGCAGTCGACCCGAAGAAAGTGAAAGTTGTTGCTGATTGGAAGCGGCCTGCATCTGCTAGTGAGATTCAAAGCTTTCTTGGTTTGGCGAGATACTATCGACGCTTCGTGAAAGACTTCGCGAAGATTGCATCGCCACTGACTCGCCTCACTCAAAAAGGAGTCGTGTATGAGTGGTCGGATGACTATGAATCTTCATTCCAGGAGCTAAAATAGCGACTGATTTCGGCACCTATACTCGCACTTCCGGATGGGCCAGAGGGTTTTTAGATATTCAGCGATGCTTCAGGCTAGGGCATGGGATGTGTGCTCATACAGCAAAACAAGATGATATCCTTCGCCTCCAGACAGTTAAAGCCGTACGAGAAGAACTATCCTACGCACGACTTGGAGTTAGCGGCGATTGTGTTTACGTTGAAATTGTGGCATCACTATCTATATGGCGTGGTGTACGTAATTTATACCGACCACAAGAGCCTCAAGTATCTCTTCACCCAGAAGGAATTGAACTTGCGACAGAGGCGCTGGCTCGAACTGATCAAAGACTATGACTTGACGATCGACTACACTCCGGGCAAAGGAAATATTGTGGCGGACGCTCTGAGTCGAAAATATCTTGTCGTGCTATCCGTCAACCGCAGACTACTACAAGATCTAGAAGAAATGGGCATCGATCTCCGGGTACAATTTAGGGATATACGTTTGGCGCAGCTGCAGTTAGAGCCGAGTTTGCTGGAAAATATTATGGCCGCTCAGAATGATGATCCGTACCTGAAGAAAATATGCGAGCAAATTTCGATAGGTAGTGCGACCGACTTTACGGAAGATAAGACCGACGTGCTGAGAATGAATGGCCGACTATGTATTCCGGATGATTCAGAACTACGAAAGGAGATAATGTCGGAGGCGCATTATACGAAATATACCTTGAATCCAGGCAGTACCAAGATGTATAAGGACCTCCGCACGACCTTCTGGTGGCACGAGATAAAGAGAGATGTGGTGCTCTTCGTGTTGCAATGCATGGCCTGTCAGCAGGTGAAAGCCGAGCATCAGCGACCGGGCGGGGAGATGCAGAACCTTGCCATTCCAGAGTAGAAATGGGATCATGTCATGATAGACTTTTTGTTGGCCTGCCGAAGACACCACGGGGGAGCGACGCCGTCTGGGTCATCGTCGATCGACTAACCAAGTCAGCGCACTTTATTGCCATCAAAGTTACTTGGAGCGTTGATCGCCTGGCGCAGATTTATCTTGACGAGATAGTACGGCTGCACGGAGTTCCAGTATCCATCGTCTCTGATCGAGATTCACGGTTCATGTCGTGGTTCTAGAGTAGCCTTCAGTCGGCGCTGGGTACCAAGTTGCAGTTTAGCTTAGCTTATCATCCTCAGACCGACGGCCAAACGGAGCGCGTTAATCAGATTCTCGAAGACATGCTACGACTCTGCGCAATTGACTTCAAATCAAGCTGGGACGTCTACCTACCGCTGGCAGAATTTTCATATAATAATAGCTATCAGTCCAGCATCCAAATGGCGCCGTATGAAGCTTTGTACGGCCGGAAGTGCAGATCGCCCATTTGCTAGGATAAAGTCGGGGAACGGCAGATACTCGGTCCGGAGCTGGTAGAACAGACTGTGGAAAAGGTCAAGCTAATTCGGAAAAGACAGAATATTGCACAGAGTCAGCAAAAGAGCTACGCCGACACCCATCGAAGACCGCTTGAGTTCCAGGTGGGCGATCACGTATTCCTGAAGGTGTCGCCTATGCGAGGAGTTACTCGGTTCGGCGCAAAGGGAAAGCTGAGTCCGAGATTTGTTGGGCCGTTCGAAATACTCGAGCGAGTCGCCCCAGTGGCCTATAAAATTGCCCTACCGCCGGCGCTTGATGGTGTGCATAATGTCTTCCATGTCTCCTAGCTGCGGAAGTACGTGCACGACCCTAGCCACGTGGTAGATTTTGGCTCGCTGGAGCTAAAGTCCGACTTATCCTACGTTGAAGAGCCAGTTCAAATCTTAGAACGCAAGGATAAGCTACTGCGAAATTGGGCGATCCCTCTCGTTCGCGTACTCTGGAGGAACCATGCGGCAGAAGAGTCGACATGGGAACTCGAGTCAGAGATGAAGGAAAAGTTTTCTTCATTGTTTTCATAGAGGTAGGTTCGGTTCTTAAGTTTCGAGGAAGAAATTTTTTCTTAGTTGGTTATGGTGTAGTGCCCCGTCCCTACATCGTACCCCATTGTTCGTCTACGGGGTGCGCGAGAAAGGAACACTGTCGCTATCGACTCGGTCGGGACCGATAGGTCGGGATCGATCGAATCGATCGAACGGGAACGGTTGAATTAAGATCCATTCCCCGTTATGGAATGGCTTCTTCAGAACTAAGTCCCATATTCAGCGGGCTGTGCCTCAAGGATTGACTATGTGGCTGAGTCGGGAGAGACCTCCCGTTGCTCTGCTTTTTACGCCGCTTGCGTTGGTTTTGGCTTTATTTTCTGAATGCATTTTCGTGAATGTTTTCGATGGTTTTCATGGCTTACGTTTCGAACTTCGCATTCATATCAAAATTTCCTTGAATAACACAGTGTTCTAATCGGTTGCTTGTGCGATTTCAGGTGATCGCGTAGGCAACGTCTAGCGCGGCCAACCAGTTTCTCGCCTCAAGTAAATACTAAGGTGAGTTGCTGACCCTTCTCCCCTCGACCCTCTTCTCTAATACATTATCAATACTAGACATGTGCTATGCTAGATGTAATGCAACGACATGAATGATATTCCGATGAACGGTCACACGATGTCCCACGAACACGAACTATACAGATGCTTGTCATAAAATATTATCGTGCTTGCAATTATCAAATCATATAGAACCGTGCTAAGGAAGGATGAATCGATTAAATGAATGTCGCAACGATACTATAAGATGTGCCTTGAAATAACAAATTAACTTAGCACGGTCATGGACAACTTGTCGACAAGGGCGATTGTTTCTTCGGATGGTATCCCGAGGCCACGGGACCGTTCCAGCCTAGGAAGAAATACGGATAGCTATGCCGGATGCATGCCACGGTAGGCAGTAGCTTTCAACGGGGCTCGCTACCCGCGCTGAAGGACCTCTGTCTACCAAGCTATATGTCCAGGATGGCTTGTCGTGCCAGTGACCTTCACGAACGCACTCAATTACGTATTATTATTATCAACATGACAGGGAAGAACATGGTAAGTTTACGCTACGACGGCACGCTCTGCCGGGGGTAAGATCTATCGTCATTATACGTTATGCCTTCAATTACAAGTTTGAATTGAGTAGGATGGCTAGAAACTTCAGTAAATAATTGCTTGCACGCTCACTTAATTTCTTCAACAAATGAGAGCACGGGATTTAAATTGCCACGCACCAGCACAAAGTGTAAAGTGCTGACCCTCGCTCTCAACAGGTACTCGGGACCAGGATAGTGTGCCAAGGAACTGAAGGCGATGCTCCTTCCTTTTGAAGCCTTGCTAGAGCGAAGGCTAGCTCTGCAACATTTTGATGACTCCAACCCAACTGCATCATGAGTCGCAAACTCTCGCCGATCCCAGGTCTTAGAGAGTCGTTTTGATGTTTGTAAAAAGGGATGTAAATGTATGGAATGACTATCTCATCGATGTCGGTTGTGAGCCCGCGAGGCCTCTGTTGTAATCGAGTCTGTAACCTAACTTATTATCAATGAAAATGCAAGTTTTCTTTTCTAAATGAATGTTTTAATTTCTCTGCGTACTCTTACATATGCTGTTGTTTCGGGTAACCTTATGAACCGTCTTGTGCAAGCGCAACTTAGGCTTGCACGGCATCACGCCTGGGGGACGACTATCGATTCTATCGAATCGGGGCGTGACATCATGTACACCAAGTCATTTTCGAGTTCACCTTCGCGTTAAAGCACAAGTCGAAGCATACGAATTGCCATGCCATGCAAGTTCGATCACCCCCGCTGTATGAATCACCATACCAGCGCTCACGCAGAGTGATCGCCCTAATCGGCGCGACGTATGTGCGAGGCTGGATTTGCGCTCGCATAAGACAAGAATGTCAATGTTGTGGTTATCAACGAAGCAAATCCAAGCATTCTCATTTTCGTCCAAGCTACGATCTCAGTTCAATAGTCCGTTCGTCATTCGTTCAACTAGAGAATACTTAAGCCAAGTCTATCTCTTCCTCGATACATTTTAATATCCTGAGTATAGAATCCATCGAAACAATGACATTTACACGATCGTTATTCGCCGAGTCAGAGTACCCCCGAGTTATCGCATATCGATCTTTGATACGCCTCAATACCATCGACGATATGCGTAACCTGACGATCTTCCTTTGCAACCAATTTCGAGTCGTGCGTTGATGTTGTTGTCTGAGTTGGATATTCCATAATTTTCTCGATATTCAAGATCAAGTTCGATCGCTATTCCTCAAGCTCGTTTCAAGATCGTCGTTCAAAACTCAAGTCACCTTTCATTTGAATCAATCCGAAATCGTACGTGCGATCCTCTAAGTTTCCTCGATCAAGACCATTCATTTTCATTCATCGTTCTAAATCATTTTCTAATACGCGTTGCCCATTCACAAGTTGTCTGAACGACATCTCGTTCGGGACAATTGAAGTCACGACCAACTAAGCGTGACGCGTTCTATGGCTTTGTGCGAGCGCATCGCCTCGTCGACATACTCGCCGTTACTCGTAATCCTCAATATTTGCTCGAATGATTTCCAAGACAAACCATACACCACTCAGGATTCGAGCCATCCTATCTAGTCCACAATCACGTTCGCATCATTCGCTAAGACATTCTTCATATTCGTTCGGCGAATCTCTAGCGTAATCGCTCACGTCGCGTCGACGTACTAAGTCGTTCGCACTATTCATCAAAATCCAAATCAATCTTTCATGTACGCCTAAGCATTAGTCCGATAGCGTTCCTATCGATATACACTCTAAGTGTATCTCCGTTCCCGACCGAACGATACTTGATATCACTCGTGACTCGATTGCACCAAAAGGTCGAGGTGTGCGACACGCGGGCTAAGTTGTGTCGCATAACCATCCCGTAAGGACTATACTTCGAGTTTGCATGCTAAATTTCTAGGTCGATGCAGGACTAGCTAGGCACGCACGCAACTTGCTAACTTTAGCACATGTTTTTATTCAAGACAAGTTTGACAACGTTCGGCACAAAGGCCGTTGTCGCCTATCGATGCGTTTCGTTGAACGCTCGTACGAGCTTTTGAAAATATTTAGACTTATTGTATGGACATGCCGAGGGACATTCGAGAGAGAGCGCACACTTATTTTTCAACGACGAGCTTTCAAAACTGAGAAATCGACGTGAAGTCCAAGGACGTAAAGTCGTGCTCTGATACCATTATGTCACGTCCCGCTCCCGTAGGAGCGATCGTCCTCGCTAAGGCGTGATGCCGCACGAGCCTAGATTGCGCTCGTACAAGGCAGTTTCATAACGGCTGATTACATCGGCGACGACGGGGTTGTTGCACAGAAGTCCCAAGCAGAAATATTGAAACATGCAGCAGAAATTTTGAACAAGCACACATGAACACAAGTCATTCAAAAGAAGCTCTTTATTGATATTGAATACAAGATTACATTTGTAGGCGCAAGGCCAAATTACAAGTCTCTCGTGCTCACTTTTTTCTCATTTACAAGTCACTCTGCTCTCTCTCATCTCTCGATACAATACTTGAATCCAGCGGAAGCTTCGGAAGGCGATGTCCACACATTATGTCATGTATACTCTTCAATCCATACGGCAGCACGCTTCGAATCGCCAAGGAACTCCATGCCTCGACGCATCAAAGCCAGCTCCGTGCCACGAGCTTCTACATGTGCCTGCACATGAACACTGTGTGGGTGTCAGTACTCAACTGTACTGGTGGAGTGAGCTCCTCGCCCACCCATACAAAACCGACACGTTCATTTACTTTGTGCAGTTTAAAACCCTTTCGATTGTCTTTCTAGTCTTGCCTTAGGATTCATTTTAGGACGAGGACGTCTAACCAACTCGTTATACGATGACATAGTCGTGCTATTATGTCAACGTGTATTTCGATCGAGACAGTGCCACATCGACTGGGTACTTGACCAAACTTTAACTCGGGACGGCAGGGTCGTGTCGTATTCTATTCGTAACTTAACATATTCGAGACAGTGATTCGCCGGGGAGCAACTTATGCGAACTCAGTCGTGCCAAGGCATCAAGGGGTTGACTCGTGCAGGGCGTGCCCTTAGACTTTGCTTAGACTTGTACGTGCTTCAAGATGAAGTTGTGCCTAGCGACTCCCTGACTTAGCCAACTTTTACATTACGGTCATTTCGACTTAAAGCGATGGCACTCGACTTAACTTATGAAAACTTAGGCAAACGATGCCGATACGCAAAAGCCACTACGTGAATGCCAATATTGATACGCGAAAGCCAATACGCGAATGCCAATACTTGATATGCGGAAGCCTTGGTTTGTGCCGAAGCACGTATCTTGCTAACTTGATACATGTCGTGCTAGACTATCTCCTGATTCGACCGACGCTGTGCTAGTACTCGACGCTATCCAAAGGCAAACATGCGGATTGCCGCTCTTACCGACACATCTACATTAGTGGTCACTAGCAATGTCAAGCTATCTTGGACATGGCTCGGCGGAGGTATCGGGCCGCCCTTCCAATGGGTAGCTAGTCCCGGAAGCGCCGATACTCCCATACGGTTATCCTGCATCCTGCTTTGAGCCGCAACTCGCTTCTCTCGGGCGAATGATCTCGGCGCCTTGGCAATCATTCGAGAAGACTACATCTTGTCGACAAGTTGTCCAATGACCATGCAAGTCTCAACTCGATCTAACCAGTCCTTCCATAACATGACCATGCTTTCCTTATATCTGTCGAAACTTCCAAGCCGTGGGACCGATCTCGTGTGTTTCCTTTCAAGGCATAGCGAGACTCCCAAGTAGCGGGACCGATCTCGTGTACGGGAGCCACGGGACCGATCTCGTGTGCGGGACTTATCAAGACTAAACGAGACTCCCAAGCAGCGGGACCGACCTCGGCGACAACCAGTCGCGTGGACTTCCTTTGTTCGTGGCAAGCTTTTCACTAAACCGACCGCAGCTCGTGCCTTAGACAGACCTGGTTCTCTAGGCGATGCTAACGCTCAAGTCATATACTTTATACGACGAGCCCTGATCTCAAGGGACTACGCGACTTGACAACCGCAGATAGAACGGAATAGTGCTAGAAATGGCTTCGATAGCCCAACATAACTCTTGTCTAACTTATTCGGGCAACGACTCGACGAGCAAAGGTTACGCCGAGCTTCACAATCGAGGGAACGTGCCGTGCACGCGTTCGACTTGAACAACCAAGTTCTCGGGTGCCTAGACTTAAGCCAACAAGCCGTGCAAGACGATTTAATTTGCGGGACGTGCGAAGGCTATGCCAAGCCTTGTGGGATAGGACCGTGTAAGCTTTATTAAGAATTCGTGTGGGAGACGCCTATGACTTAGGCTTATTCGAGTGTTGGAACAAAATGACGGGACCGTGCATGCTTTACCAAGCATTCATGCAGGCGACGCCTATGACTTAGGCTATTTCAAGTGTCGGGACAACTTAGCAACTTAAGCCAACTTCCTTCTCCCAAGCCACGGGATCGAAGGATCGAGTGTCATTTGATAACACGCTGAGCCGACTTCTATGAAGACCGTGGGACTATTTTCCATGTTCTAAGACATTCCGACGGGTCAGAATTATTTCCTTAGCTATGTGGATGCGTCTCTTTTATTAACAATCCTAACTTGTGCAAGTTGAAAACATGCGAGTTATTAAGTGCTGGCTAAGATAAGGCAAGTTCACCGAAACTACCCCACCTGTGCGAGGAGTCGCCTCGACCGAGCGAGCCTTCGAGTAGCCGTTGCAAGGCTAAGTCCGAACGCCGTCGGCGTTTCGATTCTTCCGATTGACTTCGTGGGACGGGACACTACATCGTGTCCAGAATTAGCAAAAAATATATAAAGAGTGTTCTGAATGACCTTTTTGCCCTTCCTTCCAATTTATTGAAAACACCCACGAAACTACCCTTAAAAAATGTTTCGATACTTCATCTTCTTCCATACGCTGCTCACTTTCGAATCTAGGTTTCTCCTCAAAAATCTTCAAAAACTCGTCGAAAAATTTCGGAAAGACTGAGACAAACGGCAAAAGTGCTAAAACGGAGGTCCAAACATCATTTTTTTTGCGATTCTAAAATTTCAAAAGGTCGACAAACAATAAAATTTTTTATATCAGGCTCCTCGAAGATACGCTCATTTTGCGACAAACCGGACCTCGTTTCGACCTCCCAGTCAAAAGTTATGGTCCTCCATAGTTTCAACTGACCATAAAATGCAGGAGAATTGTCATTCTCCGTGTTAGAACACGAAGAATGTTAATTTCGCATGAGGGTGGCCATTGTCCGTGTTAGTAACATGACCATTCTCTGTGTTAGTAACATGGAGAATGGCATTCTCCGTCTTAATTTACACGGAGAATGGCCATTCTCCGTGCTAAATTACACGGAGAATGAGAATGGCATTCTCCGTCTTAATTTACACGGAGAATGGCCATTCTCCGTGCTAAATTACATGGAGAATGGCTATTCTCCGTCTTAGGAGAATGGTCATCCTCCGTGTAATTTAGCACGGAGAATGGTCATTCCAGTGTTAAAACGCAGGAGAATGGCCATTCTCCGTGTTAGAAACACGGAGAATGCCATTCTCCGTCTTAATTTACACGGAGAATGGACATTCTCCGTACTAAATTACACGGAGAATGGCCATTCTCCGTCTTAATTTACACGGAGAATGGTCATTCTCCGTGTAATTTAGCACGAAGAATGGTCATTCCAGTGTTAAAACGCAGGAAAATGGCCATTCTCCATGTTATTTAACACGGAGAATGACATTCTCCGTGTTAATTTAGACGGAGAATGGCCATTCCCAGTGTTAAAACGTAGAAGAATGACCATTCTTCGTGTAATTTAGTACGTAGAATGACATTCTTCGTGCTAAATTACATGAAAAATGGCCATTCTCCGTGCTAAATTACACGGAGAATAGCCATTCTCCGTTTTAAATGACACGAAGAATGGTCATTCAAATGTTAAAACACAGGAGAATGGAATGCCCATTCTCCGTGTTAGAAATACGGAGAATGCCATTCTTCGTTTTAGTAACACGGAGAATGCCTAATTTACACGGAGAATGACATTCTCCTTGTTAAAATGCAGGAGAATGACTATTCTTCGTGTTATATCGACGGAGAACAGTTGATAAAAACCTAATTTTTTATTTTTTTTGTTTTGTTGAAAGAAATTTGACATGAATAAAGATTCAAGAGTTTTCGTTCTTCTCTCAAAACGATGCTAACTCTTATGGAAAGAAGAAGAATATCTTCTCTCCATAATTGACCTAATTGTCGGAAAAGAAGAAGAAGAAGAAGAAGAAGAAGAAGAAGATGAGCTATGATCGGAGTTCGACTGAAAAAAGCACGATGAACTACGAATGATCTCTGCTGAAGATGAGAGCAATGGAATTCAGATCTCTCGTGAAAAAGAAGAAGAAGAAGAAGAAGAAGAAGAGAATCGCAATCCAAATCTGAGATTGTGCGGAGGGGTAGTTATGATATTAATTTTGTAAATACAGAGCATCTAAAGGAAATCTTGGAATACTTAACGTGAAAATATATAATTCTGGACATTTCATAAAACCCATCATGTGGGTGGATTTTTCATAAAAACCAATTTCGAAATTGGTTTCTCAGCAATTTCAAGAAGTAGAAGACTCCAAGAGCAAGCAACTAAACCAATAAAAAAACCCACTACATCAATACTTTGTACTACTTTGTACTACTCCCACAATACAACTCAACTCAAGCAAGAAATCTCGAACTCGATGATAAAGACTCAAGCTCCCACAGTGCCACTCAACTCATGAAATATAAATTGTAATTCATTTTATTCAAATTATAATTAAAATATTTAATTTAAAGATATTAAATATTATTTATATACTTTAGAATATTTGTTCGATCATGATCAATTTAATTTGTTAACTTATTGACCCATATTATTAAAATTTCTTTGTTTCAAACTAAGAGGTCACATTTTTGGATTTTCCCCCCCTATCTTTCTCCATTTTTACTCTTTATTTTCTTCTTGTTGTTCTTTTTTAAATAAATATTTTAGCACAATGGCTAAATTTTTGTTGCGCGTGGCTAAAACATTAGCCGACCCAAAAGCCTATGGTGGACACAGAAACGACATGGCAATCATGCGTCGGCACCAGCACCAAAGATCGTTGGCGCATGTGTTGTACCTGATTGGGGTTGGGGTAAAAGTGGTACGACCCTGCAATGTTGGCGGATGTGCACGTGTGTGCATGTTGACAAATCCGTGTCAGACACAGACACGACACACCTGCCCCTCTAGCTAGTGTTTCAAATATTCTCATTTGAACTTGAAATAAGTGGTATATTTAAGCACTGTTTGGTAGAAACTTGAAAAAGTGTAAAGAAGAAAAAAATAAAAAAAATATAATTTCTATCCATATAGAATATAGAAAGGAATGACTATTTTTCCTTTGTATTTGGTAGGATGAAAGAAAAATAGAAGTGATACACTTTTCTTTGTTTGGTATAGAAATAAAAAATGGAAGGAAGGAAAATAAACATATAGACTTTACCAATTATATGTTCAACTAACAATATTTATTACCATTTGACTTTATTGAACTATTTTAAATTATTATAATTCTTATATGGTATAATTGTAAGGCTAAATTATTACTTAATACCCTCAACTATTCCACATTTTCAACTTAATACCCTAAACTTTGATAGGCATCAACTTGATACCATCTCCCCAACCGGTGTTAACTGAGTTAAAAAATGACAAAAATATCCTTTAAAAAATCCTCCCCCCTCTCTCTCTCCGGCAGCCCCCCCCCCCCCTCTTCCTCCGGCGTCGGCAGCCGGAGAGGGGGCTGCACAGCCACAAAAGCAGCGGCTGCTAGAGGCGCGAGCGCGCGACGAGCAGCGGGCGGACGGGGGCGGCTGTGCACGTGGGGGCGGCTGAGCGCGCGATGAGACCGACGGCGAGCAGCAGCGGCGATGAGGGCGGCTGAGCGCGCGGCTAGCCCGACGGTGAGTAGCAGCGGCGGCTGAGCACGCGGCGAGCCTGGCGGCGAGCAGCAGTGGAGGCGCGAGGGGCGGAGCAGCGGCGGCTGAGCACGCGACGAGCAGCAGCGGAGGCGCGAGGGGCGGAGCAGCGGCGGAGGCATGATCGAGGGGGGGTTGATGCGTGCGGCGGAGGCATGATCGAGGGGGGGTTGATGCGTGCGGCGGTGGGACGCGCGCGCGGTGGGGCGACGACGGTGGTAGGGTCGAGGGGTCGGGATCGGCTGAACCTTTTGAGCGTGGGGGAGTGGGGGCGGGGAAGGGGTGGGGAGCAGCCCTATGACGGAGGCGACGAGCAGCCCTACGACGGAGGCAGCGTGGGGAGGGAGGGGGGTGGCCGGTGTGGGGAGGGGGGGCTGCTGGTGGAGGGTAAGGGTGAGGGGAGGGGTAGTTTAGGAACTAGTGTTATATTTTATTTTTATTATTATTATTTAACGTTGAAACTGACGGTTAGGGTGACGGAGGATACAAAGTTGAAAATATTAGTTGAAAGAGAGTATTAAGTTATTACCTATTAAAGTTTAGGGTATTAAGTTGAAAATGTGGAATAGTTGAGGATATCAAGTTGTAATTTAACCTAATTATAAATTAAGATGAGCATTCACTTTTTCTTCCACAATTGGACGGATTGATTTTAATAGGTTATGAGGAAAACAAATCCATTCACTTTTCTTTCCATCCACTTTTTTTATATACCAAACAAAAAAAAATTGCATCTTTTCTTTCTCTTTTTTTTTCCCTCATTTTTCTTCCATCAACTTCTTCCTCGTACCAAACACACACTTAAGAAAATGGTCCAGGATTCAAACCGGCTGGCTCGTTGCTTACGTTTGACACTTGAATAGTAATAAGATTATACATAATTGTAATTCAAACTGATTCTACTACCATAGGTTAGTGTTTGGCCAAACAATAATTCTACCTCCATGGACATTAATTTTTCAATCCCAATTTGTCATGGTGCCTAGTTTCCAACTCCAACTATACTCATATTGCGTTGGTTCAATGTAATATAATTGTAATTAAGGTTATTTAGTATTAGGGTCTCACATAAATAGTGGATATTAGGTTTAAATTTCAAAATTGTCCAATGTTAGAATTTAGGTCTCGAAATTACTGTTCCTTAGTCTACGTGAGACCCAAAATCTAACGTTGGACAATTTCGATACCCAAACTCTAATATCCACTATTATGTGAGACTCTAATACTAAATATCCCTTGTAATTATAATGTAATATAGTTATATTATCATGATTGGTTTGATTATGTAATCAAACCATGTAATAATATTAATTGCATTCAAATATTTAGTTTACCATGTATTTAATAGAATAGTAATTATTATTTTTATCATTTTGAAAAATACTTTTTGTTTTGGCCACCCTTAGCATTTATAAAAGAATTAAAATAAAAGTAAAAAAAATTAAAAATAGGAATAAGAAAAACTAAAAAGGAATAGTAAAAAAACAAAAAACTGAAATATAAACATATACAAAAAGTTTATTTTAACAAATGCCTCCATTCAAAAATAGAAACTAGCATATACCCCCACTTTAAGAAAAATAAAATAAATGACCCCATTCCTTTGAAAATCAGCCAAAATTTTGATTAAAAAGTGGAAGTATATCTTAAAATGTTATTTGTTCGCTACAAAGGAACGTGGACATTTGCTATTTTTTTAAATGGAGGTTTATGCTAGTTTTAATATTTTGAATGGATCGAACTCGAGTGGCTCTTGTGGTTACCGAGGAGAGGTATAAAATTCCGGCTGGGTGGTAGAAGATCAGTGGATCGAGCCACGGGGGCAGTGGGTCCAACATGCATGCAATGCAGCGTGCACTTAAGTTCCGTGCGTATTGTCAGGCATCTCAAAAAATAAAATATTTTGAATGGGAATATTTGTTAAAATATCCCTAAAAAATAAAATTATTTAAAAGAGAGTAATTTGTCAGTCTTAAGTTGTAATGTAATTGCGATTAGGTAAATTTTATGAAGTATTATTTTTTAAAAATGATGTAATGTAAACAAGTTTGTAATAATCATTTCATTATATTCGTTCTTTTGTCCAACCAAACATCTGAATTAAATTAGATTTATCATGTATTGTTAATTCTATTATATTGTTCAATCGTGCAAACCATATGCACCCTCAGTTTTGATTGGTCAAAATAAGACTAATATTAGTAGATTTCTACTTTATATATAGCATGTGTTTAGTTTGTAAGAAAAAATAAAAGATAAGAAGAAATAAAAATGTTTGATTGTTTGGAGTGGCAGGAAAGTTCAAAGAAGAGAATAGCTTAGGGGGAAGAGAATCCTCCAGTTTAGGTTTAGGAGGAAAATGGAAGGAAAAGAAAAAAGTGTATCTCAATGCTCTCTCTCTCTCTCTCTCTCTCTTTTTCCCCCTCTCTCTCTCTCTCTTTTCAACAAAACAACCTATAGTTTTTTCTTTTCTTTTTTCATTTTTTCCTTGGTTTTACTTTTTTCAATAAAAAAAAAAATCTAAAATTGGTCATGATCATATAAGAAAATCTATTTTAAACTTATCCAAACTAAAAAAATAACCAGTTGGCAAACAATCATAATGAATATTTTTGCTCACTTAGATGATGTTTATCATTCCATTAATATTTTTTATTTTATTATTTTGTTTTTTTATCTCATAATAATAGTAAAAATAATTTTAGGTTGAAATAACCATCGAGTGAAATGGCGGATGAAAAACAAAACACAATCATAATAAACTAGCTGACTCCCATGTTTCAGTACAGGCGGGCGCCGAACCCAACCCGCGCGCTAATGATTTTGTTTGTTCACTTTACCAAGTCTCATGCTATATAAACGCTTTGGCCACGCTACTTATTAGTTTTTTTGTAAAGTAGTGAAAAATATATATTAGTTTCTATTAAATAAAAATATATGTTTAAAATATTTAATTTATAAATGTTTGAGTTCCATATGACTTTCGGCTATGGGATAAACACCCCTCCCCCCCCCCCCCCCCCCCCCCCCCCCCCCCCCCCCCCCCGCCTTCTCTTTTCCTTTTTGATATATATATTTTTGATTACCTGAAATTTAATTTTTTTTTTTTGAAATTTAATAAGAAATCTAAAAAAATTATACATAATAAAACATTATCAACATAAGATGTGGTCATGTGGACTTAGTCATTACTTCAGGCCCATCCAATTCTTCATGGACCTCATCCAATTTGATCAATAACCCATAAAAAATTATCAAACTGTGGCATGAATTTGGTGTGATGTTTGTTAGGTCATCTACAATGTCATTTCTATCTCCCTATTTCTATGATAGAAATATCTTTTAGAAAAAAATTCTTCCAGGGGTTTTAATTCTAATTTTCATCCTAGTTAGCGTTAATGTAGGATGAAAACAGTTATATGAGAATTTCTACATATAAATTTTTTTAGTAGAAATTATCCGTCTTAATATTTGCCACACTTTCAAATTAAATCATAAACTTCTCCATTTAATATTCTCCTATCTTAATATTAGGCACCGACATATAAGATATACATAAAGAAACATTGGGGAACATATAATATTTATTTTTTTTACTTTTAATAATCTTTTGTGACGTAATTTTTTTGGAATAATTTAGCAAATACCCAAATTCTAAATATTGAAACTAGCATATATCCCAAATATTTTTGTTAAACTAGCAAATGTCCCTATTTTTAGTATGTAATAGTAAAAATTTAAGATATACCACATTTTTTCTGAAAAAAAAAAAACTCCTATTTTACATAAGAGTGGAAGAATTTGCTAGATTAAAAAAATAGTGAAAATATATGCTAGTTTTAATATTTAGAATAAAGATATTTGTTACTTTTTTTTTGCTAGATTAAAAAAATAGTGAAAATATATGCTAGTTTTAATATTTAGAATAAAGATTTGTTAAAATAAAAAACAATTCTTGGATGATGTAAGTCTTGGCTCCGTCCCTGACTCTGGACCGTCCTCTAGACTACTCTAGTCAAGATTGGTCTTGAAAATCACAACACATTACATTACAAAAAATTTCACTGAAAGCATAAAAAAATTTATAAAATTACATGTAAAGCACAATGTTTTCAATAATTGCATACGGAGCATAAGAACGCCCATCCGAAGGGCGTTTTCATTTAAATTTGAATTAATTTTGACGTCCGTTAGCGAGATAACAAGGAAGAGAAATTATCAAAAAAAAAATTAAAATAAGAAAACGCCCATTCGAAGGGCATTTTTCCTGAGGGAAACGCCCATCCGAAGGGCGTTTCCTGCTTACCTGTCACCCTCGGCTGCCGCGTCTGTCACCCCTCGGCTGCCGCGCCTGTCAAAAAAAATTATCAAAATTTTTTTTAAATAAAGGAAATGCCCATCCGAAGGACGTTTCCTGCTTACCTGTCACCCTCGGCGGCCGCGCCTGTCACCCCTCGGCTCTGCCACGCTCTCGCTGCTACGCGCGCTGCATGCATGTGCTGCCACGCTCTGCTCGCTGCCACGCCCGCTCTCTGCCGCGCGCTGCTGCATGCGCTGCCACGCTTTTCGATACTGTCTGCCGACGCTTAAATTACGCTTTGTTTGGCTTTATTTGGCTGAGCGGATTTTGGTTGCAGCTTTATTTGGCATTGGAGACTGGGTTGAAACTTTGGAGACCGGGTTGGGACTTTGGAGACCGGATTGGAGCTGCTTTAGCAGCATTGTTGAACGGGAAAATAGGTAGTGTGGCTTTGTAGAGTGAATAAAAGGAGAAAAAGAGAACAAGAGATATGAGTTCTTCAGAAGAAGAGGAAGGAGGAGAAGCAAACGAAGGAAGCAAGAGTAGAAGCAAAACCAAGAAAAAATACCCCTGTCTTGTTAACTGGTAGTATGAATTTATTTTCGAAAATTATTTACTTGCTATTTTTAAGTTGATTAATGTTTGATTGTGTCCCTTACAATAGTTATATAAGTAGATAATAATTATAGAACTAAAAAAATTGTAACGATTATTACAGATGGCTACTCAAAATGATGGAAAAATACCCGGTGGTCCGACAACTCCATTCATTAAACATGAACGAGAATCGCACGTTTCTAAAATAGTATTTTCGGGAGAGGTAAACTAAATTTTAGGTAATTAAATTTCTGCTTGTTAATTTTATTAAATTGTACTAATAATGTATATATATATATTATAGCGCTATGATTATCCTGAAGTTAAATTACGTGAGCATGGTGAGTGACGATCATCATGGGAGTTGTCTGTAGCCCAAAAGGCCCTGGTAGCATCGTTCAGTTTTGACTTTATTGACGCTATACGTATTAAGCGCCATGACAGAGACCTGATATTGAGCCTAGTTGAGCGATGGTGGCCAACACGCAACACATTTCAGCTACCTTTTGGCGAGATGACCATCACATTAGCTGATACTGTTAAAAATTTTATTGTGCCCTGTCGATTCATGAGATGAAGAACATAAATTAAATTGTGAAAGCGTACCTGAATCCATTGCTAGGCTTGATGGATCTTGAAGCGGTCGTCCTTTTATGGGGTTCGATCTTCCAACTTGCTACGACCCTTAACGACAAAGAGAACCCGAATCCTTTGTCCCTCTCTTTCTGTTGATGGGGATGCAGAAGAGAAAAAAAGAGAAAATCTCTCTTTTGGTGGCCGTATAAGTTGGGGACCATAACCCTAATGAATACATATATTTATATATTTTGATATTTCTAATTTGGCCCCTCATCAAATTAGATTTATCTCCGGCATCTACACATTAATTCCATAACAATTATACCCTTAAGCTAATTTTTCAAATAGACCACTTTAATTTGGCTTAATTATTTAAATTGTCCAACACAATTAATTTTACATGTATGACCCATATTATTGAATAATTTCAACAATCTTCCACTGGATCACATATGTAACCTTATAATTGTGTTAACCTTAGTGAGCTCATAAATTGCTATCTTAATCCTTAGGGTGTATCCGGACAATCTCGTCCATTAATCATATCAATATAGGATCAAAATGGCATTCGTCACATATAGCGTAACTAAACCATCAATGGTCACATATACCAATATAGCTAAACGACATAGATCAATCATGGATGCATAGCATAGAAATTACACGCAATGTGATCAATACATGTCTATTTCCAACTGGTCCTCCTTAACTTTAGTGAGATCAAATACTTTAACATAATGAAAACAGAATGAACTGAATTTTTCATATATCTAACCAGATAAATATCCAAATTACTTTAACACATAAATGTGTCCAAAATCAAATAGCACCCAAATACATAAAATACAAACTCCCACTATATTGTCATATTCTTAATTAACACCCATATGAGCAGTATTGTCACGACCCGCTCCCGAATAATCGGACACGAGTCGGACACGCCCAGCCTTCGTCGTTAGACACGACGAAGTAAGTTGTACCAAGCTAGGAAAAACTAACCAGATAAACATGAAAGTATATAATCACAGCATCTAAAAACGTATCCCAGAATGATCACCATAATCCACAAATCCAGATATCATAATGTACCAGAATCAACAGGAATGAAAAGTGCTATGAACTTTAAAGTCAATATCTCAAAGTAAAGCTAAGTAATCTAAACCTGAAGCCTCAAGCTAAGCCTCATCCTGCTCAGCTAAATCCTGGGCTCTGGCCCATAAGGTGGAATGATAATCCTGCAAGTATACCTGCAACTTATCCAGTCAGGAGCGGAGCAGAGTACAGTTCTAGGTAATGAAACATGAACATGATATGAAATGAGTACAGGAGTACAGGAAAATAAAATACAGGAATGAACATGAAAGTACAGGAAAATAGTACAGGAAATGAGTACAGGAAATATAGTACATGAATGTAAAGTACAGGAATATGTAAAGTACAGGAATGAAACTATAAACCTGAAGTACCAGACATGACAAGTGCACAATATCGAAATACATCTAGTCCATGTGACCGGCTGGGGTGAGTACAGGAGCATGCACAGGAGTACATGAATATGGTACGACTTAGGACCTGCGTGCACAGTGCGAGGCCTAAGCTAGGTACAGGAATATATAGTAACCGGGATTGGTCACATGGCTAGTGTATTTCCCCACCCGACACAAGAAAGTACAGAAACAAGAGTACATGAGTACAGGGTACATGATATCGTGTCATGACGTGTCACAAGCATGAGTACAAGAATGTAAATGCACAAAACCATAGAAAAGTACTTGCCTTGCTCCAGAAAAGTACGGGTAGGCAATAGAGCTGTATGTCCTCCTGTATTTAATAATGGTTATAGTTAATTTCTAAACGATTAACACTAGCTACTTCCATCTACTAACCCAGTCCATCTACAGAAAATTCATAAAGTATACTGGTTGTACTCTAGGGATAGGATAATAAATACATATATAATTATTATCCACAACCACACGCTTATATACCACCAAATATTCATAAAACTTCTGTTTATAGTCACTAACCCTTAAAACTGCAAACCAATTGCACTGCCAGTCCTAGTATATGAAACTTGATTTCATTTAATATGCTTTAAACATAGTTACACGAATCGAATTTCCTGAACCAAGGTCACCTGAACAATGGGCAAATATGCAATAGAAACCAGCCAACACAACTTTCATACATATCCAGTATCTAAAGCTTAACATGCCACACACACAAACGAATCTCAGAACTATACATTAGAAGCCATTCCCAAACTCACTAACCTGTAGGCCAAACCATATTAGGAGATACACAACAGAAACCAACTATGTTGATACCCATACAAAAATTGATGATAATATGGATAAATTTGTACAGACCCAATGTTAAAGCAGAAAGTAGAATTTTGGGAAAGATAGGCAATCAACCAATAGCTGTGCTTATCAGGAACAAACCATATAAACACCTAGACAACATGGCTGCAGAACATCCCATACACCAACTTGAATTGGAGAGGCTAACGGCTATTACTCCAACCTAATGAACACATCAACTCAAGAAGGCCAGGCATCCAACTGAGCCCCATGGCTACTTCCAGTACTCCGGATAAAAGGAGGGCAGCAGGCAGGCCATGAAATCCAAAATCAACAGAAAAATTGATACCAAAATTTACATAGAAAAATATGGTTCAAATTAATAATTTCAACCAATAGAAATCAGAAAAAAAAATAGGATTTGAATCAATATTTAATAAATTTGTAATCAAATTACAATATAATCAATCCAATTGAAGGTACAAACGAATTTGAAAACCTAGGCTCGACACAGACTCCTTCCTTCTACATTCATGCCTTTCCCCCACTGTCACGCTCACAGGTTGGACAGTGCAACACTTGGACACGAACGCGATCATGAACCATCCTATTCAAGACTCGATCCTGACCTGGCCAACTTCCTGGATTGGTCCCGAACATCTGTTGTTCAAATTAAACACGAATTCATGATCTGAAACGCACGACAACTTAGAGAAGAATGCTGACACCCGACACATCACACAGAACTGGATACGCACCAAACCAATTTCCTACGATTGATCCATGTTCAATAATTTCTAATTCATAAACACAACAAAGAGATGTTCAAAACTGAGAAGTATGAGACTGCACCTGAGGAGAAGATTCAATCAAAGTGAAAACCCGATCTCAACGGTCCACCACGTCTCTCCGAGTCTAGTTGAGGCATTCCATCGAACATTGCCATGCACAAGGAATAAAACAGGTTCTTAGAAGTACTGCTAATTATCCGGTAAATAAAAAATCAAAGAAATAGTAAGGAGATTCAAAAATCATAGGATCCCAGATCCACACACATTCACACAGAATTTCGATCTCAAAACCGTAATTGATCTCCCCGATCAATTAACCGCCAAATCAATTCTTCGAGAATAATCCAGACCAGTCTTGTATTTGAACTAAACTGGAATCGAATCAATCGAATCGAAGGCTTACCAGAGAAATTGTCAGTGGTGGTGCGTTGTCGTCGATCGGAGCACCCCTGACGTCGCAGTCGCCGGAGAACCGCCGAGGAGAGTTGCGCTCGACAAGCACCGATCCGCCGTCGCTCGTCGTGGAAGCTGCTGCTCTCGCCATGACCGCCGCTTCTGTGGCTGAGACAATCGCCGCCTGAGATGTGTCGCCGCCGCCCGCTCTCGATAGCTTTGCCGTCGTCGCTGGAGGAGCACCCACCGCCGCCGCGCCGGAGCTAGGGTACTGAGTCGCCGATCATCCACCGTCGCTGTGGTAGGGATCCTGCTGTCGTCGTCGACCGTCGCTGTGGTGGGGAAGAGGCCGGACGCCGACCGCCGCCGTCGTCACCGCCATGGAGTCTTCCAGGGAGAAGTCGAGCTCTCGAGCTCAGAAGAAAAATAGAAAAAATGTATTGAACTGAAGTGAATGAACAGAGTTCATTCACTTAAATGAATGAAATGTACTTTTGCAATTTCCCCCTTCCGCTCAAACCAATTTCCATATTAGTCCCTCCACCTATGGAAAATTATCAATTGAGCCCTCCCCCTTTTCATAATTTCAGGAAAGGCTAAAAAATCAGTTAGTAATACACATGGTGGGCCCCAAGTTGTTACAACAACTTTTCAAATTTGAAAAGTGCTCCAAAATTAATTCCCTCAAAAACTAAATTACCAAGTTTATAAATTAAAACTAATTTATTATTTAAAACTTAATAATAACAATTTAATTATTAGCAATCAAATTTATTTTCCTTAAAAACTGGGAAGTGGAGTTACAAGTATGCTCATGAAAGACCTTGGATGATAATAATTTTGTGAGCGGATCCGCTAACATAGAGTTTGTCCTAATGTGCTATATGGACATTTTAACCATTCTGAATTCTTTCCTTCACAACTAGAAACTTTATGTTTAATATCCTTGACTTATACAAGTTTATGTTGTTATTGGAATACAGTACTGCTGATTTATTGTCACACCATAATTTATTTGGTCTTTCAACACCGTACTGTAGGTGCAGCCTTGTGACAAAATTTCGCAACCATATTCCCTGAATAGATGCCTAACAACATGTTATAAACCTTGTTGCCATGGTAGAATAAATTATGAGTGCATGTTTGACACTAATCTAAAATATATCTCCACCAATCAACATAACATGATGTGGATCTCCTGCTGTGTTGGCATCCAACAAAATCGGAGTCGAAATACCTTATGATCTCGAAAATTATCCAATCTCCTACAAAGAGCATATAATTCTTTATTCTCTCTTAATTACTTAAGTAGTTTGGCTGCTACCCAATGATCCATCCATATTTGCTTAAATATCTGCCTAACATTCTAATATGTACGCAATATCCTAACGCGTACATACTTGAGCATACATTAGACTCCCTACAACTGATCATGAATGAAAAATCTATTGTATTTTCTTAATTTCAAGGCTATTCTTAGGGCACTGATTGAGACTGAACTTCTCCTTTAGCGACTGGGGTGTCACCTGGTTTGCATTCCTACATGCCAAATCTTTTAAGCACTTTATCGATATAGCTCTTTTGTGATAATCCAAGAATACCTCGAGAACGATCTCGGTGTATTTGAATTTCTAATACAAAAGAGGCGTCACCAAGATCTTTTATCTCAAAGTTATTTGATAGAAATTTCTTAGTGTCATGCAATATGCCTATATCATTTGTGGTAAGCAGTATGTCATCAACATACAAAACCAAAAAAATAATTTTACTCCCACTGAATTTGTGATACACACAATCTTCAACAACGTTAACCTCAAAACCAAACGAGGTAACAACTTGGTGAAATTTATAGTACCACTGACGAGAAGCTTGCTTGAGTCCATAAATAAATTTTGTCAATTTGCAAACCATATTATTTGGATCTTTCGACACAAAGTTTTCTGGCTGCACCATATAAATAGTTTTATCAATGTTACCATTGAGAAACGCCATTTTGACATCCATTTGATGTAACTCAAGATCAAAATGTGTAACAAGTGTTATGATTATTTTAAAGCAGTTTTTCAAAGATACCGAAGAGAAAAACTCTTTAAAATCAATCCCAAAATTTTGAGTAAAGTCACTAGTTACAAGACATACTTTATACTTCTCCACATGACCCTTCGAATCTTTCTTGGTTCTAAATGTCCATTTGCAACCAATGAATTTCATACCTTTTGGTAATGGGACAAGTTCTTAAACTTTATTGTCTTGCATGAACTTATACTCCTTATTTATTGTATCAATCCACTTTAAGAACTGGAACTTTCCATGGCCTGACGGAAGTTGATTAGATCATCTTCCAGTATCCACAGTCTTCCTCACGTTCCTAGAGAAATATGACAATATTATCCGAAATTATATTTTTTCTTTCTTTGGTAGACCATCTTAATATTACCGATTCTTGAGGTTGTTGAGTTTGTTCCTTAGAAATAATTACCTTATCTTGAATGGGTTGCCGCTACGTTGTCGTTGTTAAGTTATCTCAACAACGACTTATAGAGGTAATTTGACATTGTCTTATTGAGACTCCAAATTCACTTCTTGATCATGACATGTATAGAATCCTGCACATCGTCAAAGTTGATAGTAGGAATCGTAATTGATTCCTTCTCAAAGACAATGATCCAGACTTTATTTCTCCCCCAAACTCAACATCCTCAAAAAATATTACACTTCTCGTCTCAAAAAAAATTTTAGTGTGGGATTGTATAATTATCAACTCCTTGATCTGTAGCATAACCAATAAAGTAGCTGCTTATAATTTAACTTTGGTCTGTCTTCCCATTACATATTCAATATAAACATTAAAGTCTATAAAGTCAATGGAATCCAAATCTCATCAGACACAAATCGTTCAACTCTATTTCTAGAGAAGTGACCTAATGCTTATGCCATAATGAGGCTAAAAAAATATTGTTAATTTTACGTTTAGTACCACATGACTTTACTTGCAAGGTTTTATTATAAGATACAATAGTTTCAACTGAATATAGATTATCATAAACCTTAAGGGAACCGTTACCAATAATATTTAAATTTAAAGATAGACTAAACTTATTGTTTCCAAATGAACAATGATAACCGGATTTGTCCACTAAGGAAATTGAAACTGAATTGCGTCTAAAATACGGTACAATAAAAGTGTCTATCAAATCCAAATAATAATCAGTTCCTAAAAATAACCTAAAATGTCCTATTGGTTTCACTTCTACCGAATTGCCGTCACCCACATAGATGTATCTTTCACCATCAATTGACTTTCGGTAACTCAGGCAACCTTACCTAGAATATTAATGTGGGTAGTCCCACTAGAATCTAACTAACATGAGTTTCTTGGTACTAAATCTAAATTAACCTCAGAATATATCAAATTTAGAAATATACTTTTCTTTATACGCCATGCGTGGTACTTTATACATTTTTTCCTTATGTGTCCTGTCTTATCACAAAAGAACAATCCTTAGTTTTATATTATTGTTTCTTTTGATTTGGACCCTTAGCAGCTACTGTATTCATTTCTTTTTGCCCTTAAAATTTATCCCATTAAACATGAAAATTAAAATCTTATTGGCAGATATTTTAACAACATTAACTGTAAAGAGAACAAAACAACAAAAAACAAACATGCTCTAACAAATAACCAAAGTGTAAAATATAGTCAAACAAATTCAAATAATGGTGAACCCCATCTCAAGATACCTAGTACATCATTAATATCAAGTCTTTGGACAGTGATATTAACTACAAGTGGTATTCTTGGTGTAATGATCAAACGTTGACAATAAGTCATGTCAAATAATAAGCCTATCTTTGGATTGGGTTATTATTCACATGTAAACCGTATAATTGTCACACATTTATCACCACAAGTATGTGTGTAATTCGGCCAAGTATTAACCTTCCTTTGGACCGGCTAATACTCGCATGAATTTACACACACAAACATCTAACATCCCTCATAGACTATATACGCAAGAGAGGTCACTTTGGCGACATCTTGTTTTAATAGATCTATTTAGAATATTAAATGACTATTGCTAGTCACAAAAGGCACAAAAAAAATTGAATGTTGACTAAATTTTACAAAACCGAATCATGTCCAAAACTTTATGTACATGCATAATTAAAATATTACAGCTAAAATAAGATAATCATGAGCATGTGAATCTCTTTACATGATTCAAACAAATATTCTTAATTTGACTAAACTGAGCATTGTCAACATAATAAAATTTACGTAATATTTTACTGAAGATATGGACCAATAGATTGCTTCAAATAACCCATAAAGATTATATTAAAATAATCTGCTGAAGATATATACGTCAATAGATTACATCAAATATATGACTTAGAACATAAATTTATTGGAAACTAAATTTATGCCAAACATAAAATTGTCTATATTTGATTCCAATTTGTCCTCTAATGATCAACTTAGATTGGAAAATACTCTAAATTAAGTAACACCAAATATCTATTAGCATGAGTAATTGGAATCTAACCGACATTCCATATTATCACATGTCCAGCAATAAGCATATTCATGCATATTTAATATAATGGAGAATTTCTACGGTCATTATCACATGCGTCCATATCTAATATTTAAGCATGAACTGAGAGATCATTACTGTACATAAATTATGAATTCTATCAAGATTTTCTTAATATGGCGATCAAATCAACGAAGGATTGACAACAAATCAATGTACTTGTAAGCAATGGAGAACCATGTATGCAAAAAATAAAATAAATAAATTATGATGTGCAAACATGTTGGAACAGTTGTTTATGTACGAAAACAACTCAGAAGTAGAAGACAATATTCCAATAGTTGTTCTCTTTATTTAGCCATCTAGTACAACACTAAGAAAATATATAAATTATATTCCACCATAAATTATAACCCACCATGTGTAGTACTGCCAACAATTTTGATCAAACAACAAGAACATAAGTGCCATCCTAGTCCATTAATTATGGATGTATCGTTTGGATACATGTCCAGCATGATCTGGCCAAAACAAAATTTTATTCGTGTATCAAGAAATCAGTTATTGAGAAACTATATATCTAATATTCGTTTATCATAAATATTAATTTATGAACCATTGGAACCCTAAATTAAAATTAGAATGAAGGATCTATAATTTCTGAACAATAACAAAAAAATTGATTCTGAAACTTCAACCTTATAAATCAAACATGAAGGCTCTAATACCACTTGTTAGAAATTTTATTGTGCCATGTCGATTCATGAGATGAAGAACATAAATTAAATTACGGAAGCGTACCTGAATCCATTGCTAGGCTTGATGGATCTTGAAGCGGTCGTCCTTTTATGGGGTTCGATCTTCCAACTTGCTACGACCCTTAATGATAAAGAGAACCCGAATCCTTTGTCCCTCTCTTTCTGTTGATGGGGATGCAGAAGAGAAAAAAGAGAAAACCTCTTTTTTGGTGGCCGTATAAGTTGGGGACCATAATCCTAATGAATACATATATTTATATGTTTTGATATTTCTAATTTGGCCCGTCATCAAATTAGATTTATCTCCGGTATCTACACATTAATTCCATGACAATTATACCCTTAAGCCAATTTTTTAAATAGACCACTTTAGTTTGGCTTAATTATTTAGATAGTCCAACACAATTAATTTTACATGTGTGACCCATATTATTGAATAATTCCAACAGATACAGCGCAAATTCTAGGGTTATCTATCGAGGATTACCCTATATACTTTTACGAGGGGTTGGATGCTTCTAATATCATTAGGTCATACCTCGGTGTGGAGCCACCATCTGATATAGGAGGTCGGAGCACTGTTAGACTAACTTGGCTCCGGTCCACTTTTATGCATCTTGATCGCATCGGCGATACGATAGTTGTTGTCGATGATTCACCGGTAATTTTTTACACTAAAAATTAAATTTTATTTAATATAGTTCATATGAAGAGTTTAATTATTGTTATTTTTCAGGTGATTTATTGTACAAGAGCTTATTTGTTATGTCTCTGCGGTGCATTATTATTTTCCGACGCAACGAAAAATATGATCAACGGCAGACTGCTACCATTTTTTCAAGATTTGGGTACGCACACAAAGCACGCATGGGGTGCAGCAGTATTAGCACATTTATATCACTCGATGACATCATTCGTGACTAGGGTTTCAGGAGGTAAAACAACCAAAAATATTTTTGGATGTCTAACGCTTATACAGGTATATTTATATTGCTGGTAGAACATATTTATAAACAGCTAAAAATAATTTTGGATGTCTAACACTATTCGACCTCCCATGCAAATTATTTTTGTAGTTCTGGAGTTACGAGCACTTTGCTATTGGTAGGCCACTTAGCATATATAGTGATCAACGAGTATATCCAGGAGGCCTTAAGTGGAACACTGAAAATATAGATTACCAGCATGTTGTCCACAAAGCTGTCTCCATTTACCGGAATCAATTTGACACATTAACCGCGTTTGAAATACTATCCCATCGTTCAAAAAAACTATCCCCGCGTTTGAAATACTATCCCATTTACAAATTAATTTATATCTGCTTATCTGATATAAATAAAATACTATCCCATCGTTCAAAAAAACTTTCAAAAGACATTTTCAAACAGTTTAAAAACCATGTCCATGAAACAGTATTTTCTTTTTCAGCAACACAATAAGCAATGGGATATAATTGGTAGTTTGGATCATGAGCACATGCAACAAATAAGTTACCTTGATATCTAGATGTAAGAAAAGTAGCATCAATGCTAATAACAGGTAAATAATCGCTTAGAAAACCATCCATACAAGCTTTGAAACAAATAAAAATCCTTTGAAATACATTATTTCCTACTGTTTTTAGAAAATATTTGCTTCCGGGATTGGTTTACATAATTGTAAATCCATATTTTTCAAGATTAACATACGCATCAATGTAACTACCGTTAATTTCTAACAATGCAAGTTCCTTAGCTCTCCAAGCTTTGGAATATGTAATATGCAAACGATGGTCTCTAAGTATATCACACACAATGTGGGCTGGACTATAAGAGTTGTGTAATATGCAAACGATGGTCTCTAAGTATATCACACACAATGTGGGCTGGACTATAAGAGTTGTCATCTCTAATTTTACCAATTATTTTATTTCTTACCCATGCGGTAGTAGCCAGTGGATGATGGCCTCCTGTAAATCTACCTGAACATGAATACCTTGCTTCAAATGTACGAATTTCAAAAGTATTACCGTTGCCGACGGCTCTAGCATATACTCTCCAACAACAATTTGGAGAATCACAAGTATATACAATTCTATGGGGATTATTATGTTTAGATGAACAACTTAAATTATATCTAATTGCTAGGTCACTAATAAAATTTCTAAATTCATATAGAGAATTAAATGATTTACCAACAAATAATTCGAAAGTGGAAGAATCTAAATTATCATCATTTGACAAATAATAATCTAAATCTTCTACTAAATCATCACTATTTTCATCGTCAATATTCCTATTTTCAGTCTCAACGTTCTCTTCAATTTGGTTTATAGCGCTAGGGCCGGCACCAAATTGATCTGGGTTATTACAAAAACGTTGACTACTGGAAAATGATATTTGTGCTAGTACTTGATACTAAGGGATTAACGTAAATTTTAATACAAGATGAACCTAAACAATTTTGAACAACAAAATTCCATGCTTCTTCACTATCTACTACTAAAAAAGTATCTATAAAAAACTAACTTATGGTAAATTCATAAGTAATGAAAAAACGTTCACTAATAATATTAAGTAAACTGCCTAATGTGATATTATAATAAGTAGAAATTAGATGACTACTACCTCCTTAATAAGACAATCCATCTGGTATACCTCCATGATTGCAAATTATTGTTAAATTTTGATCCATTGTTACAAACTTGTATATTACGAATGGATGTTGGAAATGAAAGTTGAAAGAAGCTTCCAAACAATAGGAACGAAGAAAAGTTTCTCTCTTTCTGTCTGCAATAGAAGAAGAAAAAGAAGAAGAAGAAGAAGAAGAAGAAGAAAAAGAAGAAGAAGTGGAAGAAAACGAAGAAGTGAATGCACTACCAAAATAAGTCATATCAGTGACGTATTTAGCGACTCCAAGATAGAACGTCGCTAATTTTTGGGAGTTTAGCGACGTTTTACTAAGACGTCGCTGTTAGTCGCCAACAGCGACTAATAGCGACGTCTAGCGACTACAGTTTGTTAAATGGGAACCTGTGTCGCAAGTTCGTTGTACACGTCGTTGATGTAGCGACACGTAGAGACGCAATTTAAGCGGCATCGCCGTTTATTAAATGTCAGCGACGTTTAGCGACGTCCTTTTCGGACGTTGCTAAATATTTCATATAGGCTGCGAGGGTTTCCTTTTCGATCGTTCACAAATTTCCCTCCAATTTTTCGTGCGCTCCTCCTCCGCGGCGCTCCTCCGACGATTTCCCTCCTCCGGCCTCCTCCTCCGCGGCGCTCCTCCGACGATCTCCCTCCTCCGGCCTCCTCCTCCTCCTTAGGTAGCTCCTCCATCTCTCTTTCTCTCTCTCTCACACACACACACACACACTCTCCCCTGTCCCCACTTTCCAGTTTCTCCTCGTCTTCTAGCTCTCTCTTTCTTGCTTCTAGTTCGTGTCCACGAGAGCGTGGTCTCGCCGCACGAGCAGCAGTGTGACACCTATTTTGTTGGTTTGGACACGTCGTGTCCTACTGTGTGGACACGAGACTCACAGTGTGACTGTAGCCGCCCTTCCCAGAAATTCAAAATATTTTTATTATTATTTATTTTAATTGAATGGTAAATTTTTTAGATTTTATAAATAATAATTTGGTTAATTATTACGGTAGATGATTTTAGCCATGATGGAGTTTTGGAGTACAAGGCAACTAGGAATCGTGGCACGGATAGTGCATTGGCGTGCTTTGACTAGTGTGTTAGTCCTGGTAGGGAAGGCCCAGCCATGAATGTGTCCTAACTAAGAAAACCATGCCAAGTTGTGACTTCACCTTTACCGAAGATTTAGTTATTTATTAATTATAGTATAGAGTTTAGAGAAACCAGCTAAACCATTTTAACCCGGACTGGACCCGAACAGAGCCCATGTAGTCATGCGGCACGTCCAATGACATTCGTGTCGATGGAAATTTGATGTGAGGTGTCGTATTTCGTTTTAAGGATTTAATGATTATTTTCTAAGTATTCGTAATTAAAATAAATATTATTATTAGTCGGTATTCGACGACATTTGTAGAAAAGGGGTCCTGGTACGCTTTAGGATTTTTTTAGACTGCACAAAATGGTATATACACCATTATCGATTTATGGGATTTTATTATTATTGTTATTATTATTGGTATTATTATTATTTTATAGAGTTATTATTATATAATATTATTATTATTATGGTTATTTTTATTATCAATATTATAGAAGTTATTAATATATAATATTATTTTATTATAGGTTATATTCTTTTGTCAAATAAATATTATCATATATAGATCCTACACTAGGAATAGAAATATGGGAATTTTATTTAGCATTTATGGATATTATTATGTAGGTGTGTATATAAGTAAATGGATATATGTATATATATATATATATATATATATATATATATATATTAAAAATATATATATATATATATATATATATATATATATATGTATAGTTATATAATAAAAGTATATAAAAAAAAATGGGTGCGGGTCGTGACAAGTTTTTGTGGTGGCCCATGCAGGTCTGTCTTCGCAAATTACGCGAACTCGTGATAGTACTTAAGTTAGTTGTACTATTGCGAGCCTGCGACTAGAACATGCTCATTCACGAACAAGGATTAATTTAATTTACGAGAATGACTAGGACTAGGAGTCCCTTATACAAATTTACCGATGGGTTGTCTAGGCCATGCAATGTAGATAAGGAGTTGTTAATTTTGATAGAGTATCAGATCCTTATAGGTACACTATTATCTCTTGATATGACGATAAGATCCAATGTGGATAGATTATTCACTTGGTGAGACATGGCTTCATAGAATTAATGATCTAACCTTGATAGATTATTCAATTCATTCTCTTGCCTCCTTAGATATCGTCATTATATCTTAGTCTGAATTGCCCATTTAAAATCCTATTTTGCCATGAGGGAATAGTTTATAATTCCAGATTCGGTTATTCAAATGCAAATCTCGAGGTAGATTGATCCAAAAAAAAATTTCCATGGTTCGAATACACATGAAAGAGATACCAGAATGTTTGTAGTTCTTTGTCTTCAATTTGTTCCTCCCTGTGCAATCTTTTATTTTAAAGATTGTGACTGATAGCACAAATATTTATGCCTTATTACATAGTCAACTTGCTTGAATCTCTAGAGGCTCACGAGTTTTTATATATATAGTTAAAAGAAGGTTAGTTAACTCATAATGGCAGGACAACAGCGCACTGTCGTCATTTATTTAAATTATGTAGACTATGGACTCACTGCAGCCAGCAGCGCACTGGCGAGACATGACCCCTAGAGTTGGAATTTGTTTAAGAAATATAGGTTATAGAATGTTATTAAAAACTATGGCTAGTGGTCCTCTTTGACCATAGTCATACTGGTGTCAATATAAGATAGAGTATCTGATAGCATATCACACTTGAATCATGGAACCAAGAGGTTACCATCGCCCGGGTATACGGACGAGACATAATTCTCGGTAAAATGACTTCAGACATGATTACCAGTTTAGGATACTATGGAGGATAGGACAATGCCATGTATGTCCCGTAAGACCCGAAGCCAATATTAGTGGAAGTTTTGTAAGTTGGGTAGCACGTCTTCCGATCTAGCATTCCGTGGTCATTGTAATCTATTGACGAGGAAATTGATTGACACTAATAGGTTTACCGAGAATACAGAAGCTAGAAGTCATAACCCATTAGTCGACCAAGTCCTTGTGGATAAGAAGATAGTAGAAAGACTGTATAAGCAAGAACACCAGGCGAAGTTTGATTCTCACAAAACTTGAACTACATGTAACTTCTTTCAGAAATCTCGCATATTTGTATTTTGACTATCTTAACCAATGCTGCTATTACAGCCTAGTTTTGCAAGCTCACTCTGTTCTCGAGCTTGATTCAAGACATATGTTTAGTGGGGACGCCTACTCACATATTGTCTAATCAGAATCATTGTATTACGGTCTGATCAACCATGATGCATTTGGTTCGCTCTTCATCTAATTACCCTACATGGATTGAGATGTAGATGTCTCTAGGATCTCATCCGCGACTGCTTTGACAATTCTTCTTGAATTCTACATTCGCCTTTGAATCACGTAATTGTATTCAGTGACATCATTCTCGAACTCTTTATCGTTTTTGTCTTTCACTGATTGGAAGGACGAAATCTCGTAATTGATAGATAGATATATAGTATTCCCATGGCTATGATAGTTGTATATACAAGGATAACTACCATCGGCCAGCCCGGTGACTAGAACCTTGCCCTAAGTTACTCGTCCTCTCTGCGACCCTAAACTTACTATCATGATCTTCTAGTCATTGGAGTCCGGGAATGTTTAGGATCTTTTCCCTTGACCAAATGCCAACCTAGGAGACTACCTATTCTCTAGAGATCAAACATTGTGAGCTTGCTTCAATTAGAACCCTTGTGACAATAGTCTGGCAGGTTTGACCCCAATAGAGAATCACGACTCAGTTGTTAGAAATATTTTCATATGACGTGCCTTAGAGCTGATTACCCCGTCGATAACTCTTGTACACTATGGATGTGTATGTTCCTCTATTTTATCGACCGTGTGTCATTGTACACACTCATTTTTCAATTATTGAGGAACAATCTTTGATTTGACTCATATCTACCAGATTCCGTTACGCCGTGCCTTATTCTTTATTACCAAGAATCGAGGTACAATATCCGAACTTTGAAATTCTCTTAACCTTATTATTCCCAAGACCATGTCCTAACTCCTAAGGTGGGTAGACTGTAAGCCTTCTAAAAATTTTAGGATATACGAAGATCACCGATTGATTAGAATAATTTCCATTAGCAGGATAGTTAGTACCCATGGACTCCCACTTTCTATTTAGATTATTTTGTGTCTCCGGCCGTGTCATTAATATTCGGAGCATGAGACCAGCCGTTACCTTCCAACAAATTTCATATGCAAGACCTAGACGAGTCCACCTTCATCTAGGTATATCATGTCCCACTCAAATCCGCCTCCTTGTACCCTATTTTTACGGTACGACTTTTAGGTTAAAAGGATTAGCTTTAACCTTTACCATAATATCGATAAACTTCCCAATTACAATTAGAGACTCAACCTTGACTTAATTCATTCGACCCAATATATGGTAGTGATCTACTCGAAGCCACTACGCACATCTCACCAGTGTGCCACTCAATTGTGCCTTCTCGTGTTACTTAAACACAAAAGTCATTGAAGGTGCATTTTGGGCTTGAGGGACCTAGCTAACCAACTTGACTGGCAACTAGCTCAACAACATGAGTTAAAGCCTATTCTAGGTTACCCTAACCTAGCAGACATAGTTTTATCTTGGAATCTTGTTCAGTCCATATAGATTGTGATCCAAGGTTCATCCAACCAACGATTGATGCCAGATAGGGAACTCATGAAGACCCAGTAAAATCTATCCAGGCATACCACCATATTTGGACTATAGAACTGAACTATTTGAAATCGGCCCTGTATCTATTATGTAATCTCCATTCCTTAGAATGTGAATCCATTCGTAACCATTATTTCATTTACTTGGAAGTCGCGATACGATCTTGTATTGCATTCATAATCTTTGCTCGTGTGTTTAAATGACCACGGGAAAGATCCCAATCGTAATTTTTTTAAATTCCATCGATATTGGAACCTTCGTTAGAATTTAGAGAACGAAACTTCTGTATTGCACGAATTGCAAGCCCCTCTAAGCGACAATGGTTCTTCGACGTAGCAAGTGACTGGACTAGAGTAGCCCAATCTAGCGAATAAGACAATAGGTTCATAAATACTATTTATATCTATATTATTAGATATTCTCTACCGCTCTGGAAACTTCGTATTCGCCCTCGATTATTTTTCTTTATCTTCCTGCCCTTTCTTTTGCAAAGCGACGAATGGCCATGCTTATTAGGATTTATTAATACTTATTAGCTACTTGTGTAAATTTGCTGCTTATTAGATTTCAGGTTGTTCGATAAATAGGAGAGGATTATAGTGGCCATAAGCAGTAGATACTTATTGGTAGCAATTTTAGCAATTAGTTGGATGATTATAAAGTTTTAGTGACATAGCTTTGAGGGAATGGTATGACCAAAGGTGGGTAGAAGTCCTCGAGATTTTTTGTAGTTGCTAAAATGGCCAATGAGAAGGATATAAACTATTTTTGAGGAATTAAAATCAAGGAGATTAAGGTAATAGTAGACCTTTTTGAATTTAAGGAATAGTTACGAATTAGAATTTCGAGGACGAAATTTATTTTTAAGGTAGGTAGATTTGTAGCTGCCCTTCCCAAAAATTCAGAATATTTTTATTATTATTTATTTTAATTGAATGGTAAATTTTTAGATTTTATAAATAATAATTTGGTTAATTATTACGGTAGATGATTTTAGCCATGATGGAGTTTTGGAGTACAAGACAACTAGGAATCGTGGCACGGATAGTGCATTGGCATGCTTTGACTAGTGTGTTAGTCATGGTAGGGAAGGCCCAGCCATAAATGTGTCCTAACTAAGAAAACTATGCCAAGTTGTGACTTCACCTTTACCGAAGATTTAGTTATTTACTAATTATAGTATAGAGTTTAGAGAAACCAGCTAAACCATTTTAACCCGGACTGGACCCGAACAGATCCCATGTAGTCATGCGGCACGTCCAATGACATTCGTGTCGATGGAAAATTGATGTGAGGTGTCGTATTTCGTTTTAAGGATTTAATGATTATTTTCTAAGTATTCGTAATTAAAATGAATATTATTATTAGTCGGTATTCGACGACATTTGTAGAAAAGGGGTTCTGGTACGTTTTAGGATTGTTTTAGACTGCACAAAATGGTATATACACCATTATCGATTTATGGGATTTTATTATTATTGTTATTATTATTGGTATTATTATTATTTTATAGAGTTATTATTATATAATATTATTATTATTATGGTTATTTTTATTATCAATATTATAGAAGTTATTAATATATAATATTATTTTATTATAGGTTATATTCTTTTGTCAAATAAATATTATCATATATACACCCTACACTAGGAATAGAAATATGGGGATTTTATTTAGCATTTATGGATATTATTATGTAGGTGTGTATATGAGTAAATGGATATATGTATATATGGATATATATATATATATATATATATATATATATATATATATATATATATATATATATATGTAGTTATATAATAAAAGTATATAAAAAAAAACGGGTGCGGGTCGTGACAGTGACACCTATATACTGATACTGGGAGTTTTTTGGGCATATCAACTGTCAATTTGATGTTTTGCTTGGATTCGAATTCCAATTTAGGGTTCGAGCCCTATTTACTGATACTGGGAGTTTTTTGGGCATTTTTAGGGTTTTGAAATAATGAATAAATTAACTAATAATTATTATCGACTTGTTGAATTCCAAATCAGAGATCCTTTAAGTACCTGTTTCAAGTCCAACTTGTCCATAGTGATCGATATTCTATAAAATTTCAGCTATGTCACGAAGGATGGATACTAATCCTGTGAATGAGTTTTCTCCTAAGTATTCTCGACAGTTGAGTATGATTTAGCTCACTGACATTACTGAAATATGGAATAATTAGTGTAGGGTATGTTGGTCAGGTTTTGGCAGAGTTGGGATATGATAGTATGCATGTTACAATTAACAAGGAATGCTATTGACACCAAATATTGCACGACAGGTTACTTGAGGAACCTTGAATGGTTTACCTACTGAAACAAATGGTTTGGGCAAGGGTGTGTATAGGTTTGTCATCAGATGGTATGGGATTTTGCCTACCAAGTTCTGAACAGCAGTCCAGGCTGCCTGCATAGTTGAAAGTCTTAATTAGACTTTCTGTTCAGTACCATTCGACTGAATTAAGTTGACCTGAATACCATATTTTAAATCCTAAATCTAAGTCTGCCTGCTGTTCAATTCATGACAGGTTATCTTGTTAACAGTAAATGCCTTCCTTTTTAATATGTGTGAAACTCAGAGGTAGGACAAATCCAGTACAAATTAGGGACTGTCATGTTCAAGCAGTTGGTACCAGTGTTTAAGACTAGTTTGATTTGTATAATTTATGTTAAAGGCAGATAGGTAGGTCCTGTATGAGAGACTGGATACCTAGGTATCATGGCTTGGCTAGTTCATGATACCCACAGGAAATTTGTCTATTGATATGGACTTAGATAAATTCCTATTGGGAAATGATATTGGAATAAGGATTAACCTGAGAATAGGCTTAATTGAACAGTGATATCAGTTAGCAACTGTTTTCTGAGTTTGAATGTCAGGCATTTTGGGAAAATGGTGAGATACACCAAGTCAGACACTGTCCCTACAGCCATTCGACTGGCGAGGATATTTTCTATAAGGACTTTGCATTTGATAAAGGAAGGCAGTGGGAAGTATAAGCAGTCTAGGGCCATTTTCTCACTGGACAAGGAGGACAAAGGTAAACTTTGTAGGTGGATCCAGGGCCTAAAATTTTCAGACGGGTACGTATCAAATTTGAAAAGATGTGTTGACCCGAAGGAGAACAAACTACAGGGTATGAAGAGCCACGACTGTCATATTTTTATGGAGAGGTTAATCCCGATTGCATTTCGGGAATTCTTACCTCAGGTCGTTTGGGATCCACTGACAGAGCTTAGCATATTCTTCAGAGATCTTTGTTCTACTAAGTTGCTCGTCGATCAGCTTGAAAAGCAGGAGAAGGACATTACAGTAATATTGTGTAAGCTTGAGAGGGTGTTCCCTCATGGATTCTTCGACTCTATTGAGCATTTGCCAGTTCATCTTTCATATAAGGCACGTGTTAGTGGGCCCGTCGGTTATCGGTGGATGTACCCGTTCGAGCGCCATCTAAACCACCTGAAGAGGAAGGTAAAAAATAAGGCACGGGTCGAGGGTTCTATTTATGAAGCCTATGTCCTTGAGGAGATTACAAACTTTTGTTCAATATATTTCAAGCCTCATATTGCTACAAATAGAACAAGAGCTCCGAGGAACGACGATGGAGATATAGAATATAATGATGCATTATTAAAAGTCTTCAATGCTCTTGGAAAGCCTTCTGGAAAACTGAAAAAGAGATATTTGAATGATGAGGAACTAAAGGCTGTCCAGTTATATATATTACTCAACTGCGAGGAGAATGAAGTGGAAAAGCTAGAGTGGTAAGTAAAAATCTTCAACGTTCAAGTCATCTATTTGTTGATTACGTTATTATAATTTAACGAGTATATCCCGATATTTATTGGTTTTCAGCAAATTTAATAATGAGGTGAGGTCAAGTAGACCATACATTGCAGATGAAGAAGTAGAAGAAGAAATGAGACTTCATTTCCTGTCTTGGTTGACTGCATATGTACGTAAGAAGCTAGTTAGAATCTTCCTCCATTCACAACTGCACAAGAAATAACTTAACATTGAACTTAATTTTGTATCTTCTCGTGTTTAGGTCGATCGTCCGGACGTCATCCTTGAGAATGAATCTATTAGAACTCTTGCCAAGGGACCAATTTATGCCGTCAAAATATGGCCAAGTTATTACGTGAATGGATTTAAGTTCAAGTCAACAAATGCTCCCATCAGAGATAGCTTCCTGGATCTTGATTCCACAAAAAATAGTTGCTTGTGTATCAAATCTACAAACTACAAAGATGTCACTCTGGGCAATGATTTCTATGGCATCTTACGGAAGATCGTGGAATTGACGTACAACTATGGCATAGAGCCTGCCAAGATCGTGTTGTTCAAAGTTGATTGGTTCGATCCCGTACAAGATCAAGGATAGAAAATTGACAAGCATGGTCTTGTGGATATTAACTACCGTCGTCGATACCAAGGATACGAACCATTTATCCTAGCAAGTCAAGCTCAACTCGTATATTTTACAATATATCCTAGACGGAGAACAACGAGGTACGACTGGTGGGCAGTATGCAAGACTAAAGCCAGAAATACCTACGATGTCGACGAAGTAGCTTATCAGGGCTTAATTGCACTTTGCTACCCTCAACTATTCCGCCTTTTCAACTTGATACCATAAACTTTTTTTCGTAACAAATTGGTACCTCAACTATTTTTTTTTTCAACTTGATACCTAATTTTTCAAAAATTCCAAAAATGCCCTTCCCTCTTCCTTCCCTCCACCCCCTTTCCCACTCCGGCCACCCCCCCTGCTAGCTCTGGCCGCTCCACCCCCTCCCCCTGCTAGCTCCGCCCCCCCCCCCCCCGGCTAGCTCCGGCCGCCCCCCTGCTATCTTCGGCCACCCCCTGCCCCGCCTCCCGCCCCGCCCTCCCTCCCCAGCCCCCCTCCTCCCGTGCTGCCGCGGCCTAGGGGAGAGACGGGGGCGGGCGGGCGGCCGGAGCGAGCAGGGGGGTGGGGGGCGGGGGGGGCGGAGCTAACAGGGGGGGTACGGCCGGAGTGAGCAGGGGGGGCGGCCGGAGCGTGCAGGGGGGGAGGGTTAGGGGTAGGGGCATTTTAGTCCAAAATAACATCTGGGTACCAAATTGTTACAAAAAATAGTTTAGGGTACAAAGTTGAAAAATGGTAATAGTTGAGGGTAGCAAAGTACAATTAAGCCGCTTATCAGGAGGACCATATGCCTCTTGTACCAAATACAGTTGATGTCGACTCAGCAGAAGTTCCCCATTCAATATCTACTTGTGTAGAAGAGGTACAAGTATCCGAAGGGGAAGACGAAGGAGATGCTAGTGACGATGAGGAGGAAGAGGAAGAGGATGAGGAGGAGGAGGAGGCAAACGAAGAAGATGAATTTTCAGAGGATGATTGAGAAACTGTGATTTTGATGTATTCATATTTCTGTAATCTTAAATTATGAACTATGATCATTTCTATTAGTATTCAGATTTTTGAAAACTTAAATTATGAACTCCAATGTATGTAAATATTTCTAAACTGTCATTGTATTTATTTATATTTTTAATCATATGTTATTATCAGCATGGCAGGACGACGCGGAGGCACCTCAGGACGACGCGAAGATAGGTCAGGACGAGCCGTGTCCTTAGGTGGACAGAGAGCTCCGTTACCAGAGGATGGCTCCGGACCATCGTCTGACCCGAGCACTCTATTGTACCATACGGTCGCAGGTCCGGGTAGCAGTACACCTGCGATGAGCAGTTCCCGGCTTGCTGATCATATTCCTTCCCCTATCCTTCCTACCGCTGACAGCAGCATGGCGGGTGGGGAGCAGGTGGAGGAGGTAGTCCCTACTCCCGTCCGGGCGGATCTATACCAGAGCGATCCTCCATTCGCACCTCAGGACGAGACGAGGATGGAGATTTGGGCCGACGGTCCTACGAAGTAAGTTAAATGAATATATATATATATATATATATATATATATATATATATATATATATATATATATATATATATATACATATATATATTCATTAATACGTCGGTTATCGTTGTATACAAATATCGTCCCTCGTCGGTACAGAGAGCGTTGGGCTCCTTTCTAAGGTCCAACTATGGGGGTCTGTGGATCAACTACTCGGATGCCTCGGAAGAGAGGAAGGCATTCTGGTTTGCCCACTTCAAAGTAACTAAAGATAGTTAATTTAGTATGAATAATATAATTTTAAGTATTTTTTAGAACTTATTATTTTAATTTGTAATTCTTGTAGAGAACTTATTTTTATCCACCACACCGGGCCGAGCAGATTGAGAGGCAGTTTCCTGCCGTCGCCGCCAAGTTGATCCGTGATGCAATTAACGATCAGAAAGCTCGTCAGCGCTCCAGAAAGCCGATTGCTGGTTGGATCACGCCTGACCAGTGGACCATGATGAGGGCTCGATTGAGGTGCCCCGGTACAGAGAGCGGTCGGAGAAGGCGAAGGCGGCTAGAACGAGGGCCGAAAAGTGGTGTGGTGGATCGATTCCTATGACGGAGCATTTCCATCGTCTGGTATGTAATTTATTGCAATATATAAGATTTTATTGATAGTAGGAGTATATAATTTTCTATTTTACTAAAGAATAAAATATAACAAACACGCAGGTACAGAGGGGTAAGGACGCAAATATGGTGACCGTCTTCCTGGCCACCCATCGAAAGGACGGGAAGCTCATCGACGACCGGGCTACTCAGAGCTATGTAAGTACTAATTTAGATTTCGTTAATTTTTAACACAACTTGAAGAATATACAGATAACCATATAGTTAATAATAATTAAATACTTTAGACGTTTATTAGGCTAATTTAGGTAAGTACTGATTTATAGAGATGCACAATGATTTCTAGGACGAGTTTGTTAGGCTACGTGAGCGTGCGAGTGCTAGTGCACCGACAGAGGAAGGGGTTGGTACATCGCAGCCCTCTCCGCCTCAGTCGGAGGACGAGCACTGGAAGACCGTCGTTGGTGGTCTTTATAGAGGTACGTACTACGGTACGGGGTCCTACGGCGCATTTGTTGCGATGCAGGCATCCAGGGCTCCCTCTGCCAGTGTGCATTCACAACCGTCATAGGCCGAGTCATCCCGAGTCGAGGGTACCATTGCCCGTCAGATTGTTGAGCTGCGAGACGATATGCTGAGGAGGATTTCTGAGCAGCTAGGGTCTCAGGCGCAAGGGGACGCTGCGTCAGCCACCGTACGCTTTGACGAGCTTGAGCGCACCGTGAGGGACATACAGGGGACGCAGGAGTCCATTCACGACACCGTTACAAGGATAGCGGCTTGCATGGAGCAATGCAGCGCTAGACTGCTAGCCCTAGAGGAGACGCGAATGCATCCATCTCCAGCGGTTATACTGCCTCCTTCTCCAGCGGTTACACTGCCTCCTTCTACAGCAGTTGTAATGCCTGTGGTTAGTATTACGTATTTTGGAAATACGTGTACGTATTTTCTTGTATTGTTCCTTGTTTAGTTTTCTTGGCTTAGTTTAACTCTCGGTTTGGGTTGGTTTGGTTTGGCCGGCTGGTTGCTTGGTCCATCATGGACCAAGGTGAACCTCCTACCTACCACCAACCCATGATATTTATTTCCCCACCAACCTTCTCTCTCCTCCATAACTCTCATTTATTTCTTCTTCTTCTTCTTCCTTCCTCTCCACAACTCCGCAACCCTTAGGCAAGTGCAACTTGCTTCCACAAGAGAACTCATTTTTATGGTTCCATTAGCTTCTTCTCATGATTCTAAACCACATTAGAACTTGTCATTTTCTATTTTGAGGCTTTAATTCTTGTAGATCTAGAGTTTTGCTATTTTCAGATTTTTGGTGTTTTGATCTATCAAACTTGCTTGTTTTCAAGTTTTGATGGTTCCATGTTGTAGATAATTTTATTCTACCCAATTTTGACCTTTGGAAAGTTGGATTCGGACTTGTTTTGACCAAGTTATGAGCATTTGGAGTTTTAGGTTCCATCCTTGGAGTTCTTACAGTTCTTGCTGTTCTTCCCCTCTGGAGCAGACTGTGAACAGTGAGCTAGCTTTTTAGCTTATGCCGCTGAGTCGTACGCTGCTCTTTAGTGAGCGTACGCTAGCCTTCGTACGCTGCTCTTTAGCGAGCGTACGCTCACCTTGATACGCTGCCTGTTGGCAGCATGTCTTGAGCGTACGCTAGCTTGAGCGTACGCGTGCCTTGGTACGCTAGCTTGAGCGAGCAAGGCGTACGCTGGCTTGAGCGTACGCTAGCCTATCTTGTAACCCTGGTTCAACCCGAGAGCTTTGTGACCCCCATACGCTGCCTTTTACGCTGCCTTTTGGGAGCGTATGCTTACCTGAGCGTATGCCTACCTGAACGTATGGCCTTTGGCAGACTTGATCTTATATTAGCATGTCAGTTTGGTTTTATTTTCCTTATCCTGGATTTATAGCCCTGTATATTGATATTTTATTAGATATTTAACGTCCATTTTATATCCTTACGCCTTTTGACCTGAACTTGATAATTCCCGAAATTACTTGATATGTTTAGAAATGATACCTGAGCCTGACACGATAGTGACCCGTAGTGGTGCACTACTGAAATAATGACCTGACATGACCTGATAGTGGCCCGTCGTGGCACACTCCTGACAAGTACACTTGACCTGATAAACCTGACATGTTATATCTTGATAAGCTGTTGCGACGGCTACCTGACATGACATGACTTGACAAGAATGAACATCCTAGACACCGTGGGTGATTGTGCTTGTACAAATAAACCAGTCCTGTCTTGCATCATGTCTAGGATGGGACTCCTGAGTACCACGGTCAGGAGTACCTACTAAAATGGACTAAGGTTAACAACTAGATTAATACATTAGTCATGAAGAGATCTCCCAGCTACAGGCAATCCCGTTACCTGGGCACGCTTGGGATCTGTAGCCTGCCGTCGAGTAGGGCACATTTCCAGCACGCTGTCATGTGTTGCTCCCTTCAAGCTACTTAAGGGTACATACGTTTCCTGGACGATGTACCCACCTGAATTCAACCCTAATCTCTCGACCTGGGTGACCTGGATGGTCTGCAGGGCTTGTGGCTGTGGAATAATCTTACTGCATCTTGTTAGTAACTAGGACTGTGATAACCCTAGTTAGTTAAAGTATCAAGCCGTAGATCTTGCTTGGCCGTGAAGTGATTGGATGGAGCCTAACAAGTCTAGTCTTGCCCTGATCTTGTTCCAGACTGTTACATGACCAGCATGCTTGTATTTATTTTCTCGATAAATGGTGAGAAATCAAGCTCCGTTCAGACGAAGGGTTACAACCCCGGTCCTTGTTTGGTTTACGGGTTGTAACCTAGCTATCTGAATAGTTCCATGGTTATCTCGTCATATATCATCCTGGCATGTTTTTCTTATTTCCAGTTTTACCAGTTATTTATATTTCCTGTCTTTTATTATATTAATTATATCTTGTGCTGATTGTTGGTTTTAGTTCTTAAGTGAAGCCTCCTTTGTGGCACTTGCTCTTTCTGGGGTCTGACCCAGCTGATTTTGTGTGGCCAGATTTCGGAGCAACTCCAGAGGATCTACCGACTTCCCAGCCAGATGGTGGCCACTAGACGGAACCCTGGCAACGAGTGGGTTATTTTTGGCTCTCCCGCTCTATTGTAAAAATATTTTTTTGAGACGTTTAGCCGACGAGCACTTGTTTAGCTCGATTGCACTTACTTACTGTCTGCCTACGGGCTGTAACATGATTAACAGATCCTAGGGTTGATCATGTATGACTAAACTCTTGCTAGTCCTAACATTTTGTAATGACTAGCTTTATGATCAGCTGAATATGTAATGTTTGGGACGCCTTACTATTGTATATTTAATGATCATACATCTTGTAACATTTACTTACTTGCTTGTGATTGAGACACTAGGCTTGTTCATGACCTTAAGAGACTGTTGGCTTGTAGATAAACCCTCATGTATCTAGACAGCCGTGACCGTATAGCGAGGTAGGTTGCACTTCAATATACGTAGCTGGCTATGTCTGCCCCCGCTCTCCAGTATTCTGGTTCTGGGGCGTGACATGGTTTAAGTGGTGGCCCATGCAGGTCTTGTAAATCAAGATATGTGAGGGTTTATCGAATAGATGTCTCAATCAGTATTCGTCCTTGATCTCTGTTCGTATCTTCTGAATCCCTGGATTCTTGTCCTGATCATATGCTTGTATCATTGATCTGTCCTGGTCCTTCCTTATTGTTTCCTATGTCGTCTTCTTCAGCGGCATAGTACCTGACCCGGCCGATCAGCAAGGCGGAGCACCTCCCGCGGACCAGCAGCAACCTGGAGATCAAGCCCAGCACTCCGGAGTAGCCTCCAGAGTCGCGTCTATTGAAGGAGAGCCACCAGTTCAGCCAGTTCAACCTGTAGAACATGATGATGGCACATTAGTAGGACTCGTCAGGACCTTAATAGCTTCCCAAGACCGGCGTGGAGATGCCTTGCACCAGGCAGTGACGGATGCCTTGACCCGGGGTGGTCATCCAGGGAACAGCGCGGCCAACAGCTTCAAGCGCTTGAACCCTGCCTTCTTTGACGGTAGTGAAGATGCTATCGCGGCAGATGCTTGGCTCCAAGACACAGAAGTGATTCTAGAAGCAGCCAGGACTCCAGAGAACGAGAAGGTGGCAGTTGTGCGCCTGCAGTTGTTAGATCTTGTCCGCAGCTGGTGGGCAGCGCAGGCCGTTGGATTAGCAGCCCCCATTGCTTGGGCAGTATTCCGGGAGAGATTCCAGACCAAGTATTTCGATGCCGTGGCTCGGTATGATCTGCAGACGAGGTTTACCAATCTGAAGCAAGGAGGCAGGACGGTCGATGGATATGCGACCGAGTTTTCTAGACTCAGTCGGTTTGCTCCCACTTTGGTGGCAACCGAGTATGATAGAGCCCAGGGTTCCAGCAGGGACTGCACCTAGAGATCTTGTTAGCAGTTGAGCAGTTTGAGCATCAGACTTTTGATGCAGTCTTGAGAGCAGCCCGGAGGCATGAGTATACCTCCCAGAGGATCGTGGACAGGACCGGAGATCGGAAGAGATCTCACGGCCAGATGAATCAGTCTTCAGCCCCAGCCCCGGCAGCCAGGGCTTTGACTATTGGAGCTCCGAGGCGAGCGGCCTCAGTAACGTCGGTTCAGCATTCCACCCCTGTCACGCCCCGCTCCCGTAGGAGCGATCGTCCTCGCTAAGGCGTGATGCCGCACGGGCCCAGGTTGCGCCCGTGCAAGGCCAAGTCCAGAAATGGCCGATTTGAGTCTAGGCCACAGAGTCGCACAAAGTGTCCCCATTTGCAGCGGAAGTAAAAAATGAACACAAGTAGAAGCGAATCCAAATCTCTTTATTGAATTTCAAGAAGTTTACAAGCGGCGCTAGGCCGATATTACAAATCGCTCAAGCTCTCTCTCTCTGAAACATAAAAGGCGTGCCAAGTGGCTTACAACATGGAATGATACATGGCGATGTTCCGATACATTATGTCCTGTATAGGGTGCTTCATCTTCTTGCAACGTTCCAAGGCTCCAGAGTTGGCTCCGCGCCTTGACACGTTCGATGGAAGCTCCGCACCCGCCGACGTCTCCTGCTATCCTGCAAGCATACTGTGGGGTTATCAGTACATTGTTATGCACTGGGGGGGAGGCTAGCTCGCCCATAATGCCATCATTACCAAACACGTTCCATTTACTTTTGTGCGTCTCTATCATTCATTGTCTTTCTAATCTTGCCTTAGGATCAGTTTCATAGCATATTGCATAGCCTATCTCGTGTTACCGAACTCAAGTGTCGCATGAAAATACATGTACGACTTACCCATACTTACCGTCCGGCCTTTCCTGTTCAAGGTAAACCAAGTTAAACAACAATTCATGTATAATAACATAACACGATTCATGTACGCATTCAATATTGAGTGTGTGTCCATGTCTCGGGTTCTAGTGCGTCGTGGGCATGTTCTAGCACGTCGTAGGCACGTTTTAAAGTATTACAATTCAAGCATGTTCCGGATATTACATTCAAGCATGTTCAGGAGTGTTACATATCGAGCATGTTCAGCATGTTACATTTCAAGCATGTTCTGAGTGTTATATTTCGAGCATGTTCAGGAGTGTTATATTTCGAGCATGTTCAGGAAACACTTCATTTAGTTAGCTTAGACTACTTTGATTTCAATGCAAGAACTTGCACGTGGATTTCCACCAGCATAGTCCACTTAATCTACATGCACGGGTCGCTGGCTTTACAAGCCATTTAGGACATTCCCCTGTGGCAATTCTCAACTTAGCGTAGGGTGATGGCTGGTACACCCCGTTAAGTCTCTTGAATATACCCTCCTACTTACGTCTCTTGGTGCCCAAGCCCGCACCCAAGCAGCCCGTAAGCGTCGTTGATTCCGCCTAGGCCGGCCACGGTTTACCCCCCCAACGCCCGTGCCGCAGAATCCTTCCACACGACGGCCACGGTATTCCCTCCCATCGCCCGTGCCGTTTGTCCACGACCATTTCGTATTAACTTGTCATTTTAACTTAGCGGCTATCTCCGAGCCGTAGGCTAACCCTTAGCCATAATGCGTTATCGACCAGGTTGGCGTCCGTACAGCGCGGGTAGCGAGCCCCGTTGCACGTGCCCGTCATACCTGTCGATAGCGTCTTCCATGCCTTATCTTTCACGTATTCTTTCTTTTCTTTCTTTCTTTCACTTGTTCATTTGATTCATCGATTCATTCATGTATTCATTCATTCATTCGTTCGTTCATTTGTTGATCCATTCATTCACGCATTACGCAACTCCCAGTATGGGAGTCGCCTTGGCGACCCATCGGTCCCATAGCCTTTCAATGTTGCTAAACTCTACTCGGAGCGACTATGTTGATAGTCTTTCCGTTTCATTATTGTAAACCATTCATTATTTCAACGCAAAGGGACATAAACGTGAGCTTGTGCCTTAGCACGAGCGTAGAGCGCGGTGCGAGCGTTTCTATAATTGTCGAGTTCTTTTCCATGTTCTAAACAAGCATGCAAGATGGGATTATTCCCTTAGCTAGGTGCGTTGAGTCATTTATTAGCATGCAAGATGTTATCGCCTAGCGATTCTCGTGAATGTGTCCGCATTGTTATGTGTCTAGGCTAAGCACAGACGGGTTCATCGGAGCCACCCACCTTAGCGATGTTCGCATCGGCCAAGCGATACTCCGAGCGCGCCTTTGATAGTCTAAGTCTGGATTCATCTTTTGGCGGGCCAATATAAGTCTTCCATCGTTTCGCATCGATACTTCATCGGGTCGAAGCAACTCTTCGGGTCGACGGCTCGTTTGAGTCGTTGTACTTGCCGTTTGGATCGGCGTTCCGCTAGGGCGGAGCGGGTCGTTACATAATACACCACTCAGAATAAGTCTCGTCCTCGAGACTTCTTGAGTGCAGGTCATCCTATCATTCCTTAACTTGTGTCGTCGTGTTTCTTAGACAATTTCTTCGAACGGCTCTATCGTTCGATAGAATCGAACCATACTTGATATCTTTCTAAGTTACGTGTCGCACGCGTTTGGTCGATTTTATTGAATAGCCTTTCATTCCTTTTATAGTTGATTGTACTTATTTAATTCAAGTGTTTCTTCGTCTTGGTTGCTATTTCTCTGTGTCATGGGACGAAAATATTCACACGAGGCACATTGTAACTCGTCAAATACGAGGGTCGTAGGCTGAGGCAAACTCACTTTCGTTTATCTCGGTCATCGAGATGACCGGTTTCGCTTTTCAAGCGTTCTCGTCCATGAAATCAGTATGATTTCTTCTTAGCGGGGTCGACCAAGTCTAAGAAATTCTCGTCCAATTCAAGACTATGTATTGCACTATCATCGAGCATAACTTCCTATCAACGGTTCAATTCGTTGTACCAACTTTTACTAGCACGATTTCACGTTCGCGATACTCGTTCACTCCCCAAGTCGTGCTAGAACTCAACATATCACTGGGCTGGATCGTGCACGCATTCCAAGCGTCCCCAAAATACATGCATTTAGCCAAGCCGCATGATTGAGAATTTGTCATTCTCACTCGAGTCGCATCGTGCACATACTTAGGCGTCCCTGAAATATATGCATGTCAGTCGAGTCTCGTGAGCAGGGTTTCCTACATTCGCGATTCATACTATCCATTCATACCAATCCTCAAGATCAACTCTTCGATTGATAACTCTTACAACAGGGGCGTTTCGCCTAACCGCTAGGCCAATCTTTGCGAGGCTAAGTCAATGTCAGGATTGGAATCATAGTTCCCCAACAATAATGCCAACACTGACCCCAATCCTAGGGTCAAACCAAAGTCGATAGTACAGGATTTTCTACCCAAGCTCGCGTCACTCTGATTTCTAAACATCGAGCATGATCGCCTATTTCGCATCAAGACATTCGTTGTGCAGCGCAACGAATTCGAATCCATTCAGTTTACCAATTCTAACCAATACGTGTATTCGATCACGAGGTCGTCTAGCTCGACAATACGTTGTGCCCCAATCTCACGCGAGTCCGATCATCCACGGTGGTTCATGAATCACCATGCAACGCTCCCGCAGAATAATCATTCTCATCGGGGCGAACTCTTGTTTGAGTTTAGACTAACTTATTCTCGATACGCGGATTGGACCTACTCAATCCTCAAATTCAACCGACAAGCACACCAAATCGTTCTCAAGTCACCTTCGCGTCAAACAAGTCAAAACAATCAAATTGTCATGCCGTGCAAGTTCGATCACCCCCGTTGTATGAATCACCATACCAGCGCTCACGCGGAGTGATCGCCCTAATTGGCACGACGCATGTACGAGGCTGGAGTTGCACTCGCATAAGACAAGAATGTCGACGTTGGGGTTTTCGTCGAAGAAATCCAAACACTTCATTTTCATCCAAGCTGCGATCTCTATTCGACAGTCCGACCGTCCTTCATTCAACCAGAAAATCCTCGAGCCACGTCTATATTTTCCTCGACGCATTTTAATATCCCGAGTATAGCATCCAACGGAATAATGACATTTGCACGATCGTCATTCGCCGAGTTAGAGTACCCCCGAGTTATCGCATATCGATCTTTGATACGCCTCAATACCATCGACGATATGCGTAACCTGACGATCTTCCTTTGCAACCAATTTCGAGTCATGCGACGATGCCGTTGTCCGAGTTGGATATTCCACCATTTTATTTAATATTCAAGATCAAGTTCATCTGCTATTCCTCGAGCTCGTTTCAAGATCGTTGTTCAAGATTCAAGTCACATTTCATTTGTATCAATCCAAAATCGTACGTACGATGCTCTAAGTTTCCTCGATCAAGACCATTTATTTCCATTCGTCGTTCCGAGTCGTTTTCTAACATGCGTTACCCATTCACAAGTTGTCCAGCGACATCTCGTTCGGGACTTTTAAAGTCACGGCCAACTAAGCGTGACACGTTCTAAGGCTTTGCGCGATCGCATTGCCTCGTCGACGTACTCGTTGTGTTTCGTAATCCTCAAGTTTCGCTCGAATGATTTTTCCAAGAACATCCATACACCACTCGGATTCGAGCCACTCGACTAGTCGTCGACACTCATTCTTATTCTTATTCGAACCTATCACATACACCACTCGGGTTCAAGCCATACGGTCTAATCCTCAATCACGTTCGCGTCATGCGCTAAGATGTCCTTCAGATTCGTTCGACGAATCTCTAGCGTAATCGCTCACGTCGCCTCGACGTACTAAGTCGTTCAGGCTAATCCTCAAAATCCAAGCTAATCTTTCGTGCACGCCTAAGTGTTAACTCGATAGCGTTCCTATCGATAGACACTCAAAGTATATTTTCGCTCTCGATCGAGCGATACTCGATATCGCTCGCAACCCGATTGCACCCAAAAATCGAGGTGCGCGACACGCGGGCTAAGTTGTGCCACATAACCATCCCGCACGGACTACATTCAAGTTTGCACGCTCACTTATTCTCGTTCGCAACTCGTTTGCACCAAAGGGTCTAGGTGCGCGATACTCCGCACTACTTAGCCAAAAGGCTGCATGCATGACCATCCCGTTCGAACTATACTTCGGTCTCGTGTACTCGTTTGCTATCGTCAGCATAAGCTTATTCAAGCACGCCTTGCGTTTGCTAACTTTTTAGCATCGGTTCCTTCCAACTCAAGTCCGTCGTGGTTCGGCACAAAGGCCTTCGCCTATTGATCCCGTTCAACCGAGTACTTGTACGAGCTTTTGAAAATATTAGACTTATTGTATGGAACATCCCAAGGCACAAGGAGAGCGAGCGTACACTTCTTTTCTTCCAATCGAGCTTTCAAAACTGAGATAATCGAAATGAAGTCCAAGGACGTAAAGCCGTGCTCTGATACCAATCTGTCACGCCCCGCTCCCGTAGGAGCGATCGTCCTCGCTAAGGCGCGATGCCGCACGGGCCCAGGTTGTGCCCGTGCAAGGCCAAGTCCAGAAACGGCCGATTTGAGTCTAGGCCACAGAGTCGCACAGAGTGTCCCCATTTACAGCGGAAGTAAAAAATGAACACAAGTAGAAGCGAATCCAAATCTCTTTATTGAATTTCAAGAAGTTTACAAGCGGCGCTAGGCCGATATTACAAATCGCTCAAGCTCTCTCTCTGAAACATAAAAGGCGTGCCAAGTGGCTTACAACATGGAATGATACATGGCGATGTTCCGATACATTATGTCCTGTATAGGGTGCTTCAGCTTCTTGCAACGTTCTAAGGCTCCAGATTTGGCTCCGCGCCTTGACACGTTCGATGGAAGCTCCGCACCCGCCGGCGTCTCCTGCTATCCTGCAAGCATACTGTGGGGTTATCAGTACATTGTTATGCACTGGTGGGAAGGCTAGCTCGCCCACAATGCCATCATTACCAAACACGTTCCATTTACTTTTGTGCGTCTCTATCATTCATTGTCTTTCTAATCTTGCCTTAGGATCAGTTTCATAGCATATTGCATAGCCTATCTCGTGTTACCGAACTCAAGTGTCGCATGAAAATACATGTACGACTTACCCATACTTACCGTCCGGCCTTCCCTGTTCAAGGTAAACCAAGTTAAACAATAATTCATGTATAATAACATAACACGATTCATGTACGCATTCAATATTGAGTGTGTGTCCATGTCTCGGGTTCTAGTGCGTCGTGGGCATGTTCTAGCACGTCGTAGGCACGTTTTAAAGTATTACAATTCAAGTATGTTCCGGATATTACATTCAAGCATGTTCAGGAGTGTTACATATCGAGCATGTTCAGCATGTTACATTTCAAGCATGTTCTGAGTGTTATATTTCGAGCATGTTCAGGAGTGTCATATTTCGAGCATGTTCAGGAAACACTTTATTTAGTTAGCTTAGACTACTTTGATTTCAATGCAAGAACTTGCACGTGGATTGCCACCAGCATAGTCCACTTAATCTACATGCACGGGTCGCTGGCTTTACAAGCCATTTAGGACATTCCCCTGTGGCAATTCTCAACTTAGCGTAGGGTGATGGCTGGTACACCCCGTTAAGTCTCTTGAATATACCCTCCTACTTACGTCTCTTGGTGCCCAAGCCCGCACCCAAGCAGCCCGTAAGCGCCGTTGATTTCGCCTAGGCCGGCCACGGTTTACCCCCCCAACGCCCGTGCCGCAGAATCCTTCCATACGACGGCCACGGTATTCCCCCCATCGCCCGTGCCGTTTGTCCACGACCATTTCGTATTAACTTGTCATTTTAACTTAGCGACTATCTCCGAGCCGTAGGCTAACCCTTAGCCATAATGCGTTATCGACCAGGTTGGCGTCCGTACAGCGCGGGTAGCGAGCCCCGTTGCACGTGCCCGTCATACCTGTCGATAGCGTCTTCCATGCCTTATCTTTTACGTATTCTTTCTTTTCTTTCTTTCTTTCACTTGTTCATTTGATTCTTCGATTCATTCATGTATTCATTCATTCATTCGTTCGTTCATTTGTTGATCCATTCATTCACGCATTACGCAACTCCCAGTATGGGAGTCGCCTTGGCGACCCATCGGTCCCATAGCCTTTCAATGTTGCTAAACTCTACTCGGAGCGACTATGTTGATAGTCTTTCCGTTTCATTGTTGTAAACCATTCATTGTTTCAACGCAAAGGGACATAAACGTGAGCTTGTGCCTTAGCACGAGCGTAGAGCGCGGTGCGAGCGTTTCTATAATTGTCGAGTTCTTTTCCATGTTCTAAACAAGCATGCAAGATGGGATTATTCCCTTAGCTAGGTGCGTTGAGTCATTTATTAGCATACAAGATGTTATCGCCTAGCGATTCTCGTGAATGTGTCCGCATTGTTATGTGTCTAGGCTAAGCACAGACGGGTTCATCGGAGCCACCCACCTTAGCGATGTTCGCATCGGCCAAGCGATACTCCGAGCGCGCCTTTGATAGTCTAAGTCTGGATTCATCTTTTGGCGGGCCAATGTAAGTCTTCCATCGATTCGCATCGATACTTCATCGGGTCGAAGCAACTCTTCGGGTCGACGGCTCGTTTGAGTCGTTGCACTTGCCGTTTGGATCGGCGTTCCGCTAGGGCGGAGCAGGTCGTTACAACCCCGACGTACCCTCAGCAGCAGGAGAAGCAGAAGCAATCTTCCGCAGTGGGTTGTTCTCATTGTGGGAAGCCAGGCCATGTGGTGGCAGAATGTCGCAGGGCACAATGATTGTGTCTGGCTTGTGGAGCACCAGACCATAGGGTTGGATCCTGCCCGAATAGGGGTGGTTCATCATCGTCCAACCTTTCTAGTTCTTCGGTGAGAGGACCAGCACCAGTCCAGCAGCAGCAGCAGTATCCATTGATGAGGCCTTTGCCGCCTCAGTCCCAAGCATTTCAGCAGCAGAACCCTCAGCAGTATGTGCAAGCCCAGGCCTTGAGTCAGAATAGGCAGCGAGGAATTCAGCAGAGGGGACCAGCACCCCGAGGGCACGGTCAGGCTATGATGTTGACCATGGAGGAAGAGTTGGCACCTGGTGAGGTAGTGGCAGGTACTATTCTCGTCAACTCCTTTCCAGCTTCAGCTTTATTTGATTCTGGTGCATCACATTCTTTTATGTCTGCACGATTCGCGACACGGGTAGGATTGGAGCCCGAGTCATTATCAGTAAGGCTCAATATACTTACTGGTAACGGACTTGTGGGAGTAGATAGAGTATTTTCCTCGTGTCGGATCGTAGTTAGCGGTAGGGAATTCCTCGCTAGATTGATAGAATTTCCGATGGTCGATTATGATATGGTCTTAGGGATGGATTGGTTGAGGAACCAGTATGCTAGGATAGACTGCCATATCGACAGGGTTGTTTTTAGCATTCCAGGCGAGCCAAAGTTTTCTTTTTCCCGAGGTGAAGTTGAGCCTTCTCCTGCGATATTGCGGATGGTAGTAGCAGCAGTGCAGTTGCCCAGGATAGTGGATGAGTTCCCAGATATTTTCCCAGAAGAACTTCCAGGTATGCCTCCGGAGCGGGAGATCGAGTTCACTATAGACTTGATTCCCGGGACAGCCCCAGTGTCAGAGAGAGTCTACAGGATGGCACCATCAGAGTTGGAGATATTGTACAAGATGATTGAAGAACTTAGAACCAAGGGATTCATTCGTGCTAGTGGATCGCCTTGGGGAGCCCCGATGCTTCTTGTGAAAAAGAAGGATGGTACGTCCAGGTTATGTGTTGATTATCGTACCTTGAACTCAGTGACAATCAAGAACAGATACCCTCTTCCGAGGATAGATGACTTGTTTGATCAACTCAAGGGGGCATCAGTATTCTCGAAGATTGACTTGCGCTCAGGATATCACCAGATCAGAGTCAGAGAGCAGGACATCCCGAAGACAGCTTTTAGATCGAGATATGGGCATTGGGAGTTTCTTGTTATGCCTTTTGGAGCAACCAATGCGCCGGCAGTATTCATGGACCTCATGAATCGTATCTTCATGCCTTACTTGGATCAGTTTGTGATTGTGTTCTTGGATGACATTCTGGTCTACAGCAAGAGTGAGGCGGAGCATGAGCAGCATCTCCGTATAGTTCTTCAGACTCTCAGGGAGCACCAGCTGTATGCCAAGTTCAGTAAATGCGAGTTCTGGCTCGACCGTATTTCGTACTTGGGTCATATCATCACCAGAGGAGGAGTAGAAGTGGATCCCCAGAAGATTGCGACTATTGAGTCATGGCCAGTGCCCAGCACAGTTGCAGAAATTTGCAGTTTTCTTGGCTTGGCCGGCTACTACCGGCGATTTGTTTCAGACTTTGCTCGGATATCATCACCATTGACCCAGTTGACCCGCAAGGATGCACAGTTTGCTTGGACAGCAGAGTGTCAGAGTTCTTTTGAGCAGTTGAAGCGAGGCCTGATAACAGCTCCTATTCTCACGCTTCCAGATGGGACCGGAGGATTCTCAGTGTACTGTGATGCTTCAGGCAGAGGTTTAGGATGTGTTCTGATGCAGCATGGGAAGGTAATAGCTTATGCGTCACGACAACTTCGTGATCATGAGAGGAATTACCCAACCCATGACTTGGAGCTGGCAGCAGTGGTGTTTGCACTTAAGTTGTGGAGGCACTACTTGTACGGAGATTGGGTAGAGATTTTCACCGACCACAAGAGCCTGAAGTATGTTTTCACCCAGAAGAATCTTAACATGCGTCAGAGGAGGTGGCTGGAGCTTCTTGTGGATTATGATGTCAGCTTGCAGTATCATCCTGGGAAGGCCAATGTCGTAGCAGATGCATTAAACAGGAGAGGCGGAGTTTATTTTCTAACAGCACAACCAGAGCTGTTAGCAGATCTTCAGAAGATGGGTATTGAAGTTGTTCTTCCTTCCAGTATGGCCTTGATGGCCAGTATGCAAGTTCAGTCCACTATAGTTGAGAGGATCCGGGTGGCACAGTCAGCAGATTCCAAGCTTCAGCGACTCAGAGCAGAGTGTGAAGCAGGACGAAGACCAGAGTTATGTATTCATGAGGATGGTACACTTAGGCATGGTAAGCGTCTTTGTGTATCCAACGGAGATATCCGACAGGAGATCATGTCAGAGGAGCACAGTTCGCAGTATTCCATCCATCCCGGCAGTACGAAGATGTACCGTGATATCCGTCAGCACTTCTGGTGGAATGGCATGAAGCGGGAGATAGCTTGGTTTATCTCTCGGTGTTTGGTTTGCCAACAAGTTAAAGCCGAACATCAGAGACCGGCTGGACTTCTTCAGCCCTTACCGATTCCAGAATAGAAATGGGAGCATGTGACCATGGATTTCGTGACTGGATTACCTAGATCCCCAGCTGGTAGAGATGCTATTTGGGTTATAGTTGACAGGCTCACGAAGGTGGCTCACTTTCTTCCATTTATAGTTGGTCAGTCGACGGCTCAGCTAGCAGAGATGTACCTCAGGCAGATTGTCAGATTGCACGGAGTGCCAGTCAGTATCACCTCGGACCGAGATTCAAGATTTACGTCGCACTTTTGGCGTAGCGTGTAAGAGAGTTTGGGAACCCATCTCCAGTTCAGTTTTGCATATCACCCGCAGACAGATGGTCAGTCGGAGTGCACGATCCAGACTCTTGAAGACATGTTGCGGTCTTGCACACTTGACTTCGGTGGTTCATGGGAAGATCATTTACACCTGGTGGAATTCTCGTACAACAACAGTTTCCAGGCCAGTATCCTGATGGCACCGTTCGAGGCACTGTATGGCAGGAAGTGCAGATCCCCGTTAGCCTGGGATGATGTTGGAGAGAGACAGATGCTTGGTCCAGAAATGATCGCTCAGACAGTTGAAGTGGTCAGGCGAGTCAGAGATCACCTTCGAGTTGCCCAAGATCGCCAGCGCCATTGGGCCGATTCTCATCGGCGCCCTCTCGAGTTCTCGGTCGGCGATCATGTATTCCTGAGGATTTCGCCTAACCGTGGCGTCATTCGTTTCGGCGTACGGGGCAAGCTTAGTCCTAGGTATATAGGACCGTTTGACATTCTGGAGCGAGTAGGAGATGTATCCTATCGTCTCGCTCTTCCACCATCGCTAAGCGAGGTGCATGACGTGTTTCATGTATCCCAATTACGACGGTATATCCCAGACCCGAGCTACATCCTGGATTATTCGGAATTGGTTGTTGGTACCAACATTTCGTATGAGGAGAGGCCCGTGTCTATATTGGACCGGAGAGAGAAGATCCTCAAGAACAAGACTATCAAGTTAGTCCGAGTTGCTTGGGGTCATCACTCTTTGGGGGAGTCAACGTGGGAGCGTGAGGATGATATCCGATCACGATATCCCGATTTGTTTGACTCGTGAGATATAATGTCTTTCTTATGCCACATGCCATCAATTCCTTGCTTGCATGATTGATTGATTGCCTAGTATAATTGCCTGTGAATAGTGTAGCTTGTTCTTGTCCCTCTAGCCTCTTGATTAAATTTCGAGGACGGAATTCTTTTAAGGTGGGTAGAGTTGTAATGCCTGTGGTTCGTATTACGTATTTTGGAAATACGTGTACATATTTTCTTGTATTGTTCCTTGTTTAGTTTTCTTGGCTTGGTTTAACTCTCGGTTTGGGTTGGTTTGGTTTGGCCGGCTGGATGCTTGGTCCATCATGGACCAAGGTGAACCCTCTACCTACCACCAACCCATGATATTTATTTCCCCACCAACCTTCTCTCTCCTCCATAACTCTCATTTATTTCTTCTTCTTCTTCCTTCCTCTCCACAACTCCCCAACCCTTAGGCAAGTGCAACTTGCTTCCACAAGAGAACTCATTTTTATGGTTCCATTAGCTTCTTCTCATGATTCTAAACCACATTAGAACTTGTCATTTTCCATTTTGAGGCTTTAATTCTTGTAGATCTAGAGTTTTGCTATTTTCAGATTTTTGGTGTTTTGATCTTCAAACTTGCTTGTTTTCAAGTTTTGATGGTTCCATATTGTAGATAATTTTATTCTATCCAATTTTGACCTTTGGAAAGTTGGATTCGGACTTGTTTTGACCAAGTTATGAGCATTTGGAGTTTTGGGTTCCATCCTTGGAGTTCTTACAGTTCTTGCTGTTCTTGCCCTCTGGAGCAGACTGTGAACAGTGAGCTAGCTTTTTAGCTTATGCCGCTGAGTCGTACGCTGCTCTTTAGTGAGCGTACGCTAGCCATCGTATGCTGCTCTTTAGCGAGCGTACGCTAGCCTTCGTACGCTGCTCTTTAGCGAGCGTACGCTCACCTTGATACGCTGCCTGTTGGCAGCATGTCTTGAGCGTACGCTAGCTTGAGCGTACGCGTGCCTTGGTACGCTAGCTTGAGCGAGCAAGGCGTACGCTGGCTTGAGCGTACGCTAGCCTATCTTGTCACCCTGGTTCAACCCGAGAGCTTTGTGACCCCCATACGCTGTCTTTTACGCTGCCTTTTGGGAGCGTATGCTTACCTGAGCGTATGCCTACCTGAACGTATGGCCTTTGGCAGACTTGATCTTATATTAGCATATCAGTTTGGTTTTATTTTCCTTATCCTGGATTTATAGCCCTGTATATTGATATTTTATTAGATATTTAACGTCCATTTTATATCCTTACGCCTTTTGACCTGAACTTGATAATTCCCGAAATTACTTGATATGTTTAGAAATGATACCTGAGCCTGACACGATAGTGACCCGTAGTGGTACACTCCTGACATAATGACCTGACATGACCTGATAGTGGCCCGTCGTGGCACACTCCTGACAAGTACACATGACCTGATAAACTTGACATGTTATATCTTGATAAGCTGTTGCGACGGCTACCTGACATGACATGACTTGACAAGAATGAACATCCTGGACACCGTGGGTGATTGTGCTTGTACAAATAAACCAGTCCTGTCTTGCATCATGTCTAGGATGGGACTCCTGAGTACCACGGTCAGGAGTACCTACTAAAATGGACTAAGGTTAACAACTAGATTAATACATTAGTCATGAAGAGATCTCCCAACTACAGGCAATCCCGTTACCTGGGCGCGCTTGGGATCTGTAGCCTGCCGTCGAGTAGGGCACATTTCCAGCACACTGTCATGTGTTGCTCCCTTCAAGCTACTTAAGGGTACATGCATTTCCTGGACGATGTACCCACCTGAATTCAACCCTAATCTCTCGACCTGGGTGACCTGGATGGTCTGCAGGGCTTGTGGCTGTGGAATAATCTCACTGCATCTTGTTAGTAACTAGGACTGTGATAACCCTAGTTAGTTAAAGTATCAAGTCGTAGATCTTGCTTGGCCGTGAAGTGATTGGATGGAGCCTAACAAGTCTAGTCTTGCCCTGATCTTGTTCCAGACTGTTATATGACCAGCATGCTTGTATTTATTTTCTCGATAAATGGTGAGAAATCAAGCTCCGTTCAGACGAAGGGTTACAACCCCGGTCCTTGTTTGGTTTACGGGTTGTAACCTAGCTATCTGAATAGTTCCATGGTTATCTCGTCATATATCATCCTGGCATATTTTTCTTATTTCCAGTTTTACCAGTTATTTATATTTCCTGTCTTTTATTATATTAATTATATCTTGTGCTGATTGCTGGTTTTAGTTCTTAAGTGAAGCCTCCTTTGTGGCACTTGCTCTTTCTGGGGTCTGACCCAGCTGGTTTTGTGTGGCCAGATTTCGGAGCAACTCCAGAGGATCTACCGACTTCCCAGCCAAATGGTGGCCACTAGACGGAACCCTGGCAACGAGTGGGTTATTTTTGGCTCTCCCGCTCTATTGTAAAAATATTCTTTTGAGGCGTTTAGCCGACGAGCACTTGTTTAGCTCGATTGCACTAACTTACTGTCTGCCTACGGGCTGTAACATGATTAACAGATGCTAGGGTTGATCATGTATGACTAAACTCTTGCTAGTCCTAATATTTTGTAATGACTAGCTTCATGATCAGCTGAATATGTAATGTTTGGGACGCCTTACTATTGTATATTTAATGATCATACATCTTGTAACATTTACTTACTTGCTTGTGATTGAGACACTAGGCTTGTTCATGACCTTAAGAGACTGTTGGCTTGTAGATAAACCCTCATGTATCTAGACAGCCATGACCGTATAGCGAGGTGGGTTGCACTTCAATATACGTAGCTGGCTATGTCTGCCCCCGCTCTCCAGTATTCTGGTTCTGGGGCGTGACAGCGGTTGTATTGCCTCCTCCTTCATCGTCGTCGGCGGTTCTTACACCGGAGCAGTATGCTTACCTTTTTTCCAGGAGCGGTGATGCTCCTCCTGATCAGCCGTAGTCGACACATATATATATATATTGTTGTGTGATGGCTCATTGTTGGTCTTTTATGTGTTTATATATACATTATTCTTATGTGGAGCATTATGTTTGACATTGTTGTTACAATTTTTCATATATCTGTGTTGATTGATGAGATTGTGTTTCAAACGTGTTCGTGATTGTGTATCTGTGTTGTTTGATACTTTGTGTTCGTGATACACACCGTCGCTGTTTGATACGCATTTGTGTTCGTGATTGTGTATCTGTGTTGTTTGATACTTTGTGTATCTGCTGCAAATGCTGTAGGTGCTGCTGCAAATGCTATTTTTTTCCAAAATTAGCGACGTTCAGTGACGTCCAGCGATGAAAGTTAACGTCGCTAAGTAAGTATCGGAATCTCGCTAACTGTGATGAACACCGTCGCTGATCGTCACTAAATGTTGCTACGTACGACGTCGCTAAACGTCGCTATGTATCGGTACTATAGCGACGTAAAACGTCACAGAACTTCGCCATTTGGCTCTCAATCCTGGTCAGCATCTATGCATGTAAAGTCGCTAAACGTCGCTAGGTGACGTTGGTAACTGCAGTCGTTTTATGTCGCTGGTAGTCGCTGAAGTAGCGACGTGTATGCATCACTAAGTGTCGTCGCAATAGCGACGTATTGCGACGTCGTGTTGTTTAGCGACTAGGTTAATCGCAACAACGTCCAAACGTCGCTAAATACGTCGCTAATTGAAATTAGCGACGTATTTTTCCTATTTAGCGACGTCCTGCGGCATCGCTGATTTGACAGATTTTAGTAGTGATGAGAGCTACTTCTTTTTCTTCAAAATTACTATATAAGATACAAATCTATCTGTTATAATAACGTTACCTATCCTATTTTGAACGTTAGCTAGTATGGGTCATATCCCTATTTTTAATGTTGCGAGTGAACGTTAGACAGTATGGTCGCCTACCACAACTGCATGTGAAATGACTTTACGTCACATGAAATGACGTGAAATAAATGACGTGAAATGACAGTTCAGGGACGCACGTAAAAAGGTTGGAAAACGCCCTTCCGATGGGCATTTTCGTCTGTGACGTGGATTCTCCGTTAACGCCGTCAGTAAATACAACGTGTTAAAAAAATGCCCTTCCAATGGGTGTTCTGATGCGTCAAATAAAATTTCTTAAAAGTTTGTGCTTTCCATACAATTTATAATAATATTAATGCTTTACATGAAAATTTTCGTTAATAGGGTCGGAGGCTGCTCTTAATATTGGTACAGAATGGTACCATAGTATATTTGGTTTGGGTCTAAGTTGGAGAATAAAATCTTGCCTTACTTGATTTTGCTTGTTGAGGAACAGCTCGAGGATTTGACAGGATATTAATAAGTACTCTTATTTCTTGTGCAGCACCAGACAAACACCACTAGAATTACAAAAAATTTGTTATAAAGTTGTCATGATCCGATCCTAAATTATTGGGTCGAACCGGATCATGCCCAGCCTGCACCGTTGTGAGATGGCAGCAGAAAGCTATTCTATATGCAGGTATTCACAAAAATATTTATACATTTGTCACAACTTGAATATACGAAAATTTTAAAAACTTTTTATTCAACAATTGAAAAGTACAACTGGAAATTATGAAAGAACTGAAATAAAGTACTGAATTCAAATCAACAAACTCCAAATACAATGAAACTAGATAACTAAAAAAGCAACTAGCTAGACGGTCGGCTCATCAGCCTCTGGTTCTGCGTCCTCCAAGGGGGACTCTGGCAACACCACAAGATACAATACCGGGTCATAGTAGCTATTGTACAATAGCTCAGCATCCTCAATGTCACCTAAAAATGTTGGTCTCCAGTCATGAGGGAGCAAGTACGAATATGTATCTCACATTTCAAATAATAATAGAAAAGTGTAGGCTAAACAGTTGAAACAATACTTTTCAGCAATTTAACAATTCATTTTTTAAAATAATGTGATTTGAATGTGTAAACGTCTATGACCGGCTTGGGTTGTACAATAGCATCCTAGCGACGCGATACGGCTTATCCCCGTGTGTAAGAGGGTAAGCTCGTACAATTATGCAATATGAGGGATATTAGTCATAAACGTTACACTATTCCCCCAATATCTCCACAATCAATATCAATCAATATTTGAACCCTAAGAGAGGGTTTCGTGTAGCAATGTGGTTTAAACATGCAACTTGATAATTACTAAATAAAATGCAAGGAAACATAACCATAACTTGCCTCTGTTGATTGACTGGATCGGGAATGTCGGTACCGAGGAGGAAGTCAAGTACGTCTCCGAGATCCTACAGTTGAGAACCTTGACTTAGAACCATAATGAAACCGTTCTAGGTGTGCTAGTTACAATCTCTAGAAGCAGACCCTAGTCAGATTTTAAGTTATTTAATTAACTATCGAAACACGCCTAACGTCGCAAGCTACGTTGGTTATCGTTTACTTGGTTAAACCGGTTAATTCAGTTAATTGGGAAAACAATGATTTATAGGTTAACTTGTCAAATCTTTGTATTTTATAATATATATAAAACTATACTTTTCTTTAAATGAGAAAAAATATGAATTGCTAAATTATCAGATTATTTATTGTGAGAAAACTTATTAATTTTCTTTATAAAATATATATATCCATTTTATATTCTACGCGTTTAACGGCGAATTAATATTCCAGAAAAATAAGGAAAAGCTATGCTACATAATACATGGTCACAGAGAAATAAAAAAAAAACTGGACTTATGCCCTTACAAAATTTTACATAAATTTATTAATCCTAAGGCGAGCTCTGAGTGCCGCGAACGGTCCAAACAGTAGGCCTAGGCCCTGCACCATAAATACTAGAAGTAATACCAGTTCTAAAATAAATTATAATTAAATTAAAAATTAAAGAGTCTCAGACTTGGTCGTGCAATCTCATGTTGTGACTTACGCCTCAACGTACAGGTGACCCTGTATCGTTTACGTTTCGCCGAGGCTCATTCGACCGATATGGTCGTCGCCTAACTGGTGGTACAAAATCCATAAAATCCAAAAACCAACAAAATCCAATCTATAAATCATTTTGCAAAGATCGATTTTCTTTGGAAAATAGGTTTTATTCAAATTGCTAATTTTTATAAGAAAATCCCTTTTTAAAATATTTCCTGAAAATTTGGGCAGCATCTTCTCTGTAATTGAGACGACCCAATCCTGGGAGGATGCCAATCCGCAACACAAATAAATATCCCAAACCAGGGATCACTAATTACCAACCCAAAAATGAATATCCAACCCAAAAGCCAACCACAGCACAATATGTCCAAAAATAGAAAATACGCCACGACGTAACCGATAATCTACGTATCACCCAAAAGCAATAATATTTCAAAATACCAAATCCCGAAACGGGATCGGGACCGCGTCATCACAGACTAGTTACGGGGAGGGACACAGGGACACGAAATTATACCTCAAATGCTCGGGTAGAGCTCTTAGATGTAATTAGAAGAAAAATGAATTCCGCGGACAGCAGATCGGCTCGGGACAGAGCGCTGCGAAACTCGGGGCAGCGCTGGGGCGAAGCCGACAGGGCTCGAGGGGGTCGCCGGGAGCGCTGGCCGAAACGGCACGGGGACTCGGGGTCGCCGGGGGCGGATCTGGCCGACGGAAAGCACTGGCCGGATAGGCACGGGCCCACGGGAGCGCTGGCCGTACGGGTCACGGGGCCGTCGGGGTACTGGCCGGACAGGCACGAGCCGGCGGGGCGCTGTCCGGGTCGGGGAAGGCGAGCGCGACCTCGGAAGGCGGACGCGCGGGCGGAGGTGGACGGCGGGAGATGCTGGCCTCGGGTCGGAGGCATGGGCGGAGTCGAGCGGGGCCGGATCGGAGGTGGGCTCGGCCTCGGGTGGAGGTCGAGTGGGTTCTGGAACGGTGAAGTGGTGAGGATGGTCCTGTGAAGAGGTGAAGTGGTGAGGATGGTCCTGTGAAGAGGTAAAGTGGTGAGGAGGGTTCTGTGAAGGGGTGAAGTGGTGAGGATGATTATGAAGAGAGAGTATGTAGAAGGAATGAAGAAATAAAGTGGAGAGGAGGGGTTGTCAGAGGAGAAGAATGCACTAGTGTGCGCGTGTGTGAGTGATTCAAGGGGAAAAAGGAGAACGTGGGTTCAGGAGCTGGGGTGTTAGAATAGGTTTGTTTTTTTTTATTACTATTAAAAATAATGCATTTATTTTTCTTTAAGAAGATCAAACTTAATTTGTTTTCTTTGTAAAAGAAGTCGGGTTCGGGGTTTGAAGTCGGGTCGGGCTCGGTGTCGGAATCCCGGGCACCGAATCGGGACTGGGCCACAATCAAAAATCCAAATAATTAATTTTTGAAATAATATTTTCCTGATCCGACTAATATAATAATAATTATAATAATAATAATAATAATACTAAGACTAAGATTACGCTACAGACAAAAAAAATCCAACTATTAATAATTCCAGAAATTTCGGGTTTCACAACCTTCCCTCCTTAGAGAATTTCGTCCTCGAAATTAAAGGCAGGGTTAGGGGGTTACCTCAAGTTTCAAACAGATGCGGATACTGCCCCCGTATCTCATCTTCTCGCTCCCAGGTAGACTCGCCTGGGGAGTTGTGCCGCCACATAACTCTGACTATCGGCGTCACAGAATTCCTGTTTCTCTTTTCTCCTCTGTCCAATATTGCCACTGGCTTCTCTGGTACTGTGAGGCTGGGTCCAATTTTCAGCTCTGAATGGTCCAAGATGTGGCTTGGGTCCGGGATGTAGCGTCTCAGCTGCGAAACGTGGAAGACGTTGTGGACGCCTTCGAGACTTGGGGGTAGAGCCACCTGATAAGCTACTTCTCCAATCCTGTTCAGTACTTCAAAAGGACCAATATACCTTGGACTTAGCGTTCCTGCTCTGCCGAAACGGTGGTTCCTCTGGGAGGGAAGATCTTCACGAACACACTGTCCCCTTCTTCAAACTCCAACGGCCGTCGGCTACTATCGGCCCAATGCTTCTGTCTGTCCTGGGCAATCCTGAGCTTGTCTCTGATCATCCTTACCTTCTCTGCTGCACCGGTCACCATTTCAGGTCCAAGCAATACCCTTTCTCCTACGTCGTTCCAAGCAAGTGGAGTGCGGCAACGACGTCCATAAAGTGCCTCGAACGGAGTCATACCGATGCTAGCTTGGTAGCTGTTGTTGTAGGAGAACTCTACCAAGTGCAAATGGTCTTTCCAAGACCCTCTAAATTCTAAGACGCAAGATCTCAGCATGTCTTCTAGCGTCTGGATTGTTCTCTCCGATTGTCCGTCTGTCTGGGGATGGTAGGCGGTGCTGAACTACAGTTGCGTTCCCTAACTGTCATGCAAACTCTTTCAGAAATGAGAGGTGAATCTGGTATCCCTGTCAGATACGATACTTATCGGAGCCCCATGAATCCGGTAGATATGCCGCATGTACAGTGCCGCCAACTTCTCGGTGGATAGACCCACCTTAAAGGGAATAAAGTGGGCTGACTTCGTCAGTCGGTCCACGATAACCCAAATGGCATCCTTCCCTCCTTGGGATCGAGGCAGTCCTGACACAAAGTCTATCGTTATGTGTTCCCATTTCGACTCCAGGATGTCTAGCGGCTGCAACAGTCCTGCTGGTCTCTGTCTGCTAGCTTTCACTTGTTGACAAATTAAATATCTAGCTACATGCCTAGATACGTCCTTCTTCATTCCGTACCACCATACTATAGTACGCATATCCCGATACATTTTGTTGGCTCCTGGATGTATGGAATACTGCGACTGGTGTGCTTCCTACATCAGCTCGTTTCTCAGTTCGCCAGTTGGTACGCAAAGTCTCGTACCGTGCTTCAGTGCTCCGTCGCTGGCGATTGAGAATCCTTCAAGTGTTCCTGCCAGAACTTGATCTCTGAGCTTGCAAAGCATCTCGTCTTGGAATTTTGTCTCCTTAACTCTGTCCATTAGACTTGAACGCACTTGCAACTACATCATTGATGAATCAGCTCCTGGTACAATGGCTTCTCTTCCAAGTTTCTTCATTTCTTCTTCGGGCAGTACAATCTCCAGTCCAAGCTTTTCCATGTCCTCCATCAAATGACGCTCCTTGGTTAAGAACATTGTCATCGGGTATCGACTAAGTGCATCTGCAACAATATTAGCCTTACCCGGATGATACTGCAGGTTGATGTCGAAATCCTTCATCAGCTCCAGCCATCGTCTCTGTCGCATGTTCAGCTCCTTCTGAGTGAAAACATATTTAAGACTTTTGTGGTCTGTAAATATTTCCACTCTCTCTCTAAAAAGGTAGTGCTTCCACAGCTTCAATACAAATATAACCGCTGCAAGCTCCAAATCATGTGTGGGATAGTTCTTCTCATGAGTCCGTAATTGCCTAGATACGTAAACAATTACTTTCCCGTGTTGTTGAAGAACACAGCCCAATCCCTTACCGAAAGTATCACTGTAAATTGAAAAATCGCCGGTATCTGAGGGTAGCGCAAGTATCGACGCCGTTGTAAGCCTCTTCTTCAGTTCCTCAAATGCTGACTGGCAAGTTTCAGACCAAACAAATTCTTCGTTCTTCCTAGTGAGCTTCGTCATCGGTTCAGCAATCCTGGAGAAATCCTTTACAAACTTCCGGTAGTAGCCAGCTAAGCCCAAGAAACTTTTGATTTCTGCAACTAAACTTGGTGCATTCCACTTCTCAATAGCAGCTATCTTCATTGGATCCACCGAAATTCCTTCTCCTGTGACAACATGGCCAAGAAAATCTACTTTGTCTAAGAAGAATTCGCATTTAGATAGCTTACCATAGAGCTTCTTCTTCCTTAAAGTTCCCAAAACTTTCCTCAGGTGCTCTTCATGCTCTTCTTCAGTCTTCGAGTAGATCAGAATGTCATCGATGAAGACAACAACAAACTGATCCAGGTATTCATGGAAGACCTTGTTCATAAGGTTCATGAATACTGTAGGGGCATTCGTCAGTCCAAACGGCATGACCAAAAATTTGTATTGTCTATATTTGGTGTTGAACGCCGTCTTTGGGATGTCCTCCTTTCTGACTTTGATTTGATGGTAGCCAGACCTGAGATCTATCTTCGAAAATACCTTAGCTCCACTCAGTTGATCAAACAGGTCATCGATCGGGGTAGAGGGTACTTGTTCTTGATGGTGATGTTGTTCAGCGTCCGGTAATCAATGCACATCCGTACGGTTTCATCCTTCTTGGGCACGAACAAAACTGGCGCTCCCCATGGTGAAGCTCCATCTCTGATAAATTCCTGGGCCTTCAGTTCGTCAATCTGGTCCTTCATCTCCTTTGCCTCCTTGGGGTTGACCCAGTAGCATCCCCGAGAAATAGGGGAAGAGCCGGGAACTAGGTCGATGGTGAATTCTACACCTCGGTCTGGCGGCAATCTTGGAAGACTATCTGGAAAGACGTCCATGAATTCTGCTATGATAGGGTGAGAAGGCCCGGGTTCTTCGGTGATAGAGGAGTAGGTAACACTCTTCATATCTTCCGGAGCTCGAGAGATTTCAAACTCTGGTTCTCCTGGTGGGCTAAAGATTACACATCCTCTGTGACAATCTATCAGCGCATGCTGCTCACTTAACCAATCCATCCCTAGAACTATATCATAGTTGGGTAAGGGCATCACAAGTAAGGGTGCTAAGAATTTGTGGCCTGAGATAGTTATGGGGCAGTTACATGTCTCGGTGATGGGTATGGGTCCACCACCGATCATAACTCTACATATCATCTTGCTAAATCATGTAACTAAATGGTGTGCAGAAATGAACTTTGATGATATAAAACTGTGTGATGTACCCGAATCAAATAATGCTAGAGCAGGATGTGAAAATACATAAATGGAACCTGTGATGACATCAGCGGTGGGTTCCTGCTCTGGTTCTTGCTCGTCTGCTGCTAGGGCAAAAGCTCGCCCGGTCTTCTGCTGATGTTGCCCGAACCGTTGTTGCTGAGTGGGTAGAGGAGCTCTTTGCTGAGTTGCTCCAGTCTGGGTGAATGCTGTGGGACAGTCCTTCACTTGGTGGGTGGAAGACCCACAAACTAGGCAGTGTCCTAGTTTCTTCCTGCATATGTTCGCCTGATGTCCTGGCCTCTTGCAGAAGTCGCAGACAGGGATCTGCTTCTGAGGTGCTCTGTCACTGGTTCTTGCCTGATGGGGCTGCTGCTGGTGGTAAGAAGGCATGTTGTTGTTGTTGTTGTTGTTGGGCCTCTTCTGGTTACCCTGGAAGTTGGTAGTTCCAGGATACTCCCTTTTTGAACGAGAAGGCTGGCTCTTCTCCACATCCTGGGCTCGTATCAGAATCTTCTCGTACGTCTTGGCGTCGCCTGCGATCACAGGAGTGCAAATTTCTTTCCTTAGTCCATACCTGAATCTCTCAGCACGATCCGCGGGGTCAGCAACCAAGTTCTTGGCAAAGTGGCTAAGTCGGTCGAACTCTATCGCATACTCTCCAACCGTCATGTTCCCTTGCTTCAGATCCTGGAACTGTCCTTCCATCTTCCGAAGCTCTGATGTTGGAAAGAACTTCCTACGGAACAACCTCTTGAAGGTGTCCCAATCAAGCTGCTTGTCCTGGAGTTGGGGTTCATTCCGATACCAGGTGCTTGCTACATCTCGCAGCTGGAGTCCTACTGCTTCGACATGGAGGTTGTCGGGTAGTCGAGCGACGCTGAGGAGACGCTCCATGCTGTCGAGCCATTCGTCGGCATAGATGATTCCCTCGGTTCCCTTGAAGGGTTGATGGTCCTGCTTCTTAAAGTTCTCGATAGTGTCGACCTTCACATAATAATATCTCTTATCAAATTGAATGGCCTTAATGATACATAAATTAACTCTTAGATTTATGTTTACCTTAGCAGGCCTTGGTTCCGATTGAGCTGCTCCTCCTCTCTCGAGGGCAGCTATAGCCACGTTGTGGGCATTCTCCATGCCTCCTCTCATGATCGCGGTCTGTTCGCGATGGGCTTCAGCTTGGGATGCGGTCTGGTCGCGATGAGCTTTAGCTTGGGCTCTCTGGGCCTCCAGTACTCCTCGTAGCAGTCCTACGAGCTCGGTGGGATCCACCGGTACTGGTGGGGCAGCTGGAGCGGGCACTACCGCAGGGGACTGCGGCTCAGTTCGGGGAAGTGCAGGTTCTGCCGTTTGCGTTGTAGTAGCGTAAACGGGACGGGGTGCTGGTGCAGCGTGGGGACGGTCAGTCAGCTGCAAGGGAGGAGGGTCCCGGCGTGCTTGAGGAGGTGGGGTATGATTGGTAGATGACACCTCATCTTCAGCAGGGCCGGAGCGAGTGGTCTTTCCTTTGGCCATACTCTGGAAGGTTTAGGATGCAATACATAAGCAAGGTATCCTACCGGTCTATAATCAAACAAAAATATTTATATATATATAATTCGGACCTATGTTGTGACAAATTAATGTTCTAGTGTTCTAATTGTTTCTAGATATGTTTACCTAAGTTGTTGTTTGTTGGACCTGCATGAGCCACCACTAAAAACATATCACGACCCGATCCTAAATTATTGGGTCGAATCGGATCATGTCCAGCCTGCACCGTTGTGAGGCGGTGGCAGTAAGCTGTTCTATATGCAGGTATTCACAACAACATTTATACATTTGTCACAACTTGAATATACGAAAATTTTTAAAACTTTTTATTCAACAATTGAAAAGTACAACTAAAAATGAAAGAACTGAAATAAAGTACTGAATTCAAATCAACAAACTCCAAATACAATGAAACTAGATAACTAGAAAAGCAACTAGCTAGACGGTCGGCTCATCAGCCTCTGGTTCTGCGTCCTCCAAGGGGGACTCTGGCAACACCACATGATACAATACTGAGTCATAGTAGCTATTGTATAATAGCTCAGCATCCTCAATGTCACCTAAAAATATTGGTCTCCAGTCAGGAGGGAGCAAGTATGAATATGTATCTCACATTTCAAATAATAATAGAAAAGTGCAGGCTAAAGAGTTGAAACAATACTTTCCAGCAATTTAACAATTTATTTCTTAAAACAATGTGATTTGAATGTGTAAACGTCTATGACCGGCTTGGGTTGTACAATAGCATCCTAGCGACGCGATACGGCTTATCCCCGTGTGTAAGAGGGTAAGCTCGCACAATTATGCAATATGAGAGGTATTGGCCATAAATGTTACACTATTCCCCCAATATCCCCACAATCAATATCAATCAATATTTGAGCCCTAGGAGAGGGTTCCGTGTAGCAATGTGGTTTAAACATGCAACTTGACAATCTCTAAATAAAATGCAAGAAAACATAACCATAACTTGCCTCTGTTGATTGATTGGATTGGGAATGTCGGTACCGAGGAGGAAGTCAAGTACGTCTCCGAGATCCTACAGTTAAGAACCTTGACTTAGAACCATAATGAAACCATTCTATGTGTGCTAGCTACAATCTCTAGAAGCAGACCCTAGTCAGGTTTTAAGTTATTTAATTAACTACCGAAACACGCCTAACGTCGCAAGCTACGTTGGTTATCGTTTACTTGGTTAAACCGGTTAATTCAGTTAATTGGAAAAACAACGATTTATAGATTAACTTGTCAAAACTTTGTATTTTATAATATATATAAAACTAGACTTTTCTTTAAATGAGAAAAAATATGAATTGCTAAATTACCAGATTATTTATTGTGAGAAAACTTATTAATTTTCTTTATAAAATATATATATCTATTTTATATTCTACGCGTTTAACGGCGAATCAACATTCCAGAAAAATAAGGAAAAGCTACGCTACACAATACATGGTCAAAGAGAAATAAAAGAAAAACTGGACTTATGCCCTTACAAAATTTTACATAAATTAATTAATCCTAAGGCGAGCTCTGAGTGCCGCAAACGGTCCAAACAGTAGGCCGAGGCCCTGTACCATAAATACTAAAAGCAGCACCAGTTCTAAAATAAATTATAATTAAATTAAAAATTTAAGATTCTCAGACTTGGTCGTGCAATCTCATGTTACGGCTTACGCCTCAACGTACAGGTGACCCTGTATCGTTTGCGTTTCGCCGAGGTTCATTCGACCGATATGGTCGTCGCCTAACTGGTGGTACAAAATTCATAAAATCCAAAAACCAACAAAATCCAATCTATAAATCATTTTGCAAAGACCGGTTTTCTTTGGAAAATAGGTTTTATTCAAATTGCTAATTTTTTATAAGAAAATTCCTTTTTAAAATATTTCCTAAAAATTTAGGCAGCATCTCCTCTGTAATTGAGACAACCCAATCCTGGAAGGATGCCAATCTGTAACACAAATAAATATCCCAAACGAGGGATCACTAAATACCAACCCAAAAATGAATATCCAACCCAAAAGCCAACCACATCACAATATGTCCAAAACTAGAAAATACGTCGCGACGTAACCGATAATCTACGTATCACCCAAAAGCAACAATATTTCAAAATATCGAATCCCGAAACGGGATCGGGACCACGTCATCACAGACTAGTTACGGGGAGGGACACAGGGACACGAAATTATACCTCAAATGCTCGGCTAGAGCTCTTAGATGTAATTAGGAGAAAAATGAATTTCGCGGACAGCAGATCGGCTTGGGACAGAGCGCTACGAAACTCGGGGCAGCGCTGGGGCGGAGCCGACAGGGCTCGAGGGGGTCGCCGGGAGCGCTGGCCGAAACGGCACGGGGACTCGGGGTTGCCGGGGGCGGATTTGGCCGGGGAAAAGCGCTGGCCGGACGGGCACGGGCCGACGGGGGCACTGGCCGGACGGGTCACGGGGTGCTGGCCGGACGGGCACGGGCCGGCGGGGCGCTGGCCGGGTCGGGGAAGGCTAGCGCTGTCTCGGAAGGCGGACGCGCGGGCGGAGGTGGGCGCCGGGAGACGCTGGCCTCGGGTCGGAGGCGCGGGCGGAGTCGAACGGGGCCAGATCGGAGGTGGGCTCGGCCTCGGGTGGAGGTCGAATGGGTTCTGGAAGGGTGAAGTGGTGAGGATGGTCCTGTGAAGAGGTGAAGTGGTGAGGAGGGTTTTGTGAAGGGGTGAAGTGGTGAGGATGGTTATGAAGAGAGAGTATGTGGGAGGAATGGGGAAATAAAGTGGAGAGGAGGGGTTGTAGGAGGAGAAGAATACGTTGGTGTGCGCGTTTGTGAGTGATTCATGGGGGAAAGAGGAGAACGTGGGTTCAGGACCTGGGGTGTTAGAATAGGTTTGTTTGTTTTTTTTTATTACTATTAAAAATAATGCATTTATTTTTCTTTAAGAAGATAAACTTAATTTGTTTTCTTTGTAAAAGAAGTCGGGTTCGGGGTTTGAAGTCGGGTCGGGCTCAGTGTCGGAATCCCAGACACCGAATCGGGACACAATCAAAAATCCAAATAATTAATTTTTGAAATAATATTTTCCTGATCCGACTAATATAATAATAATAATAATAATAATAATAATAATAATAATAATAATAATAATAATAATAATAATAATAAGATTACGCTTCAAATAAAAGAAATCCAACAATCAATAATTCTAGAAATTTCGGGTTTCACAAAAGTACTCAAGTTTATTTAAATTATGCTTAAGGTAACAAGTATTTAAAAATTATAAATAAAGGTATTTTCTGTCAGACGGACGAAAATCAAACATTTGAATTTTTTTTTTACATACTTTGGTTTGGTTTGGTTTGATTTAATAATGTAGTTGGTTTGTTTGGATTTATTTTTATTGTTGTTTTGGTTTATGTGAAAAATATATCTACTTGTTTCTTTTTACATAATATTATATAGATAGAAATATATAATTTATTATCATGTGTAGAAAATATGATATTATCTATAGGAAATATATATAACAAATAGATAATTATATATTTGTTAATATATATATATATATATATATATATATATATATATATATATATATATATATATATATATATATATATATATATATATATAATTTTATATTTGTTAATATTTATATATATATAGATAATTATCTATTTGTTAACAAATAGAAATATATATTTGTTAATATTTATATAATTATCTATTTACTATATATATTTCCTATAGATGATATCATATTTTCTGCACATGATAATAAATTATATATTTCTATATATATAATATTATGTAAAAAGAAACACAAGTAGATATATTTTTCACATAAACCAAAACAACAATAAAAATAAATCCAAACAAACCAACTACATTATTAAACCAAACCAAACCAAAGTATGTAAAAAAAAAAAACCAAATGTTTGATTTCCGCCATACGGTCTGGAGGAAATTGGACATGTCCAATTTTCGCCAGTCCGTCTGACGAAAAATATCTTTATTTATAATTTTTAGATACTTGTTACCTTAAGTGTAATTTAAATAAATTTGAGTACTTTACAACAAATTTTCTGCTAGAATTAAAAGTACAAAATCTTATGCATCATTGGTAACTCCTATAAGATTGCACCCTAATATTTTATAGTAAACTGTTTAATTATAACTATTAGATTGTACAACTGGTTGCATAAATATATATTGGAGCTAATTAGCGTTTGGACCCTGGATTTTATATTAAATTAGTGTTTAGGTTTTGACTTGTCAAAATAAAAAATTTGGACCCTGAATTTATTTATTTTTCTTTCTTTCGATTATGTCCTTTGAGAATGGCATTAGCTAGAGTTGGCGTCCACCTCCTAGGTGCCAAAGAAATTGGCACCCCACCTATCCCTTGGAGCACCATCATTTTTGGCTCCTAGCCCCATATGCCAACTACTCCAATGGCGTCTTGTCCCCTTTTTTGTAAATTCTTCAAACTTTTTTTTTTCTGCAAATTTTCTATACTTCTTCCCACTGTACAAAAATTTCTATTTTTGGGATAATCACGATGCTTGTTTATACGTTTTTCTTTCTTTTCGCTAATCCTAATATGTTCAGTAAATACTTTATAAAAAAATGTATACTAGATTTGACTGCATAGTGATTTTAATGAAGTTTTTATTGTTGCTTTCTTAAATTACATATAGGAAATGGCTTCTAATAATTTGAATTGTAATGACCTTAATGTTATAGGGTTTATGGATGTACATGCGGCTCAGTTCCAGGTAAGTCTCATATTTTGGTAATAGCAGCTTAATATTGAATATGGAATGATCTAGATGTGTTGGGAGTTCAGTAGTGTGGAAGAGGGATTCAAGGATCTAAGTGTGCTGATAGCAACTAGTTATACTAGAAAAGCAAGTTTGATATATAGAAGGTTCAAATATTAGTTTCTTCTTTTTCGCCACTTCAAAATGATTACCATGTTTGTATCGGACACGTACTAGACACTCCGAAATACAATAGGACATGTTAGAATGGTGGTACCATATCTGTGTCACGTGTCAATTTCATGTCATATTGTATTTATATCTGTGCAACATAGCTGCACTGGCTTCTGAAGGAATTTATTTATATCTTATTTCCAAAAAAGACATATTATAAAACATAAAGAAAAAAGATAGAAGTGCAAGATTATGAAAGGAATAGAAGCTATTTTATAAGTAGAAGAAAACAACTAATGCTATAACAATTGCTGATGTCATCCTCAAGATTCTAAAGAGTAAAGATGCCATAAACACTAATCTGGGAAGGACACAATCGGAAGAAAGAAAAAAAATCAGAATCCAAACTTTCCAATTAGACAAGTCAAAGCCTAAACATTAATCTAGTATAAAATATAGGATCCAAACGCTTATTAGCCCTAAATATTTAATTACTTTTACATGTTACCGTTATTACATATTATCAACCCATATTCTACCATCCACATGCAAGAACAAATATTATTTAATTACTTATTTATTATTAGTTTTTAACTTTCTTTTTTACAATTGAACATGTCGGATCGAATATATCCACACACAATATATTTTGTCTCCACCTGTTAGTCACTTTAACCTTGATCATCATAATTTATCATTCAGATATTCTGTTACATGTTCATAACTTCATATAATGCCAATGCTGTCGATTACCGAAATCAATTGACTCTGATGACCCATTAAACCCAAGGAAGAAGCTTGGTTTCAAACAAAATGTCGTAGCATAGACACATGCTACAGCTATACCAAAGTGTTGTGTCCTTAAAAAAAGAGTAATGCTACAGTTACAACCAAATGCTTACAACCCTCTTACAACCTTCATCCATTGCTGACATGTGGACCATGGTCCACATGTCAGCACATGGGTGAAGGTTGTAAGAGGGTTGTAAGCATTTGGTTGTAACTGTAGCATTACTTTTTTTTTAAGGACACAACACTTTGGTATAGCATTATTGTTAAAAAAAGAATTTGGTAGTAGACTTAGCATTATTGTTAAAAAAAAGAATTATAGATTAGAAACAGATCCCCAAGGATTCCACAATTAAACATGTCATTATAATTGCAGATCAAATAAGCAAACGCTTAGACAAAACCACACCAAACCTAATTGACTGCCAATGACTTGAAAACTGGCAAAACATGAACATCTAAATAATGGCTCACATTAAATGGGGAGGAGAACAGCTAAGGAAGCTAGCTAGCTAGTAGCTGTTGCTTATCCACAATTTATTTTTTTACTCAGAAAATTCTGGCCGCTAAAAAAATAAAATTAAAAAAAAAAGAAAAAAGAAAAAAAAAGCCAGTGCACAACCAGTGCACAAAGAGCAATATAATAGTTTATATAAGAAAATTGGAGTGCCAACAATCTTTGCTTCCCCAATTGGGAGCAATGGTTTCAGAAACAACTGATTGCAGCAGCATGTTACTCACTCTCTCTCTCTCTCTCTCTCTCTCTCTCTCTCTCTCTTAAGAACAAGAAGACAAAACTAGTTTAACATGCAATCCCCCAACCACCGGGATTAATTAGTGCTTAAAAATCTGTTTAAGAAGAAGATTCGAAAGTTTCTGGCACTAAGCTATAGACCGTGTCGTGTCCGTGTCCAACTGTGTCAAATCTATGGTATCTTATTTGTGCCAGTTCACCATGTGCGCAATTATCACCAAGTGCCAAATAATTTTGCAACAGCAAATAGTAGGGTGGACCTGGATTTAATTCTCCATTTAAACTGTCACCATCCATCAACCCCCCACAACAACACCACAAACAAATTTTCACAGCAGCATTTGATCAAACACCAAGTAGCTATTAATTTTAGTTTCCCATTTCTCTTTCCAAGTACAACAGCAGCAGCAGCACGCAAAATTTTCATCAGTAGTAGACACTATATTTACATAGAAATCGAACATAAAGTTAATTAAAATCTTCACCGATTAAACTCATATATGGTTCCTTCCTCTGTTCCCGCCGGAGGCGTTCTTCGAGCCGAGTAACCCAAAGACGGAGCCGGCGCCCGACGGGACCGGCACGTTGATGACGCGGACGTTGGCGGAGTACGCCGACGCCCGGTCCGTCCCTCCTTTGTATTTGAAAGTGCTGGGGCTGCTCGCGCTGCGGCCGAGCCCCTGGAACACCACCTTCCCGGAGGCGTTCATCCGCGGAGAGTCCACCGACGAGCACCGCTGAGGCGGCGCCGCCGCCGCGTCCGCCGACCGCCTAGCCGGGCTCCGCCCGGCCCTCCGGCCGGAGGCCCTGGATCTCGGCGGGTTCCGGTTGAGGAGTATCGGGCGCGGGTTCGGGTTCGGGTCCGAGTCGAGGGAGAAACGGGGGTTCTCGTCGGAGGAGAGGGAGAGGCGGGAGAGGGCTTCGGGTTCGGATTCTCTCAGCAACGGTTTGCTGAGGTTCGGATCCGCTAAGGAGGATTTCCGGTGGAGGAGCTGCTTCAGCGCGGAGGACCTCGGGTTCGGGTTTCTCGATCCCGGATCCGGTTTCGCGTTGCCAGCGGCAGCAGCAGCGGTTTGCTTCCTGATCCGGAGGAGCTCCCTCCACCGGCTAGTGCAGGTCGGAGCCTTGGGGGAGACCAGGAAGACGTCGGACGCGGACCCGGATCCGATAAGCTCGTCCCTCAGCGTGGGCTTGTGCGGCGCCGGAGCCGGCGGAGCCGGCTTGGAGAGGTGGAGCGGGACGAGCCTGCCGCCGGAGAAGAGCTCGTCGGCGTGGAGCATGGCGACCGGGTCGTGGAGGCGGAACTCGAAGTCAATGAAGTCCGGTTCCGAAACCGGATCCGCTAACGGAGCGGCGGTTGTCGGGTTCGGGTCGGATTCGCGGGTGAAGGAGATGCGGGGGCTGAGCCAGCCGAAGGCGTGGTCAGGAGAGGGAGCGTTGACGCAGGCGGAGGCCATCATGAGCATACGAGGATTGTTTTTCACCGATGTGGGACTAAAATTTTGTCAAGATTTTGAGGGTTTGGAAGAAATGGGGAGCGGCCATTTTATAGAGGGTTTGAGACACGGATGCCTACGTGTTGAGGAGTTATGTGAGATGGTAAAGAGTGAGCTGTCTATTTATTTGTTTAGGGATACTGGTGACGTGGACAGTGATCCGTCCATTGATGGTATAGATTTGGTGATGGAGTAGAGTATCATTAGTAGATTGCATGTATTTATTAGCAGGATTTCATGTATTTATTAGCAGAATACGTATCTTTCGTCTAGAATCAATTGACAGATTTTTGACTAGTCTAGCTAGATATTTCATAATAAAATGCTTATTTTACAATGCATCCTTCTTGGAGAGGGGTATCATTTATCGCCAAGGGAAACTAAATTTGGAGAGGACTAGAGTAGAACTAATTTATAAAAAAAAATAATAATAATAAATAAATAAATAGTGAATATTTTTTGGGCGGGCTCTATCCCGCCCTAGCTATACGCATGGATCCACCACTGTTTATAGCATATTATTTTAGATTTGTTCTTCCAATTTATACACTGTTTATACGACGGACTAGTCTAGGGAGATATTTCATAATACAGATGAATTTCATTCACATATAAATTTATTATCACGAAACAATTATTTGGAGCATAAGATTCAATCAATGCTTCGGCACAAGTTAACTCATGCCGTACCATATGTAGGTCATAAAATTACACTTTGTAGTACTTTAATTTTTTTTTTATCATCATTACTACTATTTATAATACTTTTATAAAGTACTAATTTATTGGCTGTTTTGTTTTAATTGGGTAAAATTTACTTGAAATAATGAATCAATTATGAATATGTCTCGTGATAACTGAAACAGATGTGCATGCAGATTGAACATGGTGGTTTCGAAGCTCATTACAGGAGTTTGAACCTTTTTGAATCTCGAACATCGTTATAGGCGGTCACGAACCTTAGAGCATCTCCAACTCTATTGTGACTTTGGAAAAAAGTTAATGTCACATAGAAAAGATAAAATTTTATTTAAAAGTTCTTCTTCAATACAATTGTCAAGTCAATTGTGAAGCTTATGTGGCAAAAATTAAAAAAGACATTGTGAAGTTGATTGTCTTGTTTTAAACAATGAACTTGACAATGTCTTCTCTTCTATGTCATCAATTATGAATAAAAAATATTAGAAAAAATAAAGAAGATGAGTAGTTGTCTTAAAGTTGCCTTGGAAGTTGAAAAAAATACTTTTTATTGTCTTTTCAATACTTTTGTATTGGAGAGAGTTTTTCTATCTCATTGTCTTTTGAGATATAATTTTGCCACATAAACAAGACATTGTCTTGTGGCTCATGCCACATACGAGCCACCTAAGACTCACAACACTTAACAAGACAATAGGGGTTGGAGATGCTCTTACTATAGGGTACTGTTTGGGAAGGGTGGAAAATGGAAGGAAGGAAAAAGTTGAGAAAAAAGTGAGAGAAAAATTTTAAATGATGGTGTTTGGAAAGGAGGAGAGAAAATGGGGGAGGAAAATTTGAGAGGAAAAAGTAGGTGGGTCCCACTAAAAAAAATTTCTTCCAAAAGTGGGAGGAAAATGAAGAGAGATTAGAGGAATTTGAGTGAATTTACCCCACCGCCCCTCAAAAAGTTAATATTAAATCATCATTTGAGAATGCCATGGAGGAAATAGTAATTATACCTCTATCCATAAACAAATAAAAAATTGTTTTTAAACTTTTCCTTCCCCTACTTTTTGTCCATCCAAACAAAGGAAAGGAAAATTAACTTACTTTCATTTTACTCTCCTTCATTTTCCTTCCCCTCAAATTTTCCTCTTCCTCCCCACAAATATTCCCAAACACAGTGTAGGAGTTTGAAAGTTTTAGAAATCATAACAGTTGGATTGCGGTTGGGGAGATGAATTACGGGAGTTCTGATAGGCATAAGACAAAAATATTTGTCGTAGTACTCCATAATCATGACGAATCTAAGACAGAAAATTTCTGTCTTAGTACAGTTGAAATTTACAGTTCGAACTGATAGAATCGTAACAATTCTTTGTAGTTCTAAATTCGACTACCACGATGTCTAAAACTTCTAAACATCCAATAATAATATCCGAAAAAAAAGTTGTTGCTCCAAGAGAAAAGGAGAGTCGTGTGAGAAGAAGGAAGAGAAATAATAGAATTGTAATACAGTTAACAAAAAATATACGATAATGTATAAGGTTATTTAGTAATAGGGTCTCATATAATAGTGGCTATTAGGGTTTGAATTTCAAAAATGACCAATATTAGGATTTCGATCTCCAAATCACTGTTTGTGTAGGCACATAAATAGTGATTAAGCGACCCAAATTCTAACGTTGATCATTTTCGAGACCAAAATCCTAGTTTTAGCTATTATACATGACCCTATTACTAAATAACCCTATTGTCTAATTTGTGGTGTCCCCAGCCATTTCCAAAAGGCAAATTCTATTGGCACATCAAGTTTTACTTGAGGGTACTAGCCAAAAAAAATTCCAATTTATTTACAAATTTGTCACTCCAAATTTTTATTTGAGGGCAACTCACATTTTTGGATTTGGACTGCCAAATTTGTTGGCAGTCCTAAAGGATTTGGGTGGTTTGAATTTGGACTGTCAACAAAATTGGCAGTTCTAACATAAAGTAGGACTGCCTGTCAATTTTGTGGACATCTTACTTTATGTTGGGACTGCCAACTGTAGGAACCCTAGAGGGGGGGTGAATAGGGTCAAGCTAACTAATCAAGCACTTAGCACAAGCTAATTGGCAATTTAAAAAATAAGTGCAAGAGAAGAAGCAAACACAATACCGACACCCGATATATCCTGGTATCCTCCTAAGAGGCAGTCCAGTCCCGGAACTCTCTCCGACTTTAATCCACTATTTGAGCAAATAGTTACACACGAGTTTGGATCCGAAGAACTCGCCAACTTCTTACACAAGAGCTTTAATCCGAAGAGCTCTCCGACTTCAACCGAGAGTTTGGATACGAAGACTCCCCAACTTCAACCGAGAGTTTGGATACGAAGACTCTCCAACTTCAACCTTTCACAATAGATTTTGATCTCCTTATACAATAGGATGAAGATCTCACTTTTTAACTCAATAACTCTAACACAATTTATGAATGGCAAATGAAAGCTTTGTAGAGTTGTTTGTGGATAGGCTTTGGTGGTTTAGAAATTTTTAGGCTCAAAGCATCAACCTTGAATGAAGGGGTTCAAGGCTATTTATAACCAAAGCATTGAAAAGAGCTCAAGGCAACTTTTCAGTCCGCGGACCGGCATACCGCCGGTATGATCCGGCATACCGGCGGTATACCGATCTGGGTTAGCAACGGCTAGAAATATAGCCGTTGGGATCATTTAATGCTGGAAATCCGACCGTTGAAATTTCAACGTTACTGAACCGGTATGCCGTCGGTATGATCCGGTATACCGTCGGTATGCCGATTTTGTGGACAGAAATTTTCTGTGAACAAAAATCGGTATACCGCCGGTATGCACCGGTATACCGCCGGTATGCCGGTTTGCATCCAAAAATGATCCTGGGCTGGTTTCTACCCTAGCTTTCGATTTTGCCATCCATTTCTTGTGTTTACAACTCTTTCTAAGACTCATTACAGACTCCAGATATACTTAGGCAGGTGCAGGCTTCTTCAGAGTCTTGAAATGATGATGGCATGGCTTGGCTTCTCCCTTTGATAGGTGCTAGCTTTTTCCCTTGGCGGCAGCAGTCCAAAGATATCCAGTTTGTGAAAACTGAATACCTTTCGGGGGCTTCGCCCCCGAACCCCCGACGAGGGGCGCTGCCCCCTCGACCCCCGTCCGCTGACCGGGCAGCGGAACCCCCGGTGCGTGGCTCCAGAGATGTCGTCGGGTGGTTCAGAGAAATCTTGTGGGATCCGTCGTCTTTGGCCCACCATGATTTCTTCATTGCATATGTCCACATTAATCTTGCTTATTGCTTTTCTACATGTACATGTTAGACGAACAAAGCAATATACATAGTAGCAAGTATGATAAATTAAAGCACATTAGGACTATGCAAAGTTTAAGTATAAGTGCTAAGGTGATGGCATAAATGTTAGTGATATCATAATGATTAAACTTAATTGAATGACCACAATCAAAAACGTAGTTTTGATTTTGGCAACCCAATTAAATTTAAGATAGATAAGCTCGTATCACTAAGATGTAAACCAATGGGCACATATCACCAAAGATATAAGTATAAGTAGAAATGCTATAGTGATAGTATGAAGATTAGTGATAATGAAATGCTAAACTTAACAGATTAACCATATTCAAAAATATGATACAATCATTGGGCCAACACCAACTTCATTGACAGTACTAAAGGAGGGTTGACAATTCAAAGTAAAATTGAGACTGACTATCTGAAATAAAAAAGGATATTTAGACTTTGGATCTCAAATAAGTTTCAAAATTAGTGCTTGGGTCTCCATAATATACATAATTAGTGTTTGGGTCTCAAAAGTGTCAGAAAAAATAATTATGACACTTTTGAGACATTAGTGACACTTTTGAGACCCAAACACTAATTATGTATAATATGGAGACCCAAACACTAATTTTGAAACTTATTTGAGACCCAAAGTCTAAATAAAAAATTTATTAAATGCCCGAAAAAGTAAAAGTTTATGAAAAATCCACCGTAAAATAACATTTTATCGCGTGCCCAGAATTAACGAAAAATATATAAAAGGGTTTAGAATGACCTTTTTGCCCTTTTAATTTATTGAAAACACCCATGAAACCTACTCTTCAAAAAAATATTTCGATTCTTCCTCTTCTGCCATACGCTGCTCACTTTCGAATCTAGGTTTTCTCCTCCAAAATATTCAAACCTTACTTCAAAAACTCGTCAGTGACTCTCCATTCGCAATCTTCACACCATGTCATCATCATCAGTTCCTACTTCATCATCATCAGTAGCATCAACTGGCCATTTCCCGTATTAAAATACAGAAGAATGGCCATTTTGTGACAAACCGAAAAATAGCCATTTTTCGTGTTAAAATGGAGGTCCAAACATCATTTTTTGAAATTTTAAAATTTTGAAAGCCCGTCAAACAATAAAACTATTTATCTCAGGCTCCTCGAAAATACGCTCCATTTGCGACAAATTGGGTCTCGTTTCGACTTCCAAGTCAAAAGTTATGGCCCTCCAAAGTTTCAACTCGTCATTTCTCGTGTTAAAATGCAGAAGAATAGTCATTCTCCGTGTTAAAATGCAGGAGGATGGACATTTTTTTTGTTAAATTGATGGAGAATTGCCATTCTCCATGTTAAAATGCAGGATAATGGTCATTCTCCGTGATTTTTTCACGGAGAATGACCATTCTCCGTTGTTAAAATTACGGAGAATGACCATTTCCCGTGTTAAAAGACGGAGAAGGTCATTCTTCGTGTTAAAATCACGGAGAATTGTTATTCTCCGTGTTACGGAGAATGGCAATTCTTCGTGTTAATATCATGAGGAATAATGGCCATTCTCCGTGTTAAATTGACGGAGAATTGTCATTTTTCGTGTTAAAATACCGGAGAATAGTCATTCTCCATGTAAAAATCACGGAGAATGGGCCGTTGTTAAAATCACGGTGAATAACCATTCCCCGTGTTAAAATCACGGAGAGCGGTCATTCTTCGTGTTAAAATTACAGAGAATTGCTATTCTCCGTGTAAAAAGAGCGGATAATGACCATTTTTAGTGTTAAAATGTAGGAGAATAGTCATTCTCCGTGTTAAAATCACAAAATTACGAAGAATGACCATTTTCTGTGTTAAAATGCAGGAGAACGGTCATTCTCTGTATTAAAGTCACAGAAAATGGACATTCTCCGTGTTAAATGACGAAGAACAGTTGACTTAAACCTAATTTTTTGTTTTTTTAGAAAATTTTTTGTCAGGAATAAAGATTCAAGAGTTTTTCGTTCTTCTTTGAAAACGATGATAACTTTTATGGAGAAGAAGAAGATTTTTTTCTCCACAATTAACCTAATTGCCGAAAAATTTCAAATCTCTCCATGAAGATGATGACGATATTGATGATGAACGATAATCGGAGTTTGACTGAATAAAAGTACAATGAACTACGAACGATCTTTGCGGATCTCTGTTGAAGATGAGAGCAATGGAATTCAGATCTTTCGTGAAGAAGACGAAAATTGCAATCCAAATCTGTGTTTGTGAATTTAAATACATATATATATGACCAAATTTGTGCGACGTGATAGTTATGGTATAATCAAAATGACAATTTTGTAAATACAAAACATCTAAAGAAAATATTAGAATATTTAACATAAAAATATATAATTTTGAATATTTTATAAAATTCATAGGTAGATTTTTTCATAAACTCCTACCTCGAAATTAGATATTTCAGCAATTTCTAAAAATCTAAATATCCCAAATAAAAAACTGTCCTAAAATAAAAGCTGTTCTGGAATAAAATATAAACTGGAAATTGCTGAGAAACCCAATTTCGGGGTGGGCTTTTATGAAATGCCCACCCGCTGGATAAGTTTTATGAAATACCCAGAATTAAGTATTTTCACGTTAAATATTCCAAGATTCCCCTTTAGATGCCACCCGCTAGAAACTGCTATTTTTATAATACCGAAACTACCCCTCCGCGCGAATTGGTCATCTATATGTATTTGAATTCAAAAAACTCAGATCTGGATTGTGATTTTCGGCTTCTTCTTCTTCACTGGAAATCTGAATTCCATTGCTCTCATCTTCAGCAGAGATCGCAAAGATCGTTCGTAGTTCGGTGTGCTTTTCTTCAGTCGAACTCAGATCATCGCTCGTCATCATCATCATCATCATCTTCATCTTCATCGTGGAGACATTTGAAGTTTTCTGACAATTAGGTCAATTGTGGAGAGAATATCTTTCTTCTTCTTTTCCATCAGAATTATCATCGTTTTGAAAGAAGAACGAAACTCTTTGTTCATGAAAAAAAACTAAATTACACGGAGAATGCCATTCTCCGTTTTATTTAAAACGGAGAATGCCGTTCTCCGTGTTTCTAACACGGAGAATGGTCATTCTCCTGCGTTTTAACACTGGAATGACCATTCTCCGTGCTAAATTACACGGAGAATGACCATTCTCCGTTTAAATTAAGACGGAGAATGACATTCTCCGTGTTAGTAACACGGAGAATGGTCATTCTCCTGCGTTTTAACACTGGAATGACCATTCTCCGTGTTAAATAAAACGGAGAATGTCATTCTCCGTGTTAAATAAAATGGAGAATGACATTCTCCGTCTTAATGTAGCACGGAGAATGGCCATTCTCCGTTTAAATTAAGACGGAGAATGTCATTCTCCGTTTTATTTAACACGGAGAATGTCATTCTCCGTTTTATTTAACACGGAGAATGGCATTCTCCGTGTTTCTAACACGGAGAATGGTCATTCTCTTGCGTTTTAACACTGGAATGACCATTCTCCGTGTAAACTAAGACGGAGAATGACCATTTTCCGTCTAAATTATGACGGATAATGGCTATTCTCCGTGTAACTTTCAGGACGGAGAATGACATTCTCCGTCTTAATTAAGACGGAGAATGTCATTCTCCGTGTTACTAACACGGAGAATGGTCATTCTCCGTGTAAATTAAGACGGAGAATGCCATTCTCCGTGTTACTAATACGGAGAATGACCACCCTCATGTGAAATTAACATTTTTCGTGTTCTAACACGGAGAATGGCCATTCTCCTGCATTTTATGGTCAGCTGAAACTTTGGAGGGCCATAACTTTTGACTGGGAGGTCGAAACGAGGTCCCGTTTGTCGCAAAATGAGCGTATCGTCGAGGAGACTGAAAGTAACCATTTTATCGTTAGACGGCCTTCCGAAATTTTAGAATCGCAAAAAAATGATGTTTGGACCTCCGTTTTAGCACTTTTGCCGTTTGTCCTAGTCTTTCCGAAGTTTTTCGACGAGTTTTTGAAAATTTTTGAGGAGAAAACCTAGATTCGAAAGTGAGCAGCGTAAGGAAGAAGATGAAGTATCGAAACTTTTTTTTAAGAGCAGTTTCGTGGGTGTTTTCAATAAATTAAAAGGAAGGACAAAAGGGTCATTTGGAATCCGCTTTGGATAAGTTTCTCTAATTCTGGACACGCGATGAAAGTTTTTTTAGCGGTGGATTTTACATAAAATTTTTTTAGTTTTTGGACATTTCATAAATCTTTCTACAGAATTTGCCTTTCCAAAATCCAAACATTATTCTAATGGTACCAGCTCATATCTTCAGATTTGACGGATGGATAAAAATTTGGGGTTTTTTGACTTTCATCCCACTTATTAATATGCATTTGTACTTACATCCCATTTTTTAATTTTTTTAGACTTTCATCCCACTTTTTGTCACTAAAAGTATTTATTTTGTCACGAAAAGTATTCGTTTTGTCACAAAAAATATTTTTAGTGACAAAAGTGGGATGTAAGTCAAATAAAATTAAAAAGTGGGATGTAAGTACAAATGCATATTAATAAGTGGGATGAAAGTCAAAAAATCCCTAAAAATTTCGACCTCATCAAAACAAACGGTACTTCGGCACCCATCATTTCAACGCACCAGTATGCGACAATTTACTGTCTCGCCTGACCCAAGGTGGGTCCAATCTCGTTGACCGCCAAATGCACATAATCCCTCCCCCCTCCGTCTGTCCAATGGTCTCCCGCTCGAGCTGTACGGAGAGTCACGTGACCGGCAGCTGTCGGTTGCCGAATGGGCCTGCTGGCGCTCCCGACCGCGACGGGGGTGACCGACAGCTGTCCGTACACATCTGACGCCTGTCGCCCGTACTTGGAAAAGACACCAAGCTATGGCTGGACGGAATTACCGAACTGTACCCTTTCGTTTTGATGGCTAAACGGCGTAGGCGGCGCCGGGCCGGGTTTAGTGGTGTTCCCCGACCCGGTCCCACCGGATCACTTCGGAACTTTCTAGAGTAGTGTAGTAATTCGTTTTAAACATTCTGTAAATTCTTATAAAATCTGCTGTGAGATTTTGATAATTGTCACGTCATAATTGTGTTTTTTTTTAATGTCCGACAATAGGTACAAACTTTGTACATATAGTGCTATATTGTATGTCTTTTGAACTCACTGTTTTCAATTTCCATCATTATCATAACTCAAATGAATAACACGTTTCTGTGGCTCGATCCACTGATTTTTTGCCACCAATTCGGTCTATATCTCTCCTCTGTAACATTAAGGCCTCGTTTGGTTCGCGGAATGGAAGGAAAATGAAATCAATTCCTTGTCATATTCAGGCCCGGTCCTATACTTTATGGGGCCTAGAATGAAATCTAGAAATGAGGCCCTTTTCACCTTATTTTTTTTTCCCACAACTCTATAGTCTTTCACACTAAAATGCTTTCAATCTTTACATCCTTCATTAGTTTGGTTCGACTCATTTATTAATTGAGTACATCTATTATTGTGGACAAAATGCTAAAAAAAAACTGGTACGCCAATTAAAATTAGTAATTATTAAATTATATACTAATTTTATCCAAACTAAAAATGACCAGATATAAAAGAAAGCAAGAAGTCTATAGTGTAGTTCTTTGTTGGTTTTGGTCATGAAAATTAAGTAATCAACTCACAACCTTTTCTTTGGCAAAGCTTGCAACAAAAGAAAAGGAGAAGATAGTCCATTCTCCAAGGACCAGGACAGCAAGACTCAAAAATGATGACCCGTGATGTGACTACTGACTTGCTAATCCACTTGTTTGTGTCAATGCGTATATCATTAACCAAAGGTCCAAAGGGACCAAAGCTTGCAATCAAAATGTTTATAGGAAAAAAATCAAGTAATCAAAATGTTTTTGGTCCTTCTCCAACTCCAAGAGTCAAGACCCACGTGACTCTACTGTCCCTACTGTGTCTCTACACACAACACTAAGTATACATATATTTTCACATTGCTAGTGTAACATAATTCCTCTTTGAGCCTTTCATACCTGGTAGTGGTCCATCGCAAGAGTAGATGGCCGACGCCAGTCGGAACCTCGGTCCGGGAGAGAGAGCAAAGAGTGTGTGTGAGAGAGAGACTAAGGAAATATTTATGGCAATTTTTTTTGTGTTTTTCAAAAAAAATCAGCTATTTGAGGCGGTTTCCATTTTTTTTCGGCCGTTTCAAAATTTTAAGGCAATTTCATTTTTTTTCGGAGACGAAGAGACGTAATACTTATGTGACTTTTTTCCTATCCAGAAGTTTTTAGATCTGCTTTGATTTGCTATAATTTTTTGGCCTTTCTTTCCAAAAAAAAATTATTTGATGGTGGTTTATTTATATTTATGTAAAAATCGGGGGCCTTAAAAAATTGGGGGCCCAGGGCGGTCGTCCGCCTCGCCCCTGCCCTGGGCCGGCCCTGGTCATATTCTTTCTTTTGGTAAATTTTATATCCCATTGATTTTTCTTTTCGACATTTGGAAATGCCCAAACATAGGAAAGTAATCACTTTCCTTTCCCAACTCGAAGATTCCGCGAACCAAACGAGGCCTAAGAGCCGCTCGAGTTCGGTGTAGAGGAATTACAAATTGAAAAAATAATACATTTTTGTGGTTCGATCCACCGTTCTTCCGCTACCAAATTAGGATCTTATACCTTTTATCGATAACCATAAGAGTCACATCATAGATAATTGTTCCATACAAATGGGTGTATAGAGGAGTTATTAGTCACATGTCATAACAAGCATCTAAAACCGTCGGTATAAGTTTAATATTTTATCAACTACATTGGCATTGTATGAAATATAAATCCAACTAAGAATATGTTAAAAATTTGTTGGTCGATGAATACTCAACTATACTTGAGTTTGAGTTTATCATTATTGATAACTTTAAGTCCAAAAAAAAAATTGCGCAGTTGTGAACCAAATACTGATACTCATAGGAATACCACACAGGTGTGCAATATCAATCGGTAGATTTTGTCATTTTTTTTTCTCTTGAACATAGTGTACCTATGTGTCACATTTAGAACTCCGCCTCTCATTGAGTACTACCTGCAGCTGGCAAAGTCCTCACCCAATAAAACTACATTATAGTAAGTACAAATGTGCATCGTCAACAGGGTCGGCCTAGGTCACGGACGAGGTGGACGATTGTCCTGGACTCCCAATTTTGAAAGGTCCCATAATTTCAAGATAGACTAGATGTATCATAAAATTTAAACAAAAAAATGAAACAAAGACCGAACTAACGAATCCGAAAAAGAAACAGGTGTTGGAAACCAATATCTAAACAAATTTGGAAACAAAGATAATTAAGTAATCACCCAAAATTAAGGCAGCCTCTTCGGCAACTTTCTTGGACAGATGTCTGGTCCCTTAATTTTCCATATTTTATAAATACTAAAAAAGTTGCCTCTCTCTCTCTCTGTTCTTCAGTCTTCACACGACTAGTTAGATCAAGATTCAAGCCTCATTGACGGTTATCTTCTCACGTCGCAGGTATAATTTTTTTTAATAATTTTGCTGGTAAAAATGTTTAATTTTTTTTAAAAATAGAATTGCAATAAAGGACCCAAATTTAGATTCTACCCTAATCGTCAATTCTACTATTCTTTCACTAGCGATCTCACAAACCGAATCAACACCTAAGAGAAAGTACCACTCTCCTTCCTCAAGAGACGCAAAACAAACATATCCAAGGAGCAAGCTACCAGAATATAATATTCATTCATGAGTAGCTTTCTTATATTGAGATATGGTGAATAGATTTGTATCAAATGTTATGTAATTGTGGCACCATTGTTGCGTCTTAACAATCCCTTTTTTTTATTGCAATTTTATGTTTCAAAGTAATTTCCAGTCTGCGTTTACAAGCAATGAATTTGAATTTGAGCTTGTTCCTCAGTAGAACAAAAACCACATGCGAGTTTTGTCGAGTCCAGTACAAAACCTTTCGGTTGGTCCCCTCATCGTTGGATGACTCCAAAGATTGGAATCAAAGAATATTAGGTTCCTAAATTACTTTAAAACACTTGGTTAATGGTCCCCCAATTATTGCATGTTGAATGACTACAAAGATTGAACTCAAGAATAATTAACGTGTCCCCAATATTTCTTGAAACAGTTTTTTTTTTTTTTTTTTTGTTGTTGTTGACAGTAGCCGACACTTTATTAAGAAATCGAAGTAGAGTTTACAAAAGAGAGGATGTCCTCACCAATAGAGCAGGCGTTCTGGATCTTTGTTAGCAATTCGGCAAACGGAAAAAATTCGGGACGGCAAAAATACGAGTATAAATCGGCTCAGTAAAAATAAAATACGTTCAAAAATTCGGTCAAATGTTCGAAAAATAAAAATATTGAGGTTAGAAACTTTACATTCTTAAATATGTTGTCAAATTTGGTTAATTAAACAGGTTTCTAGCATGTTTATTGTACCAAATTTGTCAATAATTTATACAAAACATGTTTAAAATTTTGCATGATTAAAATTTATGTACTGATTTGGATCTGTCAAAAGTACGCAAGTATTATACGTTTATGAAAGATACGAAAAAATTCGCGTATAATACGAGTTTTATTCGGGTGATTGCTAACAAGGTTCTGGATAACATGTTTTGCTAGGCAATGGACCACTCTATTACCTTCCCTTCTGACAGGGCCGGTCCTGAGCTTATGGAGGCCCAGGACAAACTCTCAAAATAAGGCCTCCATACATAATGTAAAAAATATTAAAAATAGCTACAGTCAAGGATTGAACTTAGGACCTTTAGTTTGAAGTCTAAAGTACCAACCACTACACCACAATAACTTTGTCTCTAAAAGAGTCCATGGTGTATATGAGTTCTATTTTGAGATACAAAATTATTAACATATTTATCTTCAAACTATTGTTTTTGGGCCCCTCATGATCTGAGGGCCCTAGGCCAGGGCCGACCCTGCCTTCTGATGAATTGGAGTTTTAGAGGGACCCCTGGTTGAAGGCCTTCTTTCAAAGCAGTGATCCAATCCTTAAGCCTCCATGGAGCCAACTTCATGTCCCCTTGGAAAATCTTCGTAGCAAGCAACGAATCTCCTTCAACAGTCACCTCATTCTGTTATAATTCCTTAGCCAGAAGTTTGCCGATTTGAATGTCTTTGATTTCAGCTTGAAGGCTGATCTCCGAGGTGAAAGAAGCTGAAGGAAATTGTTCAAAAAAGGTATAAAAAAATTGTCCACAAATAGGTCCATGACCTTTTTTGACCATATATATGATAATTCTATACAAGATTGGATTTGACCATATATGTGGTAATCCTACATAGGATTATGATTATATTTTTTAGCCTACATAGGATTGGATTTCTATGCTATATAAAGGGGTCTATAGGTGCTCCTTAAAATATCTCATTGTGCTCAAGTTGTTGAATAAGTTCAACACAAGAGAGCTAAAGTTGTTGAATAAATTCAACACAAAAAAAATTTGAGATTTTTTTTTTAATCTTTGTGATAGAGAGTTCTTGAGTACAAGGAGAGAAGTGTTGAGAGCTATTGTAATTCTTTTTCTTTTTCATAGTAGAATTAAATCACCATCGTTTGTGGAAGTAGGCATCTTGGCCGAACCACGTAAATCATTGTCTTTGTGGTTGTAAATTTTTTTTGAGTTTCTTGGGTTTATTTCCGCTGTGTCACAATAAATTGATATCAGAGCTTTGGGAGTCTAGCAAAGTTTTCGACAAAGTTCTCAGAAAAAGTTAATTGAGTGGATTCTTGATATGCTCTGTCAAGCAGGATCGAAAAGTATGAAATTGATAAGTTCAATGGAAAGAATGATTTTGGCTTTTGGAAAAGCCAAATGAATGACGTTCTCATATCTCAAAAGCTTCACAAAGCTTTACGAAAAAAGTCCAAGAAGTCCACTGTCATGACCGATGATGATTGTGATGACATGGATCTTGAAGCATTTGTCGCTATCGCCTGTGTTTGGAAAGGGATGTCGTGTACTCTGTGAAGGACGAAACCATCGCCGCTGTGCTCTGGTTTAAGTTGGAATCACTCTACATGACGAAGGCTCTCACCAACCGACTTTATATGTTAAAGTCACTCTACAGACTAGTGATGGAGGAAGGTACGTCAATTCAGAATCATATTTCAAAATTTAATCGAATTATTTTCGACTTGAAGGATGTTGACATACATGAAGAATATGATCGTTTGGCACTAATCCTATTATTTTCTTTGTCCGATTCTTATGAGAATCTTATTCAAACGATACTGTACGGAAATGACTCAATTTTCATAGAAGAAGCACGAGAACCTTATTGTCTAATGAGGTGCGAAGGTTAGCATCTAATGGCATAAACGGTGGAGGCCAAGCCCAATGTTTGACGGTAAAAGAAAGGACAAACGATAAAATATCTTTTAGCAGAAGGTCAAGATCCAAGTCCAAAACACCTATTGAGAAGGTAAAGTGCTTCAACTGCAATGAGAAAGGACATTATGCAAATAAGTGTTCTCATCCAAAAAAGAAGCACAAGAAAAAAAGAATAAGACAGAGAGAGAAGGTGATGAAGTAAACTATGCTTCAGAAGCTGATAATGACGGAGTCTGTTTTTCGGTGGCACATGACAACATGAGTGACCGTTGGATTCTCGATTCTGGATGCTCGTACCATATGTGTCCAAAGAGGGAGTGGTTTTCTTCTTACAAGGCGACAGATGGTGGTTCTGTGTTGATGGGCAACAATAATGGATGTCGAGCTGTTGGAATTGGGTCTATCAAGGTAAAAATTTATGATGGAATTGTGTAAACTTTGACCGATGTCAGACAGGTTTCCGACCTCAAGAAAATCTTATTTCTCTTGGTACGCTTGACTCGAATGGTAACAAGTTCGTCGCCAAGGGTGGAGTCTTGCGGGTCGTTCGTGGTTCTTTGGTGGTGATGAAAGGTCACCGACATGATAACCTTTATATCTTTTTGGGAAGCACTGTGACTGGAACTTTAGCAGTCACTACATCTAATTTGTCTGATAGCACGCGTCTTTGGCATATGCAGCTTGGGCATATGAGCGAGAAAGGCCTGTCCTTACTGAGCAAACAAGGATTACTGAAGAACTTAAAGAAGCCAAGTACGAATTTCTGTGATCATTGCGTTTATGGCAAGCAGCACAGGGTGACCTTCAGTACAAGCAAGTAGAAGACAAGAGGTATTCTCGACTATGTGCATACAGATGTGTGGGGACCTAGCATAATTTCTTCCAAGAATGGAGCAAGATACTGTCACTTTTATTGATGTGTCACGACCCGCACCCGGTTTTTGGATACGAGACGTGTCCAAGTCCAGCCTACGTCGCAGTATCGGTGGTAGTACACTGTCTATGATAAGCATTATCCATACAAGTACACAATTCACATTTATCATCCATAACTAAGTTATAACAAAAGATTAAACTCAAGTCTCAATAAATAATTTAAAGAAAGATCCACTACAACTTAGAATAGTCTTGGGAATAAACCCACTAAAATAAATATAAAACTACTGAAACTAAAGCTCGCTAAGCTCACTAGCTAAGAATAACATGAAAAAGAATAAGAAATAAATATGCTACTCCGTATCAGTAGAAGTAACCGACCCATTGGTAACGTCAGTGTCACCAAGATACGCACCATAAACCTCGGGACAAACTACGTCGTCTAAAGCTGAAAAATAATTATCCAGTCAGGATTGGAGTAAGATCACCATAACACTACGCTACACAATATAATATACAAGCACGCAGAATAGCATTAAGGAAAAGATGAATATGATATGATAGATCTGTATTTGTGCGTATGTACATCTACCGTACAGAGCAAAGTTTTATTTTATATGTTACCGCACCGTAGGCATTTCTCAAAGCTGTATTTGTGCGTATGTACATCTATCGCCTTTACACTTGTACGAAAGTATATTTCATTTACATGTGCCTCCTGCACATTGTACACCTATTGACGATCACGTACCTGCTCCAGTTTTAAACTCTAGATATACATATGTCGCCATGACAAATGTATTCCTGACATGATAGATCTGTGATATGACATGATTGTGATACGACATGAGATATGGCACGATTCTTATTTACTACATCTCTTTTCATTCCATGCTCAGTATGTTTAGTTTGTAGAATCAGTACTTACTCCCGTCCTGACAGGATAACGTTGTAGGCATACTTTCGGAGGAAGATTTGCTCTGTGATCTTTTCTATGGACCCACTACAGAGGACCAGGCTTTTGCTCCCGAGGAAGTCCCCGCAGGGAACCTCGCTTGGTAGTCTCGCTTAGATTATTTTGGCTTAATTATTGAACTGTTTAGACTATATCTTGTAGTCACTGGACTTTGTCTCCAGTTTGATACTTTGGAAGTGTATTATCAAGTCTGTACTTATTTTACTTTCGTTTATAGATGTTGTGTTGTGATGAACCTTTTAATTATGATATTAGAACTGTTAGCAGATTAGATCCTTTATTGTCTATACTTAGAACAGCTTAATACGCTTTAACCAAGCATAGGCTGGACATAGCTCGGCCCGGCCCAACAATTTGGGATTGCGGGTCGTGACAGCACACGTCAATGTCATCATTATTCCTCTACATTTGACTATCCCTGTAGCACCCAGTTTCTAAAATGAGGATAATTTTGAAATTTTATAATTATAATCATTTAATAAGGATATTTAAACCATGTTATAATTTTTGGTGATTTTTAGTTAATTTAAAACTATATAAAACCACGACTTGTGATTTTGATGATTGACTAGTGTAACCCTAGAGTTGGCTAAGCCTAGAGACTAACCATGACCAAGGGAGCCTAGTCATGTGATTAGGATGACTAATTACAACTTTTTAGCCTAAGGGTATTTTGGTTATTTTGACAATTTTGTGAAATTATAATTTTGATTAATTAAATATTGTGCTAATCTTTTAGTTGAGCCTTAACCTAGAAGCTTAATCTAATCTAGATTAGTCTTGAGGTTAGGATCATGGTTAGAACATTCCTACTAAGTGCCAAGGTTAGTAATATCTAGATATTTATAAGTAAGATATTTTACTCTAAGGATATTTGTGAAAAAGGTAGTCTATGACAAGTTGAACCAATAGGAAGGCCTAGAATTGGGTGGACAACTCCTAGCCACTCATCTAGACCTAAAACCTAACCCTAATCCATCTTATGGCAGCCATCAAGTGCCCCCCTTCCTATAAAACATCCTTAGCAAAAACCTTTGCCTCTTTTACAACTTCTTTGAACCCTAATAGTTCCTCCCCAAAATCCTTCCCCAAATATCCAAATTAAGTCCAATTTGATCATAATCAATTGCATCATCTTCCCCAACAGTATAGGAGACTTGTGGAGGCTTGCTAACAAGGTTGGAGGACGTTTGAACCGTAGCAAATCAAGGAAGACGTCGAGTCGAGGCTCTTTACATTGAGTTTGAACACTCAATAGGTAAAACCCTACAAACACATATAAATTTCCAATTTCTTTCCATAGATGCATCCATTTAGGGTTCCCCTAGGTGTAGCCCGAGTTTGGTAGGAAATCGTGTACATTTCGTGTCTGTATAGGACACGTATCGGTGTATTTAAATGAGTGTTCGATCAAATGCCTCATAGGACTTTTTGTTCTTGGTTTTCAAAACAATTATATATTTTGGAAGTTTATTATGTGTTGAACATAACCCTAACTGACTGAGTTAATTTCTGACACGATTTGTGTCAGTTTTGGACACGGAAATACTGTGCACGACACATCATGCACTGTCCTGCTACCTCGTGTCCAGTTCTCACTAGACACGACACGAGACACCACCATTTTTGGTCAGAACCTAGGGGCAATGTCTGTCAGACCACCCACAAAATTTTAGGTGAAATGATTGAGTATCGAGGGAGTTCTCGATCTCGCACGGGTCCGGCACTGTCACGCACACACTGTACACGTGGGAAAATTCTACACTGATACGCACGTGTAACACTCGACACGACTCTTGTGGACACGGTGCAGGGTGACACGCGTGTAGCCCTACTCTGGGCGAACACAGGGACACGACCACGACGTGTCCAGTGTCGTGTGTCGTGTCCTAGCCCGACTCGTACACGTGCACGAGACTGCCTACACGTTTTAAGTGTCTGTGTGTGTTCTCTCTATTAGGGCACGTTCGTGTCCAGTTTTTGGACACAAAATCTACCCTAAGACACGTATACACTAGAGACAATGTTTACCAACCATTAATTCATGGTTTTAACAAGTTTTTATGTTTCGAAATTCAAAATCCCATTTTCCCTGATACATAGTGCACTGTTCGATTTTTTTTTCTGAAATTAGGTTGTACATTTAAACTGTTTAGTAATGATTAATTATCAAGATTAATCCATATACATGTGTATTAGATTACTGAATTGATGGTTTAAGCTTTGTGTTTGAGAATTGGGTTTTCAAAATTGGTTTGGGATTGAATGTTGAACTGTTATTGAGAACTGATTTTGTTCTCAGGGTTCCCGAGCTCTGATTTTCCTGAGCTCTGATTTTTCCTGAGCTCACCTACATTGCACTAGTTTACTGAGAATAGCTAGCACTCAACTGAGATTAAATGGAATGTTGAACTGTTGCTTTTCATAAAACCTGAGTTTGAATGTTAATTGGTTTGGGAATTAAGGTTGTATCTATGTATAGATAAATTGGTCCAGTCCATTAGTTTCCTAAGTTCAGTCCATTTCTGGACAGTGGTGCCATGAGTTGGCTACTGTTTAGTATCAGTAAAATTATTCTTAAGTTCTAAAACCCCAATGTTAAGTATCAGTCCTTGGTTAAGGATCACACCCTTTCCTTTACTTCCTACATGTTAGTCCATATAGGATTTACTTGGGGTTCAATCCCTCATTTACATTCAATTATCCCCACCTCTCTTTAGTCCTGTCCTTTCATATATAGGTTAGTCCTATACCATATTGAGTATATGTATTGAGGAATATGATTGGATAGAGTAGTTCAGTTATAGGTTATTAAAGTGAGTGAGTGTGCCTAGTGCTCTAGTATGTATATGAGTATGGATGCTTGAGAGTGTAAGGAGTAGGAAGTTGTTATGTGTTAGAGTTAGGAGGTAACATGAATAGGTAATGTGTTGGGGTGAAGTTGGATGGGGATATATGTGATACTTACATATATATATATATATATATATATATATATATATATATATATATATATATATATATATATATATATATGTGTGTGTGTGTGTGTGTGTGATATGTACAAGTTAGCTAGAGTATCTATGTATGCATATTTTAAAACTGAATGTTAGGTATGCATGTAGGTTTCCCTAGGTTGTTAGTCTAGTATAGAATTCTATTAGACTTAGTGATTATGGTTTAGGCCTAGTGTTGACCTAGTGGCCTAGAGTGTTGACCATGTTGACTAGAGTTGACCAATTGACCTAGTTTGACTTTGTTAGACCTAGTTTGACTTAGTTGACTTTGACCTAGTTGGCTTAGAATCATGTAGTTTGCATTGCAGATTTTCATTATTTCAATTTGAGTACTTAAATAACTTGTTTTAGTCCAAATAGGACTCTGTGACACCAGTTCGGACATCTATTCATATCAGTCATACAGGGTGACAGGCGAGTACATTCTCTGATAATATTTCTGTTTTATGATATCGTCTTTGTTTCTAGTATTTAGTGTAGATATTCTTGTTCTCTTGACACATTGTTCACACGGATTGATATTTGTCTGGATCCCGTCATAAGATGTTATTTCTCTTATATATATGGTATGCCTTGTACAAGTCTTCCTTGTTCCTTGTTCATTGTATAGACACGATTCCTGTGAAGAGAGCTACTTCACAGAGAATACGTGTCATGACGTGTCATGGTTGGATCCAGTATATTAGTCAGGGATGGGGGTGTTAGCGTAGATATGTGATCAATATCCCACAGTATCATTGTATCACTATTGTATCCTCATTATATAGTGTTAATCATACACTCACGTATGATTAGCCAGGCCAAACATTGTATCAAGTTCTAAACCGATCACATGTTGAAACTAGTGCTAAACTCACATAGATAGCAGTTCCAGATTTTCGTACATGTTATACACTGTTCTTTTGTCTTATCTCATTACAGTTTTGATATACTCTGCCAGGATGCATGTACGCTCTACTTTACCTAGTATATTCTCTCTATCTACTGCTACATTTTTAATGTTATATGACTAGAACTGTTGTTTGAGATTTTGTACTCGTTTCCGTCCTGACTGGACCTGTTGAAAATATTACAGATGATGAGGAGGAGTGCCCTACCTATTACGGTCCTCATGACGTGGTTGGTATAGAGTTGGATACCCTAGTACAACAGGGGCTAGCTCTAGCAGATGAGGCATTGGGATAGTTTAGCTGGTTTTAGTATAGTACTGGACTCTGTCTCCAGATTACTTTGGCTTGTTTTTATTTGTTAGTTGTTTGTATCGAGATTGTTGACTCAGAGATTTTGGACTCGTATTATTCTGTGTTGGATTTTCAGGATGATATTTACAAATCTTGTTGTCTTTATCTTTCAGTATTATCTATCGTCATTCTTAGAGTTTGTGATTGAGTATAGTATATTGTCATTGCTTGTCCTCCGTTCGGAGTTGACCATTCTCGACAGGGTTTGATATTATAACTATTGATAGATAGTAGACCTAGACAGCGTTCTACGCCGTTTCTACGGCGTAGGCTGGGACGCTGTTACGCACTCGTACACTTACCTCGGGTGCGGGTCGTGACAATCCCTGTCACGACCCGCTCCCGAATGATCGGGTATGAATCGAGTCATGTCGTTGACAACGGTAGTCAGCCGTACAGACTTCAATAATAATCAAATAACATTTTATATCCATTAATCATCACATCATCTATCACGATATAGCTACTACTAATGCCACCACAGATCTCTATATGCAGTTGTTATAGCCTTTTACATGAATATATGGTTACAAAACCGGTAACGAATATAAAGGCTAACTAAAATCCTGCAACAACCTCAAATCACAATACATCCATATGAAAATCCTGATCATCAACTACATCCCCGGAACATAATCCTGGTCTTGCTGAGCATCCGAAGTGAGCTCCGCTGCTGGGTCTCCCTGCTGTCCATAGTACTCTGGGTGAACTAACTGATCAGTCTTACCTATAATCAACGATCCTGTCAGAAAATAGAGCAAAGTACATAGTAGCTCAACTAAATTACAACAAATTATCAAGGGTAATGGAACATAACTAATAATGAATAAGAAGAAATATCTGGCATATGCACTAGCTACATGAATCATGCATAAAAACATCTTTGAGCATGTAGGTCTATCAAGTCTAGTGTATAGGGCAATGGTATGCTAGCAGTCTAATAGGTATAAGGCATACCATGTACGTTATACTAATAGGAATAAGGTATAAAGTAATAATATGCTAGCAGTTTAGTATAATGTAAGGCATATCATGTACTATATACTAGCTGTCAAGTAACTAGACATAACGTATAGCGCAATGATATACTACTAGTCATGTATAAGTATAAGGTATATCATTTACTCTATACTAGAAATCGAATATATGTTCAGGCTTAGGTGACTAAATGCTTTATAATGTTCTTCCCTTTTCGACAAGACACGATGATCATGCAAGCAAGTGAGCAACAAGCAAGAAAACATGTGAAATATAATTATGCATGCAATGTGTAAATTAATTGAGTTACAAGTACTTGCCTTTCCTGAAAATTGTCGAAGTCTCTAAACCACCTAAAATAGAGAAAATAGATTTAGACAAAATTCTAAAGGATTCCTAATCAACTTCTTAATGACTAAAGCTACAACCCTTAGCTAAACTTTCTAACCAAGTTTAACTAACTAATTACTTATTCCCAACTTCATGAATAACTCACACCCATCCCACAGATCTGGTTAAGCCCTAAATTCATCCCAGGCCCCCACTAGCCACTGGTCCAAACCAATCTTTCTTCCAAAAGCCCAAACAACTCGAACCCTAATGTTTAAGTTTCAAACTTCAACGGCTAGTGCAGGGTCCTATTTTCAATTCCCCAAATCTGTGTCCACCCTTGCTATCCAGTGTCAACCCTAGAAACCAAAACCGTGTCCTCATGACACTTCTACCATCACAAACTTGTGTCCAGGACAGACTCCAACCGGCACTTGCCACAGCTCGAGCACAAGAGAGAACTTATCCGATCTATTAACACCAATGTCAACAGAGGAAGGATAGAAGGAGTCTACCTGTGCAGAGTCGATTCGAAGGATCTTATGGTATTCGACACGTGTCTTCGTGTCCGACAGGAATGGTATCACTGAGTGATACCCTCTGTGGCAATTCAACAAACAGATGGTGATCAAGAACTGAGAAGCAGATTTAATAGTTCTATTTGAATTTTGTCGATTACAAAGAGAAATCATAGGTTCAATTCTCTATGGAAATTCACTGATAGTTAATCTGGTCGAACAAAATCTCTAACCTAACCAATTACCTACTGAGTAGCTGTTTAGAAGTGATCAGAGGAAGGAACCGGAGTCCCTGACTTCACGTTGATCCCGTTCCCTGCGTGATCACGAACAACTTGCCAAGGAATCGATCCTGAAGTCATTCGCCACAGACCAATGAACCAAGAGTTCGTTCCTTCACAAAGAAATGATTCGACCGATTCTTAGATCGATCATCAAACTGAAAGTAGGAAGAACAGTGGATTGGTTTAGAAAGGGAATGATGACTCACCGATGAAGATTGACCGGACGATCGTCGGAGTTCGCCGTGCGACCGTGGCTCGTGGTGAAACACCACCGTCCATACGAGGGTTGTACCTTAAAGGCAAACGACTGGACTCTTCACCATGGATTCGAGGCTACGCCAAGGGATGATGAACGTCGTCGAGTCTGCACTTGTCGGCAGGGAAGTGCAGTGCCACTACTGATCGGCGGAGCAATACCTCAGTACACTGTTCGACATCACCTGAGAAGACGAGATTGCCATGGCCGACGAGCTCAAGCGCAGGAAGAGGAAGGAGAATGGGGATATGGATAGAACTGAACAGGGCTTTGCCAAGGAAAAAGAGTGATGAGGACACTAGAATTAGGGGTCCTATTGATAGGTGCGATGGGGAGGGTCGGCCGTTAGCAACGGACGGCGGCGATCATCGGAGGTAAGCCAGTGGAGGCGGACGGTTGAGATGAACAGATCCAAGTCGGTGGGGGAAGAAACATCGGGAATTCTCTAGAGCAGTCGCCGACGTAAGAGCTCTGCCGTCGGCCGAGCGCTTCATCGCGGTTAAGAAGGAGGACGACGAAGAAGAAAACTTCGGCTGAGTCTAAAGACTGATGTGCGCTAGACATACGGTTCGATCTCTCCACTTGGGCTTGGCCCTAATAGGAGGTAAGCTGGGCTCACTAAGTGGGTTGGGGTTTGGCCCAAACTGTGGGCTGGCTTAGTGGATTTTTATTCTAGGAAATTCAGCTTACAAATAAAAACTATTTAAAGGTATAAAATATCTTAAAATATAAAACTATTTGGATGTATAAAATACTACAATAAATGGATAATGATTAAATCTTTTATTTAGAGCAGGTGGGGTTACAATCCCTCGCATGCGCCCTAAGGCCTCGTTTGGTTCGCGAAATCATCGGATTCGGAAAGAAAAGTGATTACTTTTCTATGTTTGGGTATCAAAGGAATTGAGGAGGAAAGGAAAGTGATTCTCAATGTAAGGGCCTGTTTGGTTCATTGAAAGTGAGATAAAACAGCAGAAAAATGTGAAACTGTTCGAAACTTCTTCGAGTTCAAGTGTTTGGTTGAACTCTTTGAAATTCTTCTAACTCGTCGAAGTGACAGTTCGCAGTTCCTGTCCCCTCCTTTTTTTGATCACTTTCACATCCAAAAAATTTCAGAAGAAACTCATGGAACTCAGCAGGAGAGAGAAAGGGGGAAGGCAGTTCCACCCCTCTCGCAGCCTCGCCACCTCAACCTCTCCCACCTCGGCTTCGTCTCCGACTCCGCTGGCCGGCGACCGCGCTCCCTCTTCGACCTTGGCTTCGTCTCCGAACTCCAGACCTACTCAACATCACTGCCGCACACTCCCGACCGGACTACGACAACCAGCGGCTTCGGCCACTTGGCCTCTGCCGTCGGTGCTGGATGGTGTTGTTCCGGCGTTGGACGGCGCTGGACGGTTGCGGACAGAGCGGAGGGAGGAGAGACCGATAAGAGAGAGCAAGAGAGAATGAGAGGGAGAGAGAAGCAAGAGAGAGAGAGAGAGAGAGAGAGAGAGAGAGAGAGAGGACTCCGACTATGAAGGAGAAGGGGTTGGCGGCTGGGGAGGGTTTTGGGGAAAATAACAAGGAAGAGGGAGAGAAAGAAAGTGATGGGTTGCAAAAGAATAAATTGGTGGGGGCAAAGTAATGAACTCTCGAGAAACATGACTAGAGAATAAATTGGTTTCATGCAAGAATTGATTTTAATATGTATTTATGAAAAATATAAAAGACATAAATTCTAAAAGATTATTTGAATTTGAATTAAATAAAAATCTAATTATAATTTGATATCTTTGATTATGGTAATTATTTTATTTAATAGTTAATATATATTTTGTTTAATTATGGTAATTATTTTAGAATAGGAGGAATGATCCAGAAGGGGGAAGGGGGGAGGAATTTGAGAGTGGGTTGGGGTAATGTGGTTTGTGGTGGGTGTTAAATTGTTATAATATAATGGAGTGAAAAATGGAAAAGGAAAAGGAACTGGTCAGATTGATCTTGAGAAAAAGAAGAAGTGACCTTTAATATATTTTTTCATTAAATTATGATAATTAATTTAATTTAATTATGATACTTATGGTAATTAAAATTTTTTGTTCATTTAATTATGATAATTAATTTAATTTATTTTTAATATTTTTTTTGTTAATTTATGAGATTTTCTTTTATTTTATAAAATTTAAAATATCAATTAAAATAATCAATAGTTATTTGATAATTTTTATTTTGAAAATATTCCATAATTAATTTAATTATGGGTTATCATATCTACAATCCCAATATCCACTTTCAACAACCATCCAAACAATCGAACTCGTTTTTCTTCACTTTCAACAACCATCCAAATACCAAACTCATTTTTCTTTCACTTGCAGGAGACAAAAAGTACTACATCCAAACACATTTTGAAAAGTGTCACTTTCACACTTTCAACTGCAACTCATCATGACGTAAGTGCCACTTTCACACTTACAAATAGTTATATCTATCCAAACAGCCCCTAAGAGAAATTAGGAGAAAAAGTGATTCCATCCATCCAAGAAAGAAATCATTTTCTAACATTGAAGTATTCACTTTCCTTTCCAAATTTTTTGGCATTTTCAAACATCAGAAAGGAAAATCAATGGGAATTGTAATTTCCCAAAGAAAAGGAAATGCTAATGAATTGATTTCATTTCCCTTCCATTCCGTGAACAAAACGAGGCCTACAACCAAGCGCCCAGACTCACTACGCCCCACAGCTATGCGCCCAGAATCGTCATGCGTCCCAATGGCCATGCGCTAAGTTCCTCCACACGATGATCCCAGACGGTGCATCAAATGTCACGCCCCGATCCGGGAAATCGCTCGTCCTCGCTAGATTTTACCCGAATCATCGTCATCGCTGGGGCGTGATGCCGCACGAGCCTGGAGTTGCGCTCGTGCAAGGCAAGATAACAGGTTCACATAGAACTATCTCAAATCGATAACATAAGCAGCGGAAGAAAACAAGTGAAGCATAAGAATCTCTTTTATTAATATTGAACTGAAGGTTACAAAGGCTCTGAATAGCCCAGTATAAAATGCCAATTGGCTACAACACTCATGATCTCTCTAGCTCACAAAGGATTACATTGCTCCATACATTATGCCTCTTTATAGCCACCAAGTAGTCCTCGGCCGAACATCTTCATGTCTCAAGTCCGAACGCAAATGCGGAAGCTCCTCTTGAACGCCAAGGACTCCATGCCTCGGCACGTCCAAGCCAAGCTCCGCCCCGAGCTGATCATAACCTGAACCTGCACATAAACTAGTGGGGGTTTAGTGCTTTCGTCCTCGCTTCGCACTGATCAAGACCCGCTCGCACCCAAACCAAACACCTTATCATTTAGTGAGCATGCATCTTACTTTGTGGTCTTTCTATTTAGCCTTAGGATCAGTTTCATGGCAAACTTAACATAGCACATTATTATAATGTGTCAGCACATCCCGTGTTCCTGCAGCAGATACAGTTAGCCATAACAGAAATGTAAACATAGTGTTTGTGCTCATGCCGTCCTATTTTCCTTAGCCTGTAGTGGTTAGAACTTAATATAAGCCAACATATGATTCACGCAACCGACTATTCACAAACATAAACATATGCATAATGGGTAGCAGGCCCTGCGCCTGCACCCAGCTCTCATCTCAGCCCACCGGCCCTAACTATATGAAGGTCACGGTGTGTCGCACCGTAATGGACTTGGCATCTCATATGTGTAAGCCTACAATCGCTTCGATACGGGTTGCTAGCCCAGTATCCGAAGGATCCCAAACTTACGGGTATCATAGCTTATCACAGCACTGGACGGTCGCAATCCGTCCGAATGTTGTGCACCATAAATACCACACATAATTCCCTCCTAGGCCGAACGGTCCCGGCGCCCCGGCGTAACCGTTCGAGGGAAGCCACACCCGTGCACGGGCAATCCGAGTCCATTGACCATGCAATACGTTCCATAGCATACAATCCATAGCATACCAACCGTTCTCGAATTCCATAAACATAGTGTCGCACATAAACGGTTTCCCGTGCCATAAACATAATCCACCATTCGCATGGGGAGCTCTGTCGGCGTTATGCCCCAACACATCCATATTGATGCACGACGCCCAACGGCTTAGTCGTCTCGTACTCATAATCATGTGTTTCGTTTATAATGTTATTCGTATAGCCTACTTCCATATTTACTTAGTCTTTTCGTAGCTTAAGTGCACAAAGGCACGCTCAGTGCCGTAATCAATGTTCTACGCCTAGAGTTCAATGTTCTCGGAGCCGTGCACATGATGCACATCTCATTTTCATCTTTCAATGTTCTACCATCATTGCCCTACTGCGACTCGTGCACTCGATGCACGTCGCTTTAATTGTTCGATTGTTCAATGTTCTATCTTAGTGTTCAACGCATACTTAGACACTTACTCGTCGAGCCACGCTCGCTATTCCGATAACATATTACGCATATCATAATGCATTTTATTAGACGTGAAGGAATAGGGAGAGAGAGTCAAGAACCCGCCCACCTTAAGCCGATACGCCTTGCCGCCTCGCCGCCTCGCCGATTGAAGCGTCTCGCTTCCATAACTCGATCGCATAGCTAACTCCCGGACTTAGCCATTCCTTTGCTCTACTCGGTTGATTTGGCCTATCGCGTCCATGCCACGATCCGTTGCAGGGCCACGATTTGGTTTTGCGGACATTTCATTGCATAAGGCAAAATGCCGACCTCTTATCGTCCAGCGTAGAAGCATAGCCTGCACACCAGATCAACTAAAATCAGCACTTGCTCAAGCGGGACTTACTCTTTGCATCGATTCGATTCATAGATTCCAACCGACTCAAAGCTTACCTTTGGCCAACGCAACACTTGCATCGATTCATATCGATACCTCATCGGGTCAACGCAACTCTTCGAGTCAACGACTCATCGTAATGCACCGATGCGGAGCGGGGCATTACATAATATACCACTCAAAATCAGGTTCGTCCTCGAACCGAAACCAACACTTAATCCAAGTGCCTCGCATAGATCGCTTCACGATCTCGTGTTACCATCGTTGAATCATACAACTCAGTCTGGATCATACACATATTTTAGGCGTCCCACCAATATATGTATTTCAGCCAAGCTCAGTTGTAGGATATCGGGACAACTAACAAATTCAACTTAAATCCTAAAGCATCCATCGGTCCGTACTCGACTTAGTCATATCTTAGCGCTTATTCCCAAAATACTCTTCGTATGCATCTTCCCATAACATGCGATCATCCTCCAACATCTTGTACATAACTTAATTCAACCATAACTTCGATCTCATAAGTTTCTTGCCGGCCACCTAACACTCGCATTGCATCGAGTCATTGCGCATCCGATCACAACAATTCTCTGCAACGCCTATTCGCCCAACCGTTTCCTATCTCTCGCATAACTTAAGTCTTTTATCCAATCATTCATAACACTTGGCCATAACGACATGGACTACGTCCACATGTCACCAACTCTTTTGTCTACAATCCGTACTAAGTCTCGCACACAACTATCTCAACACGATCTACGTTCTCGAACTACCAGCACATCGAGTCTGGGGCTACCCCCGCTAGGCAACTTATCCAGACATCATGCTCACGCTCTCTCGACACAAGAGGTCGACTTGAGTCTACGATGCTCAAAGGCAACAATCTTTCCGACCCAAGGTCTCTTACGATACGCCCATCTCCTACTCTCGACCGAGTACGAATCCCTCACTCAATCATCGATTCAATCCCGACTAGTTCGTTTCGTAACGTAACTCGCGCGCTCAACACACATAGCCTAACCGTTACTTAAGCCGACCTACGACACAACTCTTAGGGTCGTTCTACTATCCATCACTCTCGCGCATTGCAGAATCCTTGCAATCGCCTTACCGCGTCACTACGCTTAAGCACGTTCCTCAACATCTACTCGTTCCAACATAACTTTTCTGACCGTATCGATTCTTAGTACTCGCAAACTTTCGAGACACGATACTCACTCGCTTAGACTTATCCTCAACATGCACTACATCATTCCTTATCTTCGACAAAATTTCTTACGCGACTTCTTTAGGGTCATCCTATGGTTTCCCACATTCACTTGATTTGGCGGTCAAGTCTTCTAGGGTCATCTGCCCCGAAACTACGCTCGATAATTGAAGATCATCAACGAGGGACAGTTACAACGAACCATGCTATATCCTACCGCGGAGCCAAATCAATTTCCGACGCTTCCTACGGGACTTTACCCAATCCGACATACCAATCCATAATTTCTCTACTCTCGTGCGACTGATGCGCCGTTAACTACTCGAGTCACTTAGGTACTGCTGTTGACAATATCGCACAATCCTCAATTCCACCTTCGCATCAAACCATAAATCCATATCCAAATTGCCACGCCTTGCAAGTTCGATCATCCCCACTGGATGAATCACCATACCAGTGCTCACGCGGAATGATCGTTCTAATTTTGACGTGACGCATGTGCGAGGCTGGTGTTGCGCTCGCTCAAGACAAGAATGTCAACATAGTGGTGATCCGCGAAGCAATCCAGACACTTTCGATTTCATCCGAGCAACATCCATCGACTCTCAAATTTTCTGAAGCGTTCCTACCGTCGTCATCCAAATCGACATCAACTTAACTTGCATCTTATTCATCCAACAACAATGCTCAACATAATTTTCGTTCATTCGATCAGAGTATCCCCGAGTTATTGCATATCGTCTTTGATACGCCTCAATACCATCGTCGATGTGCATAACTTGAACATCTTCCTTTCTCATAAGCTTAAATTCGTTGCTATCACTGCCGTTATCTGAACTCGAATACGAATCAAGTCTCGCACAAATCACTTCTCATATTCCTAACTCGTACTTCCAAATCGTGCTACCGACTCATTACATTAACCCAAATTCGTTCGTACAATTTCTCCGTACCTACTCAATTCGTTCCGAAGACGTCTCTGTACTAACTCAACATAAGTTCGACCGGGTCAACTATTTCCTCAACGTAACAATCATTCGCATATGCTCGGCCTATCGTTCAACTTATACTTAACGAATTCTCGACCGACGTATCATCTATAGATGCGACTTCACACATAATCATTCAACTCAATTCATCAAGGCATACTTGCATCGACTTCTATCAAGTCATTCCCACTCAAGTCTCAGTACTACTCCGTTCGTTGCGGACAAACATATCGTAACCACATAATTTTCTCGACGTAACCTATCACAAGTCACCAACCGGCTTAACATAGCTATCGCTAAGTGGTATCCCATATATCACTCAGGATCGAGCCTATCTTATCGACACAATACTTCGCTATACTTGCTCGCATAATTGGTATTGCATATACCACTCGGAATCGAGTCATTACTCGACATCACACTTCGTATAGATCCGACTTCTATCTCAACTTAACCGTCCCGTATGGTGATCCTTCCGATCCCAGCTCTAACGTTAGCTTAAGTTTGGAACTCATTCAATCTAACCGTACCATGGCGATCATCTCGATCACACCCGCAACATTCGCTTATTCAAAGCTCAACGCAATATATGGCCAACATACACGTTCGCCTACTCAACTCGACTTAGCGACCAACTCGATTCGTTACTATCGCATCCACGATCTTCGAATCCCGCACGTTGCAGCTCGTGCAACAACTTAGTCTCGATACTTAAGGTCTTTACTCAATCTCGAACAACATTTTGCTATCCATCCGCATAGCCATACTACGCACATCATACCGTATCGACTCGTCGCACCGATGCAACGAACGATCCACGACTTGCTGCACTCCGTGCAACCGATAACACATAACTATTTCCGTAGTCACATAACACGTATCGCCTCACATATCGACCCGTTGCACTTCGTGCAACCAACAACACATATCTCTTCGCACTTCGTGCGACCGCCAACACATAACTCCTCGCACTGCGTGCGACCGACCACTCATATCATTGCACTTCATGCAACCAACATCACCATATTCGTTGCACTTCGTGCGACCAGCATTCCATAACTCGTTGCACTTCGTGCAACCAATACTCTCCGATGGCACCCGGAGATAGCGTAATAGTCACGACATACTTGTGGCAGACGTATGCACTTAATATAGACTTATTGTATGGAACATCCAATGTAGCGTCGAGCAGATCCATGAGCCATGCGGTTGCGGAAACAACTTAGAGTCAACTGAATTCGATAGCAAGCAACTGAGGGTCAAAGAGATTCATGCACGGTCCAAAGGATGGAACCGCTCTGATACCAACTTGTCACGCCCCGATCCGGGAAATCGCTCGTCCTCGCTAGATTTTACCCGAATCATCGTCATCGCTGGGGCGTGATGCCGCACGAGCCTGGAGTTGCGCTCGTGCAAGGCAAGATAACAGGTTCACATAGAACTATCTCAAATCGATAACATAAGCAGCGGAAGAAAACAAGTGAAGCATAAGAATCTCTTTTATTAATATTGAACTGAAGGTTACAAAGGCTCTGAATAGCCCAGTATAAAATGCCAATTGGCTACAACACTCATGATCTCTCTAGCTCACAAAGGATTACATTGCTCCATACATTATGCCTCTTTATAGCCACCAAGTAGTCCTCGGCCGAACATCTTCATGTCTCAAGTCCGAACGCAAATGCGGAAGCTCCTCTTGAACGCCAAGGACTCCATGCCTCGGCACGTCCAAGCCAAGCTCCGCCCCGAGCTGATCATAACCTGAACCTGCACATAAACTAGTGGGGGTTTAGTGCTTTCGTCCTCGCTTCGCACTGATCAAGACCCGCTCGCACCCAAACCAAACACCTTATCATTTAGTGAGCATGCATCTTACTTTGTGGTCTTTCTATTTAGCCTTAGGATCAGTTTCATGGCAAACTTAACATAGCACATTATTATAATGTGTCAGCACATCCCGTGTTCCTGCAGCAGATACAGTTAGCCATAACAGAAATGTAAACATAGTGTTTGTGCTCATGCCGTCCTATTTTCCTTAGCCTGCAGTGGTTAGAACTTAATATAAGCCAACATATGATTCACGCAACCGACTATTCACAAACATAAACATATGCATAATGGGTAGCAGGCCCTGCGCCTGCACCCAGCTCTCATCTCAGCCCACCGGCCCTAACTATATGAAGGTCACGGTGTGTCGCACCGTAATGGACTTGGCATCTCATATGTGTAAGCCTACAATCGCTTCGATACGGGTTGCTAGCCCAGTATCCGAAGGATCCCAAACTTACGGGTATCATAGCTTATCACAGCACTGGACGGTCGCAATCCGTCCGAATGTTGTGCACCATAAATACCACACATAATTCCCTCCTAGGCCGAACGGTCCCGGCGCCCCGGCGTAACCGTTCGAGGGAAGCCACACCCGTGCACGGGCAATCCGAGTCCATTGACCATGCAATACGTTCCATAGCATACAATCCATAGCATACCAACCGTTCTCGAATTCCATAAACATAGTGTCGCACATAAACGGTTTCCCGTGCCATAAACATAATCCACCATTCGCATGGGGAGCTCTGTCGGCGTTATGCCCCAACACATCCATATTGATGCACGACGCCCAACGGCTTAGTCGTCTCGTACTCATAATCATGTGTTTCGTTTATAATGTTATTCGTATAGCCTACTTCCATATTTACTTAGTCTTTTCGTAGCTTAAGTGCACAAAGGCACGCTCAGCGCTGTAATCAATGTTCTACGCCTAGAGTTCAATGTTCTCGGAGCCGTGCACATGATGCACATCTCATTTTCATCTTTCAATGTTCTACCATCATTGCCCTACTGCGACTCGTGCACTCGATGCACGTCGCTTTAATTGTTCGATTGTTCAATGTTCTATCTTAGTGTTCAACGCATACTTAGACACTTACTCGTCGAGCCACGCTCGCTATTCCGATAACATATTACGCATATCATAATGCATTTTATTAGACGTGAAGGAATAGGGAGAGAGAGTCAAGAACCCGCCCACCTTAAGCCGATACGCCTTGCCGCCTCGCCGCCTCGCCGATTGAAGCGTCTCGCTTCCATAACTCGATCGCATAGCTAACTCCCGGACTTAGCCATTCCTTTGCTCTACTCGGTTGATTTGGCCTATCGCGTCCATGCCACGATCCGTTGCAGGGCCACGATTTGGTTTTGCGGACATTTCATTGCATAAGGCAAAATGCCGATCTCTTATCGTCCAGCGTAGAAGCATAGCCTGCACACCAGATCAACTAAAATCAGCACTTGCTCAAGCGGGACTTACTCTTTGCATCGATTCGATTCATAGATTCCAACCGACTCAAAGCTTACCTTTGGCCAACGCAACACTTGCATCGATTCATATCGATACCTCATCGGGTCAACGCAACTCTTCGAGTCAACGACTCATCGTAATGCACCGATGCGGAGCGGGGCATTACATCAAATCTATCATGTTTCAATAAATACAGATCTTTGAGCAATGTACATGTGACACGTGTTATTGGCTCAGTCATGCGCGTGAACGGGTATCAACCACCCAAGATCTCAACAACGAACGAATCTCAACAACTGTCACATGTCAGCTCATCCGCAGCACAACAGTACAGTTACACCAGATTAATCAGTTCAAGCTTCCCGGACGCAACGCCCCTGCGCCAAAAAAGTCATGCGCGTAGCGCTCCTACGTTCCAAAAAGACCATACGTGTGTCACATATGCGCGCATAGATGGTTCATTCCACCATCTATAAATAGAAGGATCATTCCTTCTTTTTCACACAATACCCCTTGATATTCAGAGAGTCAAGCTCTTCTATTCTGGTTCATGGTTTCTCTTGACTATATGGTTCATCTGGGGGGGGGGGGGGGGGGGGGGAGATCGAGCTTCAAGAAATAGTGAACTTCAAGAGAGCTGAATTGTCATCCAGTCGAAGATTTACAATTTTCTGTTGATCGTCGTCGAATCGTCAACTGAGTAAAGAAATCAGAAGCAACATTCAATCTCATCGCCACACGTCCCCAGAAAACGAATTGTACTCAGAAGATCTTGTTAAGGATCAAAGTTGTACTTTTATTTCGTTTGTTCAATACAATAGTTCATTTCAACTTCTTAATGGCAAACACCCCTTTTATTTTTTTATTTTCCTTCCATATTTGGTAAAACGATGAATTTTGGGGGACTCAACAATTAGTATAGAGGACTTAAAGCACGCTCCAAATCTATAGTTTTTCTTGGCTTTATAGAAATTTTCAAGTATGAATAAATGTCCACTATAGCGTTTTAGTTCTACAAAATTTAACTAAAGTCAAAATGTAATACTTGAAAGGGTTAATTGCATTAATTTTCCATATATTTTACACTTATTACACGGACCATCCCTGCTTTGAAACTAATTACACGGACATCCCCTATAGTTTTTATTTTCTTTAGAAACTAATATAACACTGGCTACCCCTATGGTTAATAAAATTTACAAAGGAGAGGAGTGGTCAGTGTAATTATTTTCGGAATAGGAGTAGTCCATATAATACTCATGAAACATAAAAAAGATCAGTGTAATAAACTCTACTTGAACTCCTAGAGTCGAGCTTTGCAGGGGAATTTTGGAACTCCATCTCTTTGGACGTGAACTGTGCATTAAATCTTGACTCGAGTACTCCGAGCATTAAACATTTAGTGTAATCAGTCGGATAACATTTCAAATATTTGACCTTGTTAGAGGTCAAGCAGGCCATAAACTGAGCACACCAGTGTGATACTACCAAAATGTTTGTGTATGTGTGCACACACACATACCTTCGCATAAATGTTATATTAATAATCTACTTCGTATGTAAATCAAATTATACAAGTTTCTTTTTTCTTTTAAACTATAGAGATGTTTAGTTTTAGGGTCTCACATATACATGATTATTAGGATTTGGGTCTTGAAATTGATCAATGTTAGAGTTTGGATTTCGAAATCATTGTTCACGTAGGCTAATGGACAGTAATTTCGAGACCAAAATTCTAATATCGATCATTTTTTAAACCAAAAACCTAATATCCATATATATGTGAGTTCCTAAAACTAAATAATCCTAAATTATAATATAAAGAGGCTGTGCATAAGCAGTCGTACCGGAACAATTGAAGGAGAGAAGTACCCAAGCATTTTGAGCCCATCAATATTGCTCCCTCGTGACTGCAAAGGAAGGAGATCTTGTTTGCCAAAGCTGCTTTGTCTACTGTTTTCTTGGTTCACTCCCTCGTGCGCCATAGCGTTATTTAATTTTATGATCTCATATAATATTCAAAATTTGTATTTAGATTTTTATATTGCTTGATTAAAAGGCGATTTTGATTTCGTCCTAATAGTTGACTAAGACTGATGGTCCAAAATGGAGGTCTAATTGTAAATTTCGAATAATATACGAGACCCTCAAACTAAACGCAAAATTCGAATATCTGGAGATCTAAATAAGATCTAATATTCAGTCCAAATCAACCGTCAAAATCAGACCCATATCCTCTTTCTGAACAATATGAAAACCTAGACGTTAATTCCGAAAATTATAAGACACCCAAAACCTAGATAACCCTATACCATATCCCAACACTCCTAGGGGGCCAACTCGGACGGGTTGGGTCGGGCTTGAGTTCAATCCGAGCCCAACCCGATGAATGATAATCCTAGCCCGTGTTTAAGCCCAACCCGGCCCCGGGTTCAACTTATGAAGCCCAAGATCGAGCCCGGAGGAAGCTCGGGTTGGGTCGGGTCCATCGGACTCTAATATAATATTTAAAATAATTTTAAATAAGATTAATATTAATTACGTAATCAAATTGCAATTAAGCACCAACCATTACAAAATACAAACTAACATAAGATTTAGGAGTTGAAGATTTAGGTTGATAAATTTAGGATTTAAAATTTTTATTTAAAAAGTATGAAACAATATATATATATATATATATATATATATATATATATATATATATATATATATATATATATATATATATATATATAAGTTATATGTATGTCGGATTTCGGGTTCTTTGGGTAACCCGACACATGAATCCGAGCCCAACCCGATTTTTGATCGGGTTCAAATATTTTAACCCGAATCCAAGTCCGAGTCCAAGCATCTTCAACTCTAACCCAACCCATTGGCGGGTTTATCCGATCGGGCTCGGGTTTAGCCCGCCCAAGTTGCACCCCTAAACACTCTACACTGTAGAGGCATGTGTGAAGGTCTCCTTCTGGATATGTTCTACTGTTACCTATAAGCACACAAGGATGACAACATAGGAAGCTTTGACGACAGTGTAAGAAAATCATAATATCTCAAGAAAAACAAAGAAAATCATAATATCTCAAGAAAAACAAAGAAAATCATAGCATGAGATAATGAGTCCAGCCTAGCTCCGGAGACAATAATAGAGAGCAATATTATAGTCAACTGATGCAGTTAGCCAGTTAGCATAAAACCTAGAAACTAATAAAGGAAGAAAAACACTCCCTTATATATTTTAGAACAGATAGGTTACTCTGCTGTTTCACTTGCCAATGTGATTGACATAATTTACATGCAACAGTAGTAGCACATGAAATTGCTTTATAACCATTAGATAATAGACATTGAGGGGGCGTTTGGTTCAAGTTTTTGAGGCTTGAGAATGGGATTTGAATTCCTTAGAGCATCTCCAACCCTATTGTGACTTTGGAAAAAAGTTAATGCCACATAGGAATGACAAAATTTTATTCAAAAGTTCTTCTCCAATGCAATTGTCAAGTCAATTGTGAAGCTTATGTGGCAAAAATTAAAGAAGACATTGTGAAGTTGATTGTCTTGTTCTAGACAATGCACTTGACAATGTCTTCTCTTCCATGTCATCAATTATGAATAAAAAATATTAGAAAAAAGAAAGAAGATGAGTAGTTGTCTTAAAAGTTGCATTGGAAGTTGGAAAAAATACTTTTTATTTTCTTCTCAATACTTTTGCATTGGAGAGAGTTTTTCTATCTCATTGTCTTTTGAGATATAATTTTACCACATAAACAAGACATTGTCTTGTGGCTCATGCCACATAGGAGCCACCTAAGACTCACAACACTTAACAAGACAATAGGGTTGGAGATGCTCTTACCCATGTTTGGTATGCTTAGGATTGGGAATGAGGAGGGAATAGGAGGGGATTATCTGGGAAAGCTATTTTCATGGATGTGGGAAAGCTATTCTCAAGTCCCCCTTGGGAATAGATTTGCTTTCCTAGGAATGATGTTTGACTATTTTGTTTGGACGGTTATACCCTCTCTTTATTTTCAAATTTTCAACTCCTATCCCAAACATGTGAATCATCATGAAATTAGTGAAAGGGTATTATTAAAGTAAAACTAAATAAATTAAGATTCATATCCATGTGTGAACCAAACATGAAAATATTTTTTTTTTTTAAATTTTGAACTACCTATTCCCAACCTAACCAAACATGGATATGGGAATGTTGTATTCCTTTCCCATGGAAAAGGAATTGGAAATCTATTCCTAGGAATCCAAAAACTTGATCCAAACGAGCCCTTAAAGGAATGATGTTCAAACGTGACAACCACATTATCTAGCGACAGGATATTTTTTTTTCAAACATGATGGAGTTCATAGACCTTTTAAAAATATAAAAATGAATTTTTTTAACTTCTCTTCAAAAAAAAAAAAACATTTTTTACATTCTAAAGTGCATGCAGTTTCTAAAAAAAATAGAAAGACATAAATCTAAAAATTGAGATTTCACATTAGTAATATATATGGAGGTAAAAATTTATGGTACTTCCGATTTTTGGAGCCATGTGCGATCGCACAATTTCTACATACTCAGTCTTGGAGCTAAACACGGTGTGATTCGAACCGTAGTTGACCCATGAGGTGCGATATTAGAATGTGCCTATATATGTCTTAAATGAAAATGTTCATGTAAGGTCCGAACCAATTCCAATTAACAATACCTTATTATCCCACCTCCTACCGGATAAAAGACTAAATTACTAACTTAATTGTCACTCTCTTTTGAGGACTCAACGAGGAACAAGATACGATCCAACACTCATTATATTTTCTATTTTTATTTTGAATTTTGACAATGTTGAACTTAAAATTAAACACATTGCAGACGTACATGATATAATTTGTTTTAGCTTTATTAGATAACATATGAGAAGAAAAGAATGTGGTTAACTGATATAATAATAGTTGACAAAAGTCCACAGTACTTCTTTCCTACAGGAAGAAAGTCCACCTTAAACATAGGCCCTAGAAATCCTCAGTCCAGTTTTCTGAAATATACTTCACTCGACTTTTCAAACCTGCATGGTCAGACTAGGCCTCGTTTGATACACTGTAATATAATCATAATCGCAATATAATCAAATAAAAAAATAATTTTTTTCATTTGATTATATTTCTATTATGATTACATTACAGTAAACAAAACACAACCAATAAACCCATGTTATTTAAAGAACTGTAAACAATTGTTTTTTTTTTTTTGAAAGGGGTTGTTTTATTAATGAGAGTGAGCCAAATGGCTTACAGAAGGAGGGGATTCCTCAACTATAATAGCTACAATGCAACTAGGAGGAGAATCATGGTTGGAAGAACAGTTATTCAGCAGAGCCTGCTCAACTAGGAGATGAGCCACACGGTTGCCCGATCTCCTAACGAAGGTGAAGTCAATGGATTGCTCCTCCGGTATGGTACTGCGGATAGAGTGAACAAGGCTTGCCAATTTCCATGGAATGAGTTGGTTCTCTCCCTTGAGGATCCTGTGGGCCGTTAGGCAGTCACCTTCAATGATAATCCTCTTGTTAGGCCAATGAGTGGCTAACTGAAGTCCAAGGCCGATCCCATGGAGCTCCGCTGAAAGGCTAGGTTCTGGAGAGAACACAGAGGTAGCACACCAAGTCTTGGCTCCGAGGAAACAACCCTTCGAATCTCTGGCTACTGCTCCTGCGGCGAGGACGGAAGACCCGGTCGCTCCATCGACGTTTATTTTGATTACCTCATCTGGGGGAGCCGTCCAAGCTACGCCTTTGCTGAGATCCGAGATGATTCCTCGTAAGGCCTCCTCATGGCTGTTAGATCGTCCCGCATAGGCATCGAGTAAGGAACTGGCTGAAGCAACTATGTTGTGGGGATTAGGTGCAATCCTTCGAAATACACAGTCCCCCCTGGCTTTCCAGATAGCCCAGAGAAGTGAGGCTCCAATCATGAATGCATCCAGCGACGTCTCCGATAGCCAGCCCTCCAATAAGTGGTGAATTGTGACGTTGTTGTCTACTCGAATACCCAACGGGCATATGAACCAGATAACACGCACCACATTACAGTGCAGGAATAAGTGGTTGGCTTCTTCGTTATGCAAGAGGCAGAAGGGACATAAGGGAGAAATACTCGGAACCCGTTTGTTGATGGCGTGAAGGAGGGGGAGGCCGTTGTTCAGTAGTCTCCAAATGAACACATTGACTCTGGGCGGGTGCTTGTTTGGTTTCCAGAGCTTCTGCCAAGGGAACCGAGAGCTTGCCGAAGACGAAGTAGGGGCCTGCCTTCTAATAGTTTCATACATAGATTTGGCGAAAAACAAACCGTTGCGGGCACACGTCCATATGAGGGAGTCCGGGCCTTCGCCCCCACAGATGTGGATTGCCAGGATGGCGTTGGCTTCCAGGGGAGAGAACAGGGAGTTGATGAGGGGAGCATTCCAACATCGCGATCCAGGAACTATGAGATCCCTCACTAGTCGAGGGCCAGCGTCATTCATCCCGGGGGAGAAGACTCTATACCCCGGTAGATTGGGTATCCATGGCTCGTCATATATGTTGATCCAGTCCCCTTGGATCCTCCAGCAGACGTTGCTCATGAAGTATTTGCGAATGTCTAAAATGCTCGACCAAGTAGCAGAAGCACGCCTACACTTCTTGACCGTCCAGATGGAGCTATTGTGAAGATATGTGCACGTCAGTAGCCGTGCCCATAGCTGGTGCGGTTGATCCAGCAGCCTCCACAGCAATTTGCCGATGAGGGATTCATTGACCCAAGCTGGGTTCCTGAAACCGAGCCCTCCTTCTCGTTTCGGTTTGGTGAGTGTGTCCCAGGGAAGGAAGTGAATTTTTTGGTCGACACTGTCGTGACCCCACCAAAAGCTCCTTTGATGCAGTGATACTTTGTCAGTGATGGCTTTAGGGATCCTGTATGCTGACATGTGGTAGATGGGGATCGACGCTAATGTCGATTGGATTAGCACAGATCTCCCGGCATGTGATAGGAGCTTGGATTTCCAGCCTTGGAGCTTGCTGGTGTATTTTGTAATCAATGAAGAGTAGGTGCTACATTTTCCTTTGGGGAGCAAGAGGCCATGTCCCAAGTAGATGTCGCTCGTTGTCATTGGGGAGAGCTGAAGTGCACTAGCTATATTAGTCTTCTCTTGTTCTTCAACCCTTTTGCTAAAATGAATGCTGGATTTGCCATAGTTAATCAACTGTCCTGACCACGACGAGTACGTATGGAGGATCTCTTGGACAGTGGCGAGCGCGGCACCTTTGGCCTGGCCAAAGATAAGTAAATAATCAGCGAAAAATAAATAGGAGATGGAAGGGCCGTACCGATTGATGCGGATGCCATGGTAGAGATCGTTCCGCTCATAGGTGTGAAAGAGCCTGGACAGAACTTCGGAACAAAGGATGAAGATGTAGGGCGACATTGGGCATCCTTGACGAATGCCCCTCTTCAGCTTGAACCAGCCCTCCGGTTGGCCATTGATGAGAATTGAGTAGCTAGGAGTAGTGATGCATTCCATGATGAGTGAGTTGGCTCGGCCTTGGATTCCAACCCCATGCAATACCGATTTGATGAAGGGCCATGCAATCCGGTCATAAGCTTTGGACTAATCGATTTTGAGGGCAAATGAATTCTTTTTCTTTGGCATGAACTTCATTGCGTTGAAGATCTCATGGGCGATAATGACATTATCAGTGATATGACGTCCCGGTACGAACGCGTTTTGGTAGGGGGATATGAGCTTGTCGAGGAGAGGACGGATCCTAGCAGTGATAATCTTTGAGATGACTTTGTACGACACGTTACAAAGAGCGATTGGCCTGAAGTCCACCGGAGTGGCAGGATGTTCTCGTTTGGGAATGAGGACAATGTGGGTGTGATTTATCTTGGGTGGGAGAGATCCTGAGATGAACGCTTGTTGCACAGTGCTCGTGAGATCGTCCCCCACAATATGCCAATTCTTTTAGTAAAATAGAGCAGGGCAGCCGTCAGGCGCTGGGGCCTTAAGTGCTCCCATGCCCTTGATAGTGCATTCAATTTCCTCCCTACTAGGAACTTCGTCCAGGCCATGGTTCTCTTCCGCACTGATGGGATGATCTGTGATGACGAAGGAATCGTCGATTAGCGAGGACTCGTCCGTTTCGAAAAGAGATCGGAAGTGATCGATGATGTAGGACGCAATTTGCTTCTGGTCATTCGTCCATGCGCCGGAGGGCAGTTGGAGAGATCGGATGTCATTCCTACGTCTTCGGGTGGTGGCTTTGACATGAAAGTATTTGGTGCATTTGTCCCCTTCATGGATCCATCTACATTTAGCTCGTTGCCTCCAATAGGTCGCTTCCAATGAAAGGAGAGATTTGAGTTCCGAACAGACTGACTTCTCGTCCCGCAAATTCTTCTCCGATACCTGTGCCTGCTGAATGATGAGAAGCTCATTGTGTAGGCTAGAAATTCGGTTCTTGATGTTCCCAAACTCTGTGTAACTCCATTTCTTCAGTTTGGCAATAGTGGTCTGAAGTTTGTCGAGGAGGTTACAATTTGCGTTGCGGTCTCCTTCAGCCCAGATGGAAGAGAGGGTCGTAGAGAAATTCGGACTGTGCATCCAGTGGGATTCGAATCGGTGGGGCTGTTTCTTATGCGGAAGCTTGTTACTTGTATTGAGGAGGATTGGCACATGATCGCTATTGTAGCGTGGCAATGTGGAAACAGTAGCATAGGGGTGGTGGCGGCACCAGTGGCCATCCGCAAAGGCCCGATGAAGCCTCTCTCTGATATGGAATTCCGGCCTTCGACCGTTGGACCAGGTATAAGCAGGTCCCGTACACCCCAGATCGATCAAACCGTAGTGATTGAGCATTTGAATGAAGGGCCTTGCACTGTGATAGTCAAATCCACGTCCCCCCACCTTGTCTTTCGGCCGAGCAACGGCGTTAAAATCGCCAATGCAACACCAAGGGGTGGCGATGTTGGCAGACAGCTCTTTGATGGTGTTCCAGAGAGAGGGTCTATCCTTCCTGTGTGGGCTGCCATACACACAGAAAAGACTCCATGCAAAAGTGTTAATGTTGTCATTAATGTTAAGAAGAACAATGTTATTAGAAGAAAAAATTGTCACGACTCGTTACCCAAATTGTTGGGCCGGGCCGAGCCATGTCCAGCCTACGCTTGCTAAATCGTAGTAAGCTGCTCTAAGAATAGACAGTAAAGGATCTAAGCTACTAACAGTTCTAAAATCACATTTAAATGTTCATCACAACACAGCATCTATAAGCGAAGGTAACATGAGCACAGACTTAATAATACATAACCAAAGTATCTAACTGGAGACAAAGTCCAGTATCCAAATATAAGAACATACCAAAGTCTCAATCTCAAAACATATGGAAATGACTAAGCAAGGTTCCCCGCTGGGGCCTCTTCTGGAGCTAAGGCTAGGTCCTCAATGCAGTACCATAATATGTAACACATAGCGTTTCCTTCTCGAAAAGTATACCTACAACGTTATCCTGTCAGGACGGGAGCAAGTGCAACCTCTACAACTAAAGTACTGAACATATAATGAAAGAGATGTACAACAAGAAACATGGTGTGATGAGTCTATAAAATAGGAAATACTAGAAACATGGCCTCATGGTACAACTGGGATCACAATATCATAGTAACACAGGAAACATGGCATATCTGGAATCATGGTATATCTCATAATCTATCATGGCAAGGATACATATGTCATAAAGACAGATGTATATGTAATGTTTAAAACTGTAGTAGGTACGTGATCGTCAATAGGTGTACAATGTGCAGGGGCACATAATGAAATGTACTTCCGTACAAGTGTAAAGGCGATAGATGTACATACGCACAAATACAGCTTTGAGAGTAAGGCCTACGGCGCAGTAACATATAAAATAAAACTTTGCTCGGTACTGTAGAGGGGGCATGATCACGTACTCAACTATCAGTTTTCCCATAACCCATATTCTAACATGTGAGAGATACGAGAACAGTAAAAACATGTGAGAGATACTGGGATCGGTATAAAGTACGGTAGGTACTAATAGCAGTAAAACATGTGAAAGTACTGAGAGCAGTAAAACATGTGAATACTCGGGCAGATATAAGCATAGTAAAATATGTACGGGGAACCAGTAAGAAACATGTAAAGATATGATAACTGTCCTAAGCAGGGTAGGGACTAAATTAATGTAACATGTGAAGATTTAACTTGCTACCTCGGTTAATACATGTTCTAGCATTAAAAGACAGTAAATGAGTTTGTAGATGTACTTGCCTCGAGCAAAGCAAGAATACTAGTACGAAGATATAGATGTCCGGTGTCCTGTCAATAATGACATACAAACTCAGTTCTAAGCTATGATCAAGATTACACTAGTAGTGTGACACGACTCCTGACTGGATACTAACTAAGTGGGGACCTAGCATAAAAGTCTAATGTGGAGTGCCACTATACACAAACTAAATTCCTAGGGTCTTTATACTAGTACGGGGTGAGGTCCAATACGCCTATAACTCAAAACAACAGAAAATATTGAAAGTCGTAATTATCTAATAAATAAATCAAACTGTACACTAAGTTCCAATAATTTTTGAGATAGACAAAAAGCTTAAATATATATAAAATAAAGTACCAAAATGATCCTCATTAATTATAGAAATTTATACTAATTTTTTTGGGATTTATAAACTTTCATAAATATTTATTAAAAATCAACAAACACATGTATCCTGAAAGTGAGTTCTGTTTTCCCATTTTTTATAAAATACCAAAAGTACTTATTAAATACTGGAAAAATTATAATAAATTATCTAAATTAACATAGTATTTAAATACAATTTTTTCCAGATTTTTACGGTAATTAAAATATATATAAAAATCCAAAAACAGAAAGTAACAATTTATGGAAAAATAATTAATTATAAATTAAGGATAATACATAATCAAAATCTACAGATGTTGTCGGATGATAAAATAAATATCACCAACGTGTCCAGAACGGTCAAATCAGCTAGGATAGCCTATCCATAAGTCCAATTTAGACACAGGAGCAAAACGGTAATTTCGGGTCAAAATGATGTCCGCCGTTGGACACACTTTGCACCGAAAAGCGTGTCAGGATAGAAGTCTACAAAACCTAGCAAATTATATGTCCACAAATTCAGAATGATGATACGAACCCAACGGTATGTCCGAAATGGAATTTCGATGTGCCGATCTCAAAATGATACGTTGACGCGGACACTTGGTATCCGATTTGCACCGAAATGCGTGCCGGAGCAAATGTCTTCAAAACTCAGCAAATTATATGTCAACGAGTCCAGAATGACGATACGAACTCAACGGTATATCCGGAATTGGATTCCGATGAGCCGAACTCAAAGTGACCCGTTGACTCGAAAAGTGGGATCCGTTTTGCACCGAAGTACGTGCTAGGGCCCACGTTCTCCAAATCAAGCAAATTTTATATGAAAATATGCCAGAACGATGCCACGAGTCTACTGGTGGTGTCAGAAATTGAATCCGGAGTCCCGGGTTCAAAAATAGAATTTTACAAGTGCAACACTAAGAATTCGAACGGCCAACTTTGGCGTCGAATTCGACCGACCTAACGAGCTCAAACTGAAATGAAATCTAAAAGGGGAAGGAAGAGGGTTATACCAGCTTCACACAGGAACTGGTAGCGCGTCAACCGGAGCTGCAACGGCGAAGTTACGAGCTGACGAAGTCGGCTCCACGAAACTGTCCAAAAACAGTTCAATTTAAAGTGTCAACTTGGTGACCAGTTTTGAGGTATCAAACGACGAAATTAACGGACGAAAATTGAGGGGAGTGAAGATGGATATACTGAGATTGAGATGGAGCAAAGAGTTCACCGATCCAACGGTCGGATTTCCCGGAAAATGCACACGAAGTTGCTGCGACGGGACACGAATTTTGAGTTCCAAACTCGCGCGCGCCGACGGGATCTCGTTCAAAACGCACGAATCGCCTATTTGGCTCGTCGGGGAAGCGGGCGTTGGCCATGGGGTGGCTCGCCGGAGGTCGTTGGACGGTGGGGGAGCTCGCGGTGGTGCGGGCCGGCCACGTGGTGGCGTACGGCCACGCACATGCGCGCGCGGACGGGGTAGCGCAGAGCCACTGCTGCTCGCTGCTGCTGCTGTTTTCAGCGCACGCGCGCGACTGCGACGGTGCGGCGGTAGCCGGCGGTGGCCTCGGCGTGGTGGGGTGCGGAGTGGTGGAGGAGATGGTGGCGGTGGTGGTGTTGTAATGGTTTGGATGATGGTGATAAAGATGAAGATGGTAATGGTGATGATGAACTTGATGATGATGATGGTGGAGTATGGAGGAGGAGAGGGAGGAGCTCGAGGAGGATTCTCGGCTGTGGAGGAGGGTTCGGCCAGGGGAGGAAGAGGGGGTCGGCTGTGGAGTGTGTGTGTGTTTGTTGAGAGAGAGAGAAATTTGTATGGGTGTATGTGTGTATTAATATGAGAGAGGGTGAGAATAGAGAGGGGGAGAGATATTTGTGAGAGGGAGGTCGGCCGAATGGGGGGGGGGGGGGTGTTCTTGCTGTGATGGGAGAGGGTTAGGGGGTGAGGTGAGTGTTTGTATAAAGTGAGGGAGAGAGAGTGAGTTGTTAATATATATATATATATATATATATATATATATATATATATATATATATATATATATATATATATATATATATATATATATATATATATATATATATATAAAGTGGAGAAAAATTTAGATATTTAATATAGGGAAAATAGGAAAATTATGTGGGGTATTTGGGCAGTCATGAGAGAACAATATGGTGCTTGGGCTCGGGTTCGGTCGAGCCGGGTCGGTCAAAATCGAACCGGGTGCAATAATTGAATTAAAAATAGGGATTTATAATCATGGGTAAATAAATAACATGCGGGGACTCCAATAAATGGAACACAAGCGTCATACGGATAGTAGGCTTCATATGGGCCACGTCCATACTTTGGGTCGACTAGGTTGGATCGATGTCGGGTCCCGAAATTAAATTGGAAATTAAATCGGGTTTCACGGTAGAAAATAAATCGGCCTAAATTGAACCGAAAGTTGTGCGAAAGAAATGGAGCACAAAATAGAGTGTCTGAGTGGGACACGAAGGTCATGGGTGAAGAGCGTCTCGAGTAGATCATTTATGAGAAGTTGGTTCTGAGAAAACGACTGGTCTGGTGCTCCTAAATTAAAAGCCACGGCAACGTGTAAACGACGATCAAAAATAAAAGTGGGAATAATTATTGAATGATTAATCGGTCTAAGTTGACCCGAACTTGCGCGATACAAAAAGAGCACAAGGGAACGAGTTCAAGTGGGACACGATATATCAACAGAAAGATAATCTTGCCTACTTCAAAACCCATGAAGAGAGTTTACAGAGATTGGCATCCCTGACGCTCCAGAAGTCAAAGTTACGGAAAGGCACATAAATGATCAAAACAATTAAATAAATAAAATATTTATCGATAATAATTCACTCAGAAAAATAAAAATAAACCCTGAAATTCAGGGGGCTTACATCCTACCCACCTTACAAAAATTTCGTCCTCGAAATTAAAAATCATCCAACCGGTCAAACTATAATATGTAGCTGCCCTGGCTACAATACTCAATCTGCTATCCTTGTAATCATCTCTTTTGTTTCTCCTACAAACTTTTTGGTTCAGGTTCAATCAAAGTCCTTCTATCATAAACTACGTCATATATCCTTTAGAATCTTCCATACTAACATGAAACCTTAACGTATACCCTAAAATATAGGTCATTCTCTGGACATGTTCATAAGCAAACAATGCTTGGTCATCAACCATATTTTTAACCTCAATTGTAAATACTAGATTTCCTTATCGTATCCTAAGTATCCTTATTTTATCAATCCACAGTTCCCTTGCATCATTTGTCGTCAATCTTTTCCTACAGTTTCTCCTTGAAATTATACGTTCAATATTTATCCTTGGTGTAGAGCCTTCTTCTTTTACTCAACAAGTCCTCCGAATATAAATCCTCGATTTCAAAACTCCCGATTTATTAATTACCAATGTACATATGTCTCTGTCTTGTTCCATGTCTTTTTAACTGATATCTTCCGATCTCGTATGCAATATCATATATCATTCTAACTTATTCTATATCATTCCACATATCGATCTACCCTCTAATCACATGTAATTAGCCCGTAGATAACCAACCAAAATTCTACAAATGCTAAATCCTCAAACTGCTAAGCACAAGATTCTAATCCTCAATCCATAGTCACAACAATATAATATCTCATTTTTTCCATCTTAGATACCCTATCATCAAGTCATACTATCAATACAATCGTTCTTAATGGTTTCCAAGTCTACTACAGTCAGTCGCTTATACTTGTCCTATAAGCTTAATCTAACCAATCCCTAGAAAAAGTACTTATCACAAACACACAATACATTTATAGTTATACTACAGGATCAGTCAACAAGGTTTGGCTATTTCGGTCATCTATCAAGTAGAAGGTTACAAGGCCTAAAACTGGGTCAAGCAATCCATAACAGTGTCCAAACAAGTTAAAGGTCAAGCAAGACAGAAAAGTTTATCGAAAAATCTTCAAGAATGGTATGAAGACAACGGGATACATAACGAGAAGAATTACCCAAGAGGTTAACGAAGAAGAGTTTAGTCAAGTCATAGGAAAGATGGAACACAAAAATAATTATGTCCAAAAAGATAACATGAAAATAATCCTGTTGGAGAATCCTAGAGAACCTATAATCCTAGTTGTAGATGGAACAGAGTTAATCAAGACGGGGAAGAATGATAATAAGAATTTATTCTTGCTCAATCGATCATAACGAAGTGAACCAAGCTGAGATATGATCTGATAGCCATATACGTCTTCCTGAAATCATGTTGCCAGAATTTTCGCCCTACCAGTAAGCTTATATGCAATAAACGAGGGAGTCCATAACTAAGGTATACACCCTATAGTCATATCATCTAGATTCCTTACCACGCCAACCGGTATGGCTGCAAGAAAATCTAAATTCTATGAATATGATAGTATATCCAAAATCAGGCTCTATGTTTTTGTCATACCAGCTAATATGGCTGCGATAAATTCTAAACTCCATAAATAAAACAGACGTTTACCTTATCAGAATATATCATAATTCAATCCACAAAATTTATCACGATGCAAGATCAAAGTTAACAACGAAAATCAGAAATTAAATTCAACAACGAATTTAAGAAAGATCAAATGGAAATAAGTGGAAACAGATTTCTAGATAAGATTAGAGTGAGATCCTCAGGGGTCATCCTAAGGGTACAAACTTGGTCTAAATTGACCCACTGAAATACAAACAAGAGGCTAATTATAGCTAACGGTCCTATGCTGTGATGAGTTCTTCTATGTTGCAATCCTAGAAATCCTCTAGGTATTCTAAATGTTTATCCCTAGTGTTAACAAGTTGTCCTAGATCCTAATTGCAGGCATGCTTGGTACAATAACGTAACCAAACAACTTAAGTCTGGACCTGCATGGGCCGCCAAAAAAATATGTCACGACCCGTTACCCAAATTATTGGGCCGGACCGAGCCATGTCCAGCCTACGCTTGCTAAATCGTAGTAAGCTGTTCTAAGAATAGACAATAAAGGATCTAAGCTACTAACAGTTCTAAAATCACATTTAAATGTTCATCACAACACAGCATCTATAAGCGAAGGTAACATGAGCACAGACTTAATAATACATAACCAAAGTATCTAACTGGAGACAAAGTCCAGTATCCAAATATAAGAACATACCAAAGTCTCAATCTCAAAACATATGGAAATGACTAAGCAAGGTTCCCCGCTGGGGCCTCTTCTGGAGCTAAGGCCAGGTCCTCAATGCAGTACCATAATATGTAACACATAGCGTTTCCTTCTCGAAAAGTATACCTACAACGTTATCCTGTCAGGACGGGAGCAAGTGCAACCTCTACAACTAAAGTACTGAACATATAATGAAAGAGATGTACAACAAGAAACATGGTGTGATGAGTCTATAAAATAGGAAATACTAGAAACATGGCCTCATGGTACAACTGGGATCACAATATCATAGTAACACAGGGAACATGGCATATCTGGAATTATGGTATATCTCATAATCTATTATGGCAAGGATACATATGTCATAAAGACAGATGTATATGTAATGTTTAAAACTGTAGCAGGTACGTGATCGTCAATAGGTGTACAATGTGCAGGGGCACATAATGAAATATACTTCCGTACAAGTGTAAAGGCGATAGATGTACATACGTACAAATACAGCTTTGAGAGTAAGGCCTACGGCGCAGTAACATATAAAATGAAACTTTGTTCGGTACTGTAGAGGGGGCATGATCACGTACTCAACTATCAGTTTCCCTATAACCCATATTCTAACATGCGAGAGATACGAGAACAGTAAAAACATGTGAGAGATACTGGGATCGGTATAAAGCACGGTAGGTACTAATAGCAGTAAAACATGTGAAAGTACTGAGAGCAGTAAAACATGTGAATACTCGGGCAGATATAAGCATAGTAAAATATGTACGGGGAACCAGTAAGAAACATGTGAAGATATGATAACTGTCCTAAGCAGGGTAGGGACTAAATTAATGTAACATGTGAAGATTTAACTTGCTACCTCGGTTAATACATGTTCTAGCATTAAAAGACAGTAAATGAGTTTGTAGATGTACTTGCCTCGAGCAAAGCAAGAATACTAGTACGAAGATATAGATGTCCGGTGTCCTGTCAATAATGACATACAAACTCAGTTCTAAGCTATGATCAAGATTACACTAGTGGTGTGACACGACTCCTGACTGGATACTAACTAAGTGGGGACCTAGCATAAAAGTCTAATGTGGAGTGCCACTATACACAAACTAAATTCCTAGGGTCTTTATACTAGTACGGGGTGAGGTCCAATACGCCTATAACTCAAAACAACACAAAATATTGAAAGTCGTAATTATCTAATAAATAAATCAAACTGTACACTAAGTTCCAATAATTTTTGAGATAGACAAAAAGCTTAAATATATATAAAATAAAGTACCAAAATGATCCTCGTTAATTATAGAAATCTATACTAATTTTTTGGGATTTATAAACTTTCATAAATATTTATTAAAAATCAACAAACACATGTATGCTGAAAGTGAGTTCTGTTTTCCCATTTTTTATAAAATACCAAAAGTACTTATTAAATACTAGAAAAATTATAATAAATTATCTAAATTAACATAGTATTTAAATACAATTTTTCCCAAATTTTTACGATAATTAAAATATATATAAAAATCCAAAAACAGAAAGTAACAATTTATGGAAAAATAATTAATTATAAATTAAGGATAATACATAATCAAAATCTACAGATGTTGTCGGATGATAAAATAAATATCACCAACGTGTCCAGAACGGTCAAATCAGCTAGGATAGCCTACCCATAAGTCCAATTTAGACACATGGGCAAAACGGTAATTTCGGGTCAAAATGATGTCCGCCGTTGGACACACTTTGCACCGAAAAGCGTGTCGGGATAGAAGTCTACAAAACCTAGCAAATTATATGTCCACGAATTCAGAATGATGATACGAACCCAACGGTATGTCCGAAATGGAATTTCGATGTGCCGATCTCAAAATGATACGTTGACGCGGACACTTGGTATCCGGTTTGCACCGAAATGTGTGCCGGAGCAAATGTCTTCAAAACTCAGCAAATTATATGTCAACGAGTCCAGAATGACGATACGAACTCAACGGTATATCCGGAATTGGATTCCGATGAGCCGAACTCAAAGTGACCCGTTGACTCGAAAAGTGGGATCCGCTTTGCACCGAAATGCGTGCTAGGGCCCACGTTCTTCAAATCAAGCAAATTTTATATGAAAATATGCCAGAACGACGCCACGAGTCTACTGGTGGTGTCAGAAATTGAATCCGGAGTCCCGGGTTCAAAAATAGAATTTTACAAGTGCAACACTAAGAATTCGAACGACCAACTTTGACGTCGAATTCGACCGACCTAACGAGCTCAAACTGAAATGAAATCTAAAGGGGACAGGAAGAGGGTTATACCAGCTTCGCACAGGAACTGGTAGCGCGTCAACCGGAGCTGCGACGGCGAAGTTACGAGCTGACGAAGTCGGCTCCACGAAACTGTCCAAAAACAGTTCAATTTAAAGTGTCAACTTGGTGACCAGTTTTGAGGTATCAAACGACGAAATTAACGGACAAAAATTGAGGGAAGTGAAGATGGATATACCGAGATTGAGACGGAGTAAAGTGTTCACCGATCCAACGGTCGAATTTCCCGAAAAATGCACACGAAGTTGCTGCGACGGGACACGAATTTTGAGTTCCAAACTCGCGCGCGCCGACGGGATCTCGTTCAAAACGCACGAATCGCCTATTTGGCTCGTCGGGGAAGCGGGCGTTGGCCATGGGGTGGCTCGCCGGAGGTCGTTGGATGGTAGGGGAGCTCGGGGTGGTGCGGGCCGGCCACGTGGTGGCGCACGGCCACGCACATGCGCGCGCGGACGGGGTGGCACGGAGCCACTGCTGCTGCTGTTTTTAGCGTACGCGCGCGACTACGGCGGTGCGGCGGTAGCCGGCGGTGGCCTCGGCGTGGTGGGGTGCGGAGTGGTGGAGGAGATGGTGGCGGTGGTGGTGTTGTAATGGTTTTGATGATGGTGATAAAGATGAAGATGGTAATGGTGATGATGAACTTGATGATGATGATGGTGGAGTATGGAGGAGGAGAGGGAGGAGCTCGGGGAGGATTCTCGGCTGTGGAGGAGGGTTCGGCCAGGGGAGGAAGAGGGGGTCGGCTGTGGAGTGTGTGTGTGTGTGTGTTTGTTGAGAGAGAGAGAAATTTGTATGGGTGTGTGTGTGTATTAATATGAGAGAGGGTGAGAATAGAGAGGGGGAGAGATATTTGTGAGAGAGAGGTCGGCCGAATGGGGGGGGTGTTCTTGCTGTGATGGGAGAGGGTTAGGGGGTGAGGTGAGCGTTTGTATAAAGTGAGGGAGAGAGAGTGAGTTGTTAATATATATATATATATATATATATATATATATATATGTATATATATATATATATATATATATATATAGATATTTGTAAAGTGGAGAAAAATTTAGATATTTAATATAGGGAAAATAGGAAAATTATGCGAGGTATTTGGGCAGTCATGAGAGAACAATATGGTGCTTGGGCTCGGGTTCAGTCGAGCCGGGTCGGGTCAAAATCGAACAGGGTACAATAATTGAATTAAAAATAGGGATTTATAATCATGGGTAAATAAATAACATACGGGGACTCCAATAAATGGAACACAAGCGTCATACGGATAGTAGGCTTCATATGGGCCACGTCCATACTTTGGGTCGACTAGGTTGGATCGATGTCGGGTCCCAAAATTAAATTAGAAATTAAATCGGGTTTCACGGTAGAAAATAAATCGGCCTAAATTGAACCGAAAGTTGTGCGAAAGAAATGGAGCACAAAATAGAGTGTCTGAGTGGGACACGAAGGTCATGGGTGAAGAGCGTCTCGAGTAGATCATTTATGAGAAGTTGGTTCTGAGAAAACGACTGGTCTAGTGCTCCTAAATTAAAAGCCACGGCAACGTGTAAACGACGATCAAAAATAAAAGTGGGAATAATTATTGAATGATTAATCAGTCTAAGTTGACCCGAACTTGCGCGATGCAAAAAGAGCACAAGGGAACGAGTTCAAGTGGGATACGATATATCAACAGAAAGATAATCTTGCCTACTTCAAAACCCATGAAGAGAGTTTACAGAGATTGCCATCCCTGACGCTCCAGAAGTCAAAGTTACGGAAAGGCACATAAATGATCAAAACAATTAAATAAATAAAATATTTATCGATAATAATTCACTCAGAAAAATAAAAATAAACCCTGAAATTCAGGGGGCTTACAAAAATAACTGAAGCAGAGATCGTATTATTCCAACCAATCCACAAGCCACCTGATCTGCCAGTGGCCGGAACAGAGAAGGTGTAGGGATATCCGAGGGACGGAAGGATGCGGGCAGTGTGCGATGGGGAGGAGAGAGTTTCGGAGATGAAGAAGATAGAGGGGTGGGTCGATGTGAGGAATGAGTGGAGTGTTTGGACTGTCGAGGCATTCCTAAACCCTCGACAGTTCCAAGAGAAGATTAACATTTCCCGTGCGGCTGTTGGAGGTCAGCCGCCACGACCTTATTATTGAGGGAGTGATTCTGGAGGAGTTTAGAAGGACGTTTTGTAGGGATTGGTGAGGAAGGCGGGGAGCCATTCCTCTTCTTATTCCGAGTAGTGTCGTTTCCAGCATACGGGGGAGAGGACGTCGTCTTACGAGCTCGGCGCTTCCATGACATCTTGCTCGAGTGGGCCTGCCGAATAACAAATCCTTCCACCGGGGAGTCAGATGATGGGGGGGGGGGTGGGGATGGCCTGGATGGGCGGGGGGAGCTGGGAAATGGCATGAGGTTGGGTGGCTTGCGGGAGGATGGGTGCAGAAGAGGTAATGTAGATGGAGTTGGTAGGATGATCGCATGGAGAGGTAGAGTGGGGAGTATGAACAGGTGGTGAGTGCATGTTGGCGATGTGAAGGTTAATGATGGGGGAATGAGTAGGGTGATTAGGTATAATGTGCGGGTTGGTTAAGTGGAGATTGATGATGGGGAGATGAGTAGGGATATTGATTGGAGTGGGGAGTGGGAGGTCTGGGAAGTTGTTATGCATGAGATGCTGATCAAAGCGGTCTCTGTCCAGAGAGTCAGTCTCGGGAACCTCCAACGTGCCGATCCGTGCTACATTGATGTCGAGACTGCCATGGGACGAGGATCTCGGAGCTGATGTGTCGAGATCAGCATCCATTGGTTGGGCCATAGGCAGTAACTCCCTCCTATGCGGGGGCATATATGTGGTTTGTTGAGATTTCCAGTTATTCCCTGAAGGCGGCTCACGTGAGGTGGGCCCTGTACCGATTGGGGGTAGGGTGGGCCCTGTACCGATTGGGGGGAGGGTGGGGACGGGATGGATGGCTGAGCGTCGGAGGTTGCTCGTCGGAGAGACATCTGGAGCTACTGATATGGGGGGTTCCGGGAGGTCCTGGCCGTCCGAGACCCGATGATGTGTACTTCGGCGGCTGGCTGACTTCATCGTGGATGCACAGTAATCCTCTTCCTTGATACGTGGCTTGAGTAGCTCCGATAAGCGGTTCTTCTCTTCGACAGACCAGTCTTCAGTAACCAGGGACGAGAATAGCTCTTTCTCCTTGCAGCTGGATATCCCATGTCCGACTCTGGCGCAAAAGGTGCATAGGCGAGGAAGACGTTCATATCTAACAGTGACTTCTCCCGGTGTAGTACCGTCGATGAATGTAGTGACACGCTTCTTTAGAGGTTTGGAAATGTCAACGAGGATCTTGATGCGCGCATAGGTCTTCCACTTTGCTTCCTCTTCCGCAGAGCAGGGCCTTGGAGACCCAATGGCCTCAGCAATCCTCGCCACCGCCTTGCGGTTCAAGAACTTCGGGGGGAGTCGGTGTAGTTGAACCCATAAGTCGGCGAATAGAAACTGATATTCTTCTGGTAATTTGCCGGGGTCACATCGCTCAACAACTAGAAGATCATCGTTGATGCTCCACGGCGCATCATTGATCACTAGGTTGACGGCCTTCGGGGAGTCGAGCCTAACAAGGAAGGATCCTGCCTCCGAGTCTAGGTCAGAGACATGCAGCGATTTGGATGACCTCCACATCTTGGACAGGATAGATGAGAGGGTCGAACTTGAGTATTTACGGGATGAATACGGCTTGATAGCCACGGAGGAGGCCCAGTGTTCCGCCACCGAGCTATCTCTCGCCGTGAGGGATATGGCGTCGGTCGGCCCTTGGAGCGTGAACAGGGACGCCATTTTCTCAATGACCTCCTTATAGGAAGCCATGCTACACAGGTGGGAATACGGGGAATGGAGGAAGAGGTATGGTGGGTGGGGGGGATGGGGGATCAGGTAGGGGAAAAGGAGACGGGAAGGGGGATCAGGAAGAGGAAGAAGGCGCAAACCCTAGGGGTTTGGGGGAGGCGGCATGGAGACAAGCAAGCCCTAACTGTAAACAATTGTTGAACTAGTAATCTGTTCAACTTACCATTATGCCATGTTTGGTTCACCGTTTGTTAACCACAAACCATCAGGGGAAAAAAGATGCTTCTTTTTCTTTGTTTGTTAACCACAAACTTGTGAGCTATTTCAGTGACAGAGGATAAATAGAGGAATTAATTTTCTCTTCTCATTTTCCAGCATTTGTTACTAAAATTCAGGACGACAATAGCCCTACTCATGTACGTTATTGCTTATTGATTATTTTTTCTTCATCAACCAAACACTAAAAATAAATCAAATGATCTTTCTTAAATATTTTTCTTGTTTTACTAAAAAAAAATTGACAGAAATTTTATTTTTCTATCCGTAGGGGAAAAAAGAATTGAAAATCCGAAGGAGGTGGAATAAATGAAGGAAGCTGATGAAGATCAATCAACACACAATTAAACAGCAATTTGTACTAGAACTTGAGCATCCATTCAATCTTTTAATTTGTTTGGAAGATCATTAGGAATCTCAGAAACATTGATTTTGAGACAGGAAAAATCCACTTCCAGGACATGATCTGCATACCCCAGGTATTTCTTTCTCATTAAGAAGTCGTTCTCCATCTGTCCTGTTAGCACCAACAACCAAGGATGGTAAGCTTGTTGCCTGGGCACTTACATATCAGAGCTGCAGCCTTCCTCTTCTTTAAACATCAACTGCTTCTCCGTCAACATTGCCATGACAATTGAAGAACTGTAGTTTTAGATTCGGTCAAAGGCTGCTCATATGTTCAGTTCAAGCATGCCGGAACTTGATATGGGGTGCATGAGGCAGCTGAATTAGGCCCAAAATTTTAGAAGACGTCAATTTTTTCTGTACTATTTGATGCATGTAAGTTCAGTTACGAACAAAAGTTAAACAAATTCATTCTAATACTTTTAGGCTGTGTAATAAGAAATGTTTTAAGATATCTAAATGTCATGTACTGGAATACCAATAGATAAAACATTTGGTCAGATTATTTTCTCTTTTTCTTTTTTTGCTACAAGTCGCTTTCAAAATTCTTTCCCTTTCGTCGTTCTAATAGTTTGACGCACTCAATCTCTTCTCCCCTTCCGTCGCTCTAAAAGTTGTTTTTTTTTATTTGTTTGGAACAACAATTTTATTTTCGTTGGTTTAGAGCATCTTCGGTTTTAATAATATCTCATTATGACATATTATTTTGGATATTATATTTTGTTTATTATTTTATGATAATGATAGTGTATCATATGGGAAAAAAATAATATGACCATTAAACTTTAAGGACATCCTTTTTGAGTTCGTGGATCTCAAAATCTAAAGCTCGGCACTGGATTGAAGGCTCCATTTATCCAAACCTCAAGCCCCCAACATCTCTCTGTTGCAAATCCACTACATCTGAACTCGTTACCAAGGGTAGGTGTCTATCTAAGGCCATCTCCAATGGGGGCTTCATTTTTCCTATTTCTATGGTAGTAATCATCTTGAGTAAAAAAAAAAAAAAAACTCACAACTATGATTTATATCTTAATTTCTATACTATGTGGCAGTGATATATGATGGAGAATTTCATACAGAAACTCTTATAAAAATTCTCCATTTCTCACGACAATTAATATTGGACCCTACATCATTAAATTGATTCTTTTATCATTTTTTGGATAAAAAATAGAAAATTATTGGAGAGTATTTTGTGTATGCGTAATTTCTATATAGAAACTCTATCAGCTAGGATAAAAATTTACTTAAAAGTAGAATGTCAAGTATGATAGAAAGTCAATTTTAGAAATTTCCATTGCACAATTTTTAGAAATTCCCTTTGGAGAAAGCATAGAAGTGATGGTACTTGGTTGGTCTCCTTCTCATCAACGATTCCTTCATCTCCGCGGGAATGAGCATGGTTCTTATTGTTGTTAGATTCAAGATCAAATGCTTCGCACAGTAAATGCACGTGCAAAGTAAGTATAATGACGTATACTAAAAATATTATTTAATTATAGTCAAATATTATTTATAACTCATGTGGTTAAGGTAAGAGTATTTTTCTTGTTTGACTGAGCTCGATTTTCCATGTTGAATATATATAATAAATTTAAACTTTTTACATAATTTATTTTTTTTAAATAAAATAAACCATGATATACATACGACTTAGACGGCTCACTTTTGAACCGTTTTGAAACCTCTTTTTATATATATATATATATATATATATATATATATATATATATATATATTGTCCATCTTTATTTCTTGTGGAGGGCTATAGGACCGTTTATGAGCATGTGTGAGCTATGAGCTTGCACAAGGTCCCAAAATTGGAATGCCATAAAATGTTTAATTGTGTGTGTGTGTGTGTATGTGTGTGTGCTCATAGCTCACACATGCTCATAAACGGTCCTATAGCCCTCCACAAGAAATAAAGATGGACAATATATATATATATATATATATATATATATATATATATATATATATATATATATATATATATATATATATATGTGTGTGTGTGTGTGTGTGTGTGTGTGTGTGTGTGTGTGTGTGTTATTAACACTCCTAAAATATCATTCTGCACTTCTCTTAAATTTTTTATCATTCAAATTTTAAATTTATCCTTGTATTAACATTATTGGCACTCCTAAAATGTCATCTTGCACTCCTCCATCTATGAATGTATAAATTAATGTCTATTGTAAAGCAAAGAAATGGAGATAGAAAAATAGAAGAAATTATTTTTTCATTCACTTGTCTCAATCATCTTGAGAAGAGTCCTTTATATAGGTTTAGAATGGAGGTTTAACATCATCATGATAATTAAAAGAGATGCTAGAAGACATAAGTTATGGATAATCAAATGTCATAGGTTATCGATAACCAAAAGACATATGTTATGTACACCAAATAATAGTGTGAATTATCCATATTTACAACACTCCCCCTTGGATATTCACCATTAATTAGTTGGTAGTGTATGCGCATTTGTTGCCTCGTTAAAACTTACTAAGAAAAACTCAGTGAAAAAAATCTTAGTCAAGAAAAAAGAGTACAACGCGCAAAACTCAAAAATATTCTTCATGAGTCATACTCTCCCTCGATATAATGGATTTGCTTGACTTCGTTTGGCCACTTTCGTCCTTTGGAGCTCATGTGCATCAAATAATTTTTGGTGGAAGTTGCTTATTTGATCTCCTTTGATGAATTCCTCTCGGAATTGTGTAATGCAAGCCGTATTGTCTTTGAATATTATTGTAGGCTCACCTGTAACTGTGAGTAGTTGACAATTTACTCTTATATGATGAATGATTGATCGCAAGCACATACTTTCTCTTGTTGCTTCTTGTAATACAATTAATTCTGCATGGTTAGAGGAAGTTGCTACTGAACCTTGCTTTGTTAGTAGTCAAGATATAGCTGCATGTTTATTAATAAACACATAACCTATTTGGGAGCAAGTCTTATGAGGGTCAGAAAGATATTTGTATCTGTACAACCAAATAGACAAAAATTGTTAGTGGAATCACATTTATAAAATAATCTCATGTTAGTTGTTCCATGAAAATATCTCAATATGTGTTTAACCCCATACCGATGTCTAAGTGTAGGTGCAAAAACTATATCTAGATAATAAATTAACAAAAAATATAATATTCGATCTTGTGCATTTGCTAGATATAGTAGTGCTCCAATAGCACTTAAATACGACATTTCTGGACCAAGAACTTTTTTTTATCTTCTCTCCTTGGTTGTAATGAACATTTATCCAAATCCAACCCGTGTACAACCGTCGGTCTACTTAGTGGATGTACTTTATCCATTATGAATCAGTTCAAAATCCTTTCAATATATCAAAAATGATGCACTAATATCCCACTGGAGCTTCGTTCTATTTGCAAACCGAGACCAAGCTTTGTCTTTTTCCAAGTCTTCATTTCAAACTCATTCTTCAAATAATTTGCAGTTTTCTCTAATTCTGTAGGAGACCTGATCAGGTTTTATATCATCCATATATACTGCTACTATTGAGTATTCATTTCCGAATTTCTTAATGAAGACACATGGGTAAATTTGACTATTTTGTATCATTCTTTAGTCAAATATATGATAAGACGATTATACCACATTCTTGTGGATTATTTCAACCCTATATAATGCTCGTCTAAGATTAATTAAACACATTCCTTTTGACTTAATCTCTGGCATTCTAAATCTTTCTAGAATTTTCATATGGATGTCAATATCTAAGTCTCCATACAAATATGCAGATGCAATATCCATAAATTTTATATCAAGATTTTTAGAAACTGCGAGACTAATTAGATATCTAAAGGTAATGATATCCATAACTGGAGAGTATGTCTCAACATAATCAATTTCAGGTCTTTGAGAGAAACCTTGTGCTACAAGTCAGAATTTATATCTTTGAACTTTGTTTCTCTTACTTCATTTTCTAACGAAACACCTATTTAAAACCAACATGGTTTATGCCCATTGGTGTTTCCACTATAGGTCCAAACACACCACATTTTTCTAAAGATTTAATTATGCTTGAATAGCATCTTTCCAGATTGGCCAATCTTTTATTTGTCGACATTAATTTATACTACGTGGTTCATTTTCACAATCATCATTGTCCATTGATATTTCAGTAGCTACTGCATAGCTAAATATGTCATCGATGACAAGTAATTTTCTATTCCATAATTTACCTGAACATGCATGGAATATCGAGATCTCTTTATTTTCAGGTACCTGTGCCTCTCTAGAGGCATCCAGAGGCATTTCAGTAAATTTGGAAACATGCACATATTCATTATTTATTTTCGGAGCTCCAGTCACTATTGGGCTTTTATCATGACAAGATGTTTCATTAGCTCTCCTCTTTCTAGGAGCACTATCATTGGAACCTATAGGCCTACCCCGCTTTTGAGTGTAGTAGTGGATTCATTTGCCGTCTTATTTGAATTTTGTCCAATTGGAACAATGATTATGGCTGGCATATATGATATAGTTACTTTTGCGGCATCATTAAATGCATCAGGTAATTGACTTGCAATTTCTTGCAAATGTATCATTCTTCTTATCTCATAATCACATTGTGGAGTTCTTGGAACTTAATGAGATCGATAGAGAGGGCGTATACCATGTCAATTTACGTCGTTAATTAGCAGTAATTTGTTCTATATGAACAATTTGTTGCTTATACCTCCCCCAAACGGCGGGAAGACTCTATCATCAAATTGGCAATCATCAAATCTTGTAGTAAAGACATCACCAGTCATTAATTTTTAAATATCTTATTATGGAAGAAAACTCAAACTAATGTATATTTTTTAAACATCATTGGGGACCCATCTCAGTTCTTTTGGGAGATAGAACTGGAACATACTGTATATCCAAACTTTCTCAAATATAAAATATTTGGTTGTTTACCACTAACAAATTGTATATATAAAATAATATGGTAGGCAATGGGTCTAAATTTAACTAAAGATGCAATATGTAAAATATTATGTCACAAGTTACATTTTTTAAACTAGATTGCACTAGTAGAGGTCTAGCAATAAGTTGAACATGTTTAATAAATGACTCAGCTAACCCATTTTATGTGTGCACTGGGAAACATAATGCTCTATCTCAGTCACTAATGATGTACAATAATTATCAAAAGCTTGTGAGATAAATTATGCGGCATTATCAAGACTAATTAATATAGTCGTATGATTAGGAAACTGAGATCTAAGTTTAATAATTTGGGCTAAAAGACAAAAAAATACAAAATTTCTAGTAGACAATAGACCAACATATGACCACTTAATATATGCATCTATGAGTACCATAAAATATCTTAAAAAGAACCACTAGCAGGGTGAATATGATCACAAATATCTCCTTATGTTCTTTACAAGAAAGTAGGAGACTTATTCTTAACTTTTAGAAAAGATGGTCTAGTTATAATCTTCCTTTGTAAACAAGAAACATATAGTTGATTCTTCGATAAGCTAATATCCTAATTTTCCAATAAATATCCACAAAAATTATCAATGATCCGATTGAACATAGTTTATCCTTGATGACCCAAAGGGTCATGCCAAATGTTATATAAGACATGATCACTGGCTTTATATTTTGTCACATTCATATTAGATTCAATTATGCCAATGGTGGTGAAATACAAACCCACCAAAAAATAAGATAATTCTTCTAATGTGAGTCTTTTGCTCCCAACATTAGATGTGCTACATAATGACTCTTTGTTGTTATCATTTCGAGTTTCATTATGGTACCTATTTTGTGTATATCCTTGAAACTTAACAAATTCCTTTACGGAACTACTTGAATATAACACATTTTGTAAATAGGTTTGAGTACCATTAGGTAACATGACGTGTGCTCTTCCAAAGCCCTCAATTATATGGCTGGCTCAGCTATTGTTGGCACTTTATGCATGTCAAATACTAACTTTGGCAAAAACTTTGATTCTTCAAATTCATGTGTGTTGTAGTACTATCTACCAAACACATATCTAAGTCATTTTTCTTGGATATATGTGTTGTAGCACTATCTACCAAACACATATCTAAGTCATTTTTCTTAGATTCTTTCAATCTCTCAATCTCTTGTTGAGTAGCTCGACATTGCTAAATCAATGTTTATCTTTGTCATATTTACGACAAGCATGCATTACTACTCCATGAAGCAAAATAAAAATATTATGAACTTATATATTCTAGCTAGCACAAGTATAATAAGAAAAATTAAGCATTTCTAATGATAGTATCATATTATAGAAATGTAACTCTAAATTTATTATATATATATTTTTTTAATAAAACAAAACTTTCATGGCCTAGACATTCCATGATGGAAACCAAAAGCATGACTTAAAATAAAAATAGTTTATAAATACTTGAAATAAACATATATTGACCGAGTGCTCATTCAATAAAAATAAAAATAAAAATTGCATTAGCATCTTCTCAAACTGTTCATTTGTAACTTGATTCCCTTTGTTAGAGGTTGTTGTCCACTTGTTCATTTATTCTTTCATGAACCATTGTTTCAATCTTTGTAAGGTTGATAACCATGACCATATCTTCCACAATTTTTTTTTAATTCCCGCTTCCACGTCCTCCACCACGACCTCTACTAATTCTAAAATTAGCATTTATCTCAGGAATTGCCATTGACCTAGTTGGTCTAGAGTTGTGGTTTTTTATGAGAATGTTACTATTTACCTTTCCTACACTAAGATAGTCACAAGTTCAGAGTAATTTATGAAATTTCTTTCACGATATTATTGCTACAAAAGTACATTACTTGCATGAAAATAAAAAGGATTTTCTCAAACATTTGAGTCTCTGTTACTTTTTCTCCACACAATCTAAGGCGAGGAACAATATCAAACAGAGCACAATTATGTTATTTAACATTTTTACAGTCATGGTATCTTAAATTCAACCATTTAGTTTTAGCAGTCAGAAGGATTATTATCCTTTGGTGGTCAAATCTATCATTTAGAGATGTCCACAAATTCAATGGATCATCCTCACATAGATATCCTGTCTTTAGATCATCATGGATATGATGTCGTAGAAAAATTAAATCAAAGTCTTAACCTTTGGCTTTAGAACTTTCTTTATTTTTCTTATTAATAGTACCATCAAGCTTGTTGGAGTGCAATTGTAACTTTGCATCCATTGTCATGATAAATAATTATCTCTGCTCACATCAAGAGCTTTGAATTCAAATTTTACAAGATTTGACATCTATATGACAGAAAATAATTATATTAGATGTAAATTAAAAATTGATAAGCAATTTAAAGGTTGCAAAATTTCACATATGCCACAATGTAATGAAATACTATCAAAGAATATACTTTATATATATCACATATACAACAATGTGGTAGAACGCTATCAAAGAATATTATGTCTTATGTGTATCACATATACAACAATGTGATCATTATATAATAATTTATTTTGGGCACTTCTTTTTTTAATATAATTCGATTCACATGTACAACAATGTGAAGTTGTATACTATAGAATTCAAATAAATAAAATAATAGAAATAACCAATTCACATGAACTAATTGTTTGCCATGGATTGTAAAAGAACAGAACAATTATCGGAGGACTGAACTTAGACTCACAATATAAACTCGCTTGTACAAAGAAAGCCTAGGAACGAAAATCTAGGTACAGCAATCTAAGTACAATTGTTTATTTTAGATTCTGGGGGGTGACGGTAGAGGTTCGGGAGAGCGACGGCAGCTCTGCCTTACTCCTTGAACGATCGGGTGCAGCCTTGGCTCTGTAGAAGAACTGCTTGGCGTTGATGAAAAAATGCTCTCTTTTCAATTTCTCGCTGACTCTCTGGATCCGAGGGGGGTGTGCTCTCTCTCTCGGCTCTCTGCTCTCTGCTCTCTGCTTGTCTATCTCTCTCCCCTTCGTCTCTCTGTCTCTGTTGCAAGGGAATGGCACCTTTCTATTTATAAGAGTGGGGGGGGCATCATTAGGGTTTGCAATGATTGCCCATTCTCAAAAGTCGGTGGTTAAGGATCAATGAATCTGGGCCGTTCATAATAGATTTGAGCAATTAATGTGATTGCATCAAATCTCTGTGGGCAATTAGTGATGATTGCCATAAATCCTCACGATTTGTTATGCTAAGCTCGGATCTCCTGTCACGTGTTCAATTTGATTGATTGCAAATGATCTGATTTGATCCTAATATTTTATTGGGATTTATTGATAGATTTTGGTCGATTTGATGCCACGTGTCCCATTATCATGCCACGTGTCTTAACCGCGAGCCACTTAGAAAATCTGAGCTGGATGAGGACTGCTCCCCATTGAGCCGCATAAGGCTGGCCACGTGTCAAGGCTGCTTGGGAGTGGCCCCTGAATATTTGAACCGCATGGTGGTGATCTAAGCCGCATGAGCGTAGGTGACCGCATGATGGGTGCTTTCTTCGTGAGCCGCATAGAGATAGTCCTCGTGAGCCGCATGGGTAGCCTCTACCTGAGCCGCATGGGTAGCCTCTGCCTGAGCCGCATGGGTGGCCTTTGTTTGAGCCGCATGCGACTGTCCATGTGTCAAGGCCGCATAAAGGTCTTTGGAGTTTGACGGATTGTGTCAGAGATTTCTTTCGTTTCCCTAGGAGTCTGATATTATGACAGAGTCATTATTGCATCTTTCTGCCATTGGTCAGAGCTGTCAGCCGTCAAGGCATTAAATGCAGTAGAAGACAAAGGGAAGAGCTGTTGAGGGCCACGTGGCTCCTCTCTGGGCCGCATGGAACTATTCGAGCCGCATAGACGCTTGAGCCGCATAGGTCCCTGAGCCGCATGAGCTCTCTGAGCCGCATGGGGATCCTTGGCCGTATGGATCTTTCTTTATTCTTTTCCATGCTTCTACAAGACCCCCTTCAAAGTTTTCAATTTACAAAATTGAAATACTTTGAATAAGAAGTATGGCTATGTATAAACTCTTCTGGCCGCATATGATGTCCTTGCCGCATGGACGTCCCAACCGCATAGCCTCCTCAGCCGCATTGGTCAATCAGCCGCATGGACCCTTCGACCGCATGGGCTGTCTGGCCGCATGAGCTCCTTGCCACGTCATCCTATTTACGTATGCAAATCTTTTGCATTAATTGCTGTTGATTTGCCGTCAGTTTTAAGGCCGCTTTTTGGAGAAGGATCCCAAGAGTTTGGCCTTTATGTCAGTCGGCTCGTCTTGAGAACCGAAGGGTCGGTTACTATACGTGGATCGAGGCACCTCTCTCTTGCCTATAAAATATGAACGTGCTCAGTCGGAGAGACTTCTTCACTCTCTCTTTCGTCTTCGGCCCTAATTTTCTTCCTTAGTTTTCCTTCTCCGACCGTCGGTACGATAATGGCCCCCAAGTCTTCCAAGGTTGCTTTTGCTGCTGCAAAGGGCAAGAAAGCAGCCTCCTCATCGGCCACTACGCCTGAAGTACACCCCGACGTCCACCCTACTTTTAAGTGTAAAACGTTTTGAACCCTAAACCCCATGGCTCTGTTGCATGATTTATGCACAAGCCTTCATCCTTCGTCTTCATTGAACTGCCCAAGTTTAATCATGATGAAACCGCTCTCGTATTCGAGCCGCATGGGGCATACCCTATGTTTGAGCCGCATGAAAAGGACTTGAGCCGCAGGAGCACTTTCTGGATTTGAACCGCATGAAGTCTCATTTGACCGGGACCGCATGTGCTCCTAATGAGCTGGACCGCATAAAGCTTCGCTAAGCCGTGCCGCATAAGCTCTTCTGCTAAATAGAACCACATACGTTCAATCAAACCGTATAAGTTCTATCGAAGCAGTGCTGCATGAAACCCAACTGAATCGGGCCGCATAAGGCTGCGTTGACCCGAACCGCATTGGCTCCATCGAAGACGTGCCGCATGAAACCCAATTGAATTTGGGCCGTATAAGGCTTCGTTGATCCGAGCCGCATAGGCTCATGGGAGCCTTTTAAGAAGCTCCAAGTGTTCTCGTTTTTAACCATCTTTTAATCCTGTTTTTTTTTGTTCTTTCTCCAGTAAATCTGCCAGTCAATGCTGCCGGAGAACCCCTGGTGGGTTCAGCCCAATATGCCATTGGTGTGCAGCTCGACCACTTGGTTCGACGTGTGTCAGATCAGCTTCCCGCTAATGAACCTTTGGAGAGGGTAAATGTCATCAATAACCAGCCTTTCCACTTTCTTTGTACTATGATGAACTCGGGAAGGCTGGAAGGAGAGTATCTGAAACCGGCCTTTCTCTTCGGGGATGCTCTATCCATAAAGAAACCCCGAGTGCTAGACATTTCTGAGAGCTGGGATTTTACTGTGGACGGGGTGGAGATCCATATTCCCGAAATGGAACGTCATTTTCTACTTTCGTGGTTCAATATGGTACCGTTGAGCAGGAGGATGGTGGGCTCCCTAACTCCAACCCAATCAGGGATGTTCGTGGGCAACATCTATTATAATAAGAATATTAGGTCAGCATGTGCGAACAGGGACTCGGTCAGTCGGAGTGTGATGGGGCTAATTCTGGGTACCTTCATAAATATATCGGGTCCTAAATTCACGTTTACTCTAGCTGATACCTTCCTGAATCAGCTTGCTCGCAAGGGGTCTTATCCTGTTGGCAGGTTGTCGCTATTGAACTGGATAAACCCCATCCCTATGTGGGTCAACCTGACATCATGGATCCTGAGGAAATACGAGGAATTCCTTCGAAAGATTGACCTCTATTATGCCATCCGGGGTACCTGTTATGGGTTACCCATCAACAAGCTGTTGTTCATGGCTCTTTTGGAAATGTATAACCGGAGGATAGGAACTTTCTTCGCGCCCGGAGGGGAGTTAGGACTTGCTCTCTATGAAATGTATGCTGTTTCTAAGCTGCCATGGGGGGGGTGAGGCCTTCGAAGAATATCCCCCAACAAACGAGGAATGCGAGGATCTGGATCGACGATTCCCGGGTTTCGTTGCCGTGTACCGGGAACTGCTATGCCACCACAGTATTTGTCACCAAACGGCTATCAAGAAGAACAATAGCTCAGAAGGGAACGCTCCCCATACTACGTCTTGGGTCTCGTATCTTTTCAAATTCAGTCCCTCTGGCCGGGTTTCTTCTCGAGGTCCCCAGACCCAGGAGGAGATAAATAATCTGATGTCGAATACCAAGAGGTCGAGGTCCACCGGTGACAAGTTTGGGAGTCGCACCGACTCCTTCAGTTATTTCTACCACGGTACCCAGCAAATGTCTGAGAAGGCGCTCTTGGCCGAATTCTTGATGGTATGGCTACGAAACTGCATAGTCTCAGGAGGGGCCGGTTCTAATGAAAGGATCAGCCGTCACTCCATCCTTCCGACCGTAAAGCTGGTCTTCAGAGTCAGGCTGGCCCTTCTTCCGGCCATGGTGTGTAGCGTACACCACGGCCTCCGCACCTTTTCGTCCAAAGTTATTGCTCGCGAGACGACACTGGACTTTGAACGAATAGAGCTACCCTACCATTATTTAATGGAGTGGCTATTGATGCATTATCGGTCGTTGATGAGGCCCGGAGCAGACGATGGCATTACCGATGATGATGCTTTCCTTTTTCGATACCATCGTCAGCCTTGGGAATATGACACCATGCCAGCCTGTCGGAGGGCGTCGGCGAGAGTCGATGGGCACGACTTCTTTGTATCTGTTCCTCAATTTACCGCTAGAGAAGTGAGGGGTGTACATACTGACGGCATTGAACCTTCCCTCTTCTTATCTGAAAAGGTGCTTCTCTGGCTGCACAATATTCGTCCGGCGCACCTGGTATATCGTTACCGTAATAACGTGTACCTGGAGCCCTACTTGCCTAGTAGGTTCTCCCGCCAGTTCGGATACAACCAGCTGTTCCTTGATTGTCCCAGTGCTTGCCTAGGCTATGAGGGCAGTGTCCTTGACGGTATCCGGGCGTGGTATTATTACAATGCGGTTCATACCCGAGCTAGCTTCTCGGTCTCCGATGCTAATACGCAAGGGGAGATTTTGTACATGGCGGCCCTCTATCATATTACGACGAGCAAACCTTCCGTGAATTTTGACATGAGCACCAGCTTCATTGTCGGGACTGGCTTGGCAAAGAAGCCCGAGGGGTCCAAGAAGAGAAAGAAAAAGGCGAATATGGTTTCTGTGCCAGACTCGGAGTCCACGACGGCGGGCGAAGAGGATGATGGGCAGGATGCCGATGATTCGACCCATCCTTCGGACGAGGAGGCGGAGGATCAGCCACCTATCGTGCCGGATGACATGGTTGCGGGGCAGCCGCCTGCTGTGCCTGGTCCTTCGCGCAAGCGAAGCAGGCGTATGTCTGCCGATGATAGCATAACCTACTCCACGAAGCGATCTGCGGTAAGGCGCCGCAGGCTGTTTGTTAATGATGCTGACGTTGTTTCTGAGGTGATTTGAATTTCAAATACCTTCTCCTTCTTTTTTCTGAACTATGGCCTAATTATTTCTTTTTGCTCTTGTAGGCGTCAGAGGAGTCGGTTTCTCGGGAACCGACCGCTGAGGACGATCCAGCCCTGACCACTTTGGTCAATGATATGTGCACCGCTATCATTTCTGCTGGGGTTCTTCCGGAGGCGGCCGAGGAGTCCCACCTTGCTGAGACCTCGGCCCATGGGGACGGAGGCTCTACTGCACCTGTCCCTGAGACAGCTAAATTTCAACGGGGTGACGCTGAACCGGCTGCCTCCTTTTCAGGGGTGGCTAGGGCAGAGAAATCGGTTAAATTCAACTTGGAAGTCGCGAACGGGGAGACTGCGTCAGTTGCGAGCGAGCTGCAGCCTCCATGCTCCTCCCCTGGTAAGATAAGCCAAATCTTAACTTGTGAGGAGGCCTATCTACTATCCCATTACATCCTTTGGGTTACGTCGATTGATGGTTGCTTTGGACGTACAGGTTCTGTCCCTTTATTGCCGGTGATGGACATTGTCGGGACGGACTCTACCAAGGGGGATCTGATGGGAGTACGTGTGCCTCCCTCTCTTCCAACCTATATTGAGGGGCCTACGGCTGGGTTGAGTTCGGGGGCCCAAGTGGTGGCACAGCCGGGGCCGGAAACAATGCTTCCTGCGTCCTCCTCTGCGAATATGGTTTCGGGGGTTAACCTTTCCTCCTTGCCTAGTATCCAAGCTCTTTGGGCGGCGGAAGAGGAGCTAGCCGCTATTCATGCGTCTTTTCGCACAGAATTTGCTTCCTTGGTGGCAAGTTCTGATGCTACTCCTTCAATACTGCCAGCCACACTTTCTTTGACGCCATCCTCTACAGAAGTTTTGGATGAAGTGTCACAGGATGTGGTTGACAATTTTACCGCCACCTAAAGAGAGGGGTCGAGGCAGCTGTGGAGAGGGGGACTCCCTTTGCTATGGCCCGTCAGTACGTCGGTGGCCAAATCGACATCCTTAGAACACTCCCTGGCGGGGCGGGGTTAACCGCGCTTCTGGAGCCAAAACTGCTAGAGGCTGATCGCCTTGTGACCCAGTTTTATGCGCTGAGGCAGGCTGATTTTCCTGTGGCAATAGATCAAGAGCGCACTTTCCTCATAACTGCGGTGGAGAAGGTGAGGCTTGCTCGGGAATCGATCAAGCCGACCATACTGAAGGATCGCCAGGATCTGTCTCAGTTATACGATCGATTGAGTCGTAGACATGAAGATTGTACGGCTCGAGAAGCGACCGCCTCCTGCGGGATAATCGACACCAGGGAGCAGATCCTCGAACTCCAGAGAAAGCTGGCCTTTCTGGAGTCTGAGCTCGAAGCTGCCCGTACCGAAAAGGGACTTGTTATGCAGGAAGCTGACAGGCTTAGTCGAGCTTCTACTAATCTGGAGTTCGCCCTGAAGAAGATGGAAGATGGTTGGCAGGCACATATGTATTTTGATGATGCAGAGCGGTTGTCCTAGGAAGCGGAGCGCCGAGCTAAGCAGCGGATTGAACGGGGGACCGCCTTGGTAAAGAACCGCCTTCTGGAATTTATGTAATGCCGAACCATAGTCGGCCTTTTCTTCTTTTGTTATGTTCTTTTTGAGAGGGACATGGTCCCAGAACATGTAATACTTTTTTGCTTCCAAATAAAAGAGTATACTTTATTCCACCCTTTATTTGTACTGCCTGTTGTGCTTGTGGTATTGTTGTGGCGTTTGCCCCGAATGGGAGACTTGTTTGTGGACCTGTTACCCTTGGCATACCTTGGTTTTAGGTATGGATAACAAGTTTGATGGAGATACTTAGAACAGTTCCACGGTAAGGTGATCATGGACGTTCCGGGTATCGGAAGAGAGAATACCATGGAGCAGCTGGGCTCCCGAGGCATGATGAGAAATGGTAGGCCTGTACTAAGAAACTTAGCAAAGGACATTTGTGGGCCTATTATCCTTGGCATACCCTGACTTAGGATGCGGATAATAGGATGGAAGGGAACCAACATACTTACTCAGAGGTAATGAAGACATGGCAAGTATGGGGGTTTTGTCGCGAAATCTTCCTGCTCAGAGGTAACGAGGACATGGCAGGAGTGGACTCAGCGGAGGATATTTGTGGACCTATTATCCTTGGCGTACCCTGGTTCAGGATACGGATAATAAGACGAGAGAGAACCAACATACTTACTCAGAGGTAATGAGGACATGGCAAGTATGAGGGTTTTACCGTGGAGTCTTCCTACTCAGAGGTAATGATGACATGACAGGAGTGGACTCAACGGAGGATATTTGTGGACCTATTATCCTTGGCGTACCCTGGCTTAGGATATGGATAATAGGATGAAAAGGGAGCCAACATACTTACTCAGAGGTAATAAGGATATGACAAGTATGAGGGTTTTACCGTGGAGTCTTCCTACTCAGAGGTAATGAGGACATGGCAGGAGTGGACTCAACGGAGGATATTTATAGACCTATTATCCTTGGCGTACCCTGGGTTTTTTTTGGTACAGATAATAAGTCGAGGGAGGACCAACATATTTACTCAGAGGTAATGAGGACATGGCAAATATGAGGGTTTCTTCGACGGAGCCTTCATACTCAGAGGTAATGAGGACATGGCAGGAGTGGGCTCAATGAAGGAGGGTACATAGAATGACTCAGAGGTAATGAGGACATGGAAGTTCTAAGTAAAGGGGTGATTTGTTTTTTGGCGGAAGTGAAACGACTCAGAGGTAACATCGACATGGCCGTTTTGGAAATTTTGTGGATCTGTTACCCTTTTTGTGCACTGGGAGTGCGGATAGTAGATCATGAGGGAGGATCTCTTTCAGGAGAAAAGTTCAGAGGTATGGTCATACATGACTTACTATCTGAAAGAGTGACCGGAACGTGAGTTCAGAGGCACCTGCGGGTACATAACTCGATAATCTAGGAGAGTTGAAATGTGAGTTCAGCAGTACCGGCGAGTACATGACTCGATAATTTGGAGTTTGGAATTGTGAGTTCAGCGACACCGGCAGGTACATGACTCAATAATCTGGAATTTAGGAGTATGAGTTCAGCGGCACCGGCGGGTACATGACTCAATGATCTGAAATTTGGAAGTGTGAGTTCAGCGGCACCGGCGGGTACATAACTCGATGATCAATCTGGAAAATGTGATATGAGTTCAGCGGTACTGGCGGGTACATGACTCGACGATCTAAAAAATGTCGTTTAGACATAATATTTCTTTAGGAACTTGCCGTTGACGGGCAACATGAGCAAGTCTCTGTTTTATTTTGTGAGGCGGTAAGCACCGTTGGAGAATACGGCCTCTATGATAAATGGACCTTCCCATTTTGGCTGGAATTTTTTGGCAGTTTTGTGAGTCATGACCATCGGCCTCCGGACTGCCAGGACGAGATCGCCCACTTGGAATGTTCTGATTTTAACCTTCTTGTTGAAGGCTCCGGAGATGCGTGCTTGCTATAGCTCGATTCGTTGCTGAGCCAAGAGGCGGTTTTCATCTAAGGCCTCCAACTCTTGTAGTCGGCGACGGTAGTTATCATCCGTCATCAATTGATAAGTGAGAGCAACGCGGAGCGAGGGTATTTGAGTCTCCAATGGGAGAACTGTCTCACTTTCATACACCAGGGAGAATGGTGTGTTCCCTGCGGCCGTTCGGACTGTGGTACGGTACGCCCATAAGCATTCACCAAGCTTCTCGTTCCAGTCGCGTTTGTTGGACGATACGAACTTCTTGAGAAGTTTGATGATTGTTTTATTGAATGCTTCTGCTAATCCATTCGCCGCTGGGTTGTATGGCATCGAAGCAATATTCTGAATTCGGTGTTTATCGCAGAAGCGATAGAAGGCATAGCTTGCGAACTGCGGACCATTATCGTGGATGATCCTTCGGGGCAGTCCAAAGCGATAGATGACGTGATGCTTGAGGAAGCTGATCATGTTTGAAGTTTTGACTTCTGCAAGCGGAACAGCTTTCGCCCATTTAGAGAAGTAATCTGTGATTGCAAGTATGAAGCGATGTCCTCGGAAAGAATGTGGAGTAATCGGACCGATGATATCCATTCCCCATGCTTCGAATGGCCAGGATGCCACTGTCGGATATAGAAATTCGGATGGATGGCGGATGAAGTTCACGTGGACTTAGCAAGCATTGTATTTTCTTGTATAGTCTATCACATCTGCTACCATCGTAGGCCAATAGTAGCCCATTCGGCGAAAACGATCTTGCAATTTTGGGCCAGGCTGATGGGCCCCGTAAACACCGTCATGGGCTTCGCGTACGGCTTCTTTGGCTTCTGCGTTTGACAGACATCGAAGCAATAATCCATCGTAGGATCGGCGATACAACATTTTCGTCTCTGTATCGTAGAAGAATCTGAGAGAACGCCTTCTGATAGAGGTGGCCTCTTTTGGGTTCTCAGGCAGGATGTCATAGACTACGAAGTCAATGAATGGTTCTCTCCAGTCCGGGACGTCGTCGATCGTCTGAGCGGAATAACTCGCCACAAATTGAACGTTGTTCTTGGGACAGACCAGTTCGTGGCCTATCACCTTAACCGAATGATGAGTATGATTTGGCACTGCTAGGGAAGCGGCAAGGCCTGCTAAGGCATCGGCTTCGATGTTTTGGAGTCTGGGAACGTGTTCGATGAAGAATCCCTCGAACGACGAGATGATGTTGATCGCTATTTGGTGATAAGGGATCATGTCTTTATGGCGAACTTCGTATGAGCCCCGGATCTGATTGACGATTAACTGCGAATCGTCGTATGCTTCAAAATATTCTACCTCCAGCTCTCTTGCAAGTTGGAGGCCAATGACCAAAGCGTTGTACTCGGCCATATTGTTAGAGCAGGGTTCTGTGAGGGAGTAAGCGCGATTGATCACTAATCCAGAAGGAAAAACCAGTACCACCCCGACTCCGACGACGATGTTGCCCTTAGGTCCGGTCCTTGAGGCGCCATCGAAGAACATTCGCCATATATCATCGTGAGTGGTTGCATGCGAGTCGGCGACCTCATCTGGGATTCCTTCATATATTCTGGATGACTCCGAGCCTGGGTGAGCTGCCAAAAAGTCTGCCAGTGCTTGACCCTTAACAGTCTTTTGTGGGACGAAGATCATATAGTAGGGGGACTGTAATATTGCCCATGTAGCGAGGCGAGAGATGAGTGCTCCTGGTTTAGTCATGAGGACCCTGAGAGGGTTGACTCGTAAGATCACATATATGGTTTGTCCCGTGACATAGTGCAGCGTCTTTTGGATGGCGAACACCAGGGCGAGGCATTCCTTCTCCACGGCAGTATATCGGTGCTCTGGCCCGATCATCATTCGACTGAGGTAATATATAGCTTGTTCATGGCCTGTATCGTTGTTTTGTGCCAGCAGAGCGCCGAGGGAGTGCTCAATTGCTCGTACAGAGAACAGGAATGGTTTTCCAGCAACCGGGGCCACAGGACTGGAGGGTTCGACAAATATTCTTTGATGCTGTCGAAGGCACGCTGGCATTCTTCAACCCATACGAACAAGACACCTTTCTTCATGAGATGGGTGAATGGCCGACATCGCCCGGAGAGGTTAGAAATGAACCTCCTGATGTAAGCTAGCCTCCCTTGGAGGCCTCGAAGTTCTCGAAGATTTCTCGGAGGACCCATCTCCATGATTGCCTTTGTCTTCTCAGGGTTTACGTGGATACCCTGGGCGATGATGATAAAACCCAAAAACTTTCCGCTGGATACGCCCAAAAAGGATTTTATGGGATTCATCTTCAGGTTGTGCGCTCGCATCAAGTCGAATACCGTCAACAGATCCTGGAGATGGTCACCCTTATAGCGACTCTTGATGGCGATGTCATCAACATAGCACTCCACAGTCTTGTGCAAGTGATCTCTGAAGATGATACTCATAGCTCTTTGATATGTGGCGCCAACATTCTTTAAACCGAAAGGCATGACCGTGTAGCAGTATGTGCCAATCGGTGTTCGGAATGATGTATGCTTTTCGTCGTCAGGAGACATCTTGATTTGGTTGTACCTCGAAAAACCATCCATGAATGACATGCGTTCGAAGCCGCATGTGTTGTCGATCATGATGTCTGTGATAGGAAGGGGGAATTCATCTTTGGGACATGCCTCGTTCAGATTACGGAAGTCGATGCAGATTCGAATCTTTCCATTCTTCTTGAGGACCGGTACTATATTGGCGACCCAGTCTGGATGTTGCTCTTCGCGTATGAAGCCACTGGCTATCAGTTTATTGACTTCGGCTTCGATTGCATCCATGATGCCTGGGCGGAAGCGTCGTTGTTGTTGTTTGACTGGCTTTACATCTGGCCGAATGTTGAGTTTGTGAAGAGCAATATCGGGATTTAACCCCGACCTATCTTCATAGCTCCAGGCGAACACATCAATATATTCTTTGACAAGTTCCAGTAGCGACTCTCGCTCTTCGTCTGTCAGGCTTTTACTGACGAAGATTGGTTTTGGAGAAGATTCGTCGTCGAGGTCGACCTGTATAACTTCATCTTCAGTAGGAGGTTCTCTCTGTTCGAACCGATTTTTCCATTGTGCATCCAACTGTTGGGCCCATGGCTCTAACTCGAGGATTTCAGGCATGTCTTCATTTTCTTCGTAAGCGTCGGCGAATGCCATGTTGACTGACAGGACTTGTCTGAATACGTCTCCGATGATGGTGTCTGAATCAGAAGTTGGTGACCCGGTTGAATGTGAATGCCATTCGCATTCCTCATCTGAACTTTCAGTGGTCGTTGTGGGCGTAACATACCCTAATCTACATCGAATCTTGCTGTAGTAGTCCCGTGGTTTGCCAGCCGGGACTGGTGGCTGTACAGGTATTCGTTGCCCAGTGCCGTAGTTCAAGCCTGGCGTAGTCTCCAGGTCATACCCTGTTTTTGCATGAGGTACTTGGATTGGGGGCTATAAAGATACAGAGGCAGTCTTCCGACATCTGATTCAAGGTCGACTTCTTCTATGGTGAAGGGCTGCGGGTCGTCCTTTCTGCCGAAGATGATTGGATGATCCCCTCCCTCGATTATGCGGTAAGCATCTTTCACTAGAGTAAGCTGGTTTGCGGTGTACACATTTGTCACCTGTGTGTGTAGGTGAGTGCCTATACCGTGTTTTATAGCATACATTGTACAAAGCTTATCAAGCTCAAGGTAGTTCAAAGATAGCCCTTTATTGATGAAGTAAGATATCTTTTCTAGCGGGATTACATCGTCTGCGGAGGGAACATCAGTGTGTGCAGCCACATACGTGGCTAGTTTCGGTTCTTCTTCGGCCACCCCCTGTATAAATGAAGACTGAGAGGATGACCTGGGCAGCTTGATCGTCAGGGGTTCTGCCGGTGGAGCAGAACGTGGAGTCGTTGGCAAACTAGCGACCCCCAGTTTGGTACTCGATGCTGGGCAGGGAGTTGTTGGCTCGCTAGAAGCCCCAGACCTTGCATCGGGGTGACGATTCTTCTTGGGAAGGCATATCGTCATTGGCTTGTCGGAGGGGTTGAGCTTTTCCATTTGTGGTTGGCCGACTCTAGGCAGCCTGATTGTCATTGGCTCCGTTATGGGTCTTGGCGCTTGGCCGGACCTTGGCAGCCGGATTATCATTTGCTCTTCTTGTGCTGAGAGGCTGATTGCGTCCTTACGCAGAGTGGCTGTAAAGGGTGCGGACTTGCTAGGTTTGTGAGCTTGGAGGTGGATCGTCAGAGGTTCTTCTGTTCCTGTGGCTGTCTCGGTACGAGCTTGCACATCTCCTTCACCAAGGTGCCTCTTCGAATTTTCGTATAGACAGGATTTGAGTAGTAGGATTCGACCCCTTTGAAGGGATCGATGTCGGCAAATTTTGTCCTCACGAAGTCGTGTTTGTCGACATACTTGAAGCATTGGTGCAGAGTGGAAGGTACGATCATATAATCGTGTATCCAAGGGCGCCCCAAGAGGATGTTGAAAGAAGTGTCCGCATCTATGACGTAACAGGTTACTTCTGACTGAAGATCGCCGATTTGACACTTCAGGCGAATCTTCCCAATCGGGTAGCTCCTGCCCGAATTGAAATCGCTGATGGCGGTGCTTGTTGGCGTCAGGCGATGCATAGGAATACGAAGATGATGTAACAGACCCTTCGGGATGATGCTTATAGAGGAACCAGGATCAATGTGCATCCGATCCACCTTCACGTCGCCGATGTATCCAGTGTAATATAATGGACGATCGTGCAGGTTGGTTTTGATGAGCATATCCTACAGAGTGAAGACAATGTTGGGCATCGCTCCCGTACAAGCGCTGTCTTAGAGATCTGCAGGCGGGCTCTCTCCCGTGAGGTTGACCTGAGCCAGATAGGCATCGACATTCTGGAGTGCATCGCTCAAAGCCGTGCGAACATTCTTCGATAGCCTCAGGAGCTCGTATAATGACAATTTGGCCGGTGTATTGGCCAATTGCGCCAAGATGTCGAAGTTATAGGGCCTCTCCAGCCCCTGCGGTGCCTCTTTTCGGAGGGATTTGTCAAAGCGAGTCTCCTTCGGCCTAGGCTTGTCGGTCGTCGGAGGTTGAGAAGGTCCTGGAGCGTCAGCAGTAGCTGGCTGATGATCTTCAGCCGAGTTATCAGCCACCGGTTAGGATTGTGCCCCAGACCGAGTGACGATAGCTGTGGCTTCTTCGATATCTATCGAGATTGTGCGACAGGATCTGACTTTTCCACTCTTCTTTTTGCGAATGAAAGGGGGTGTGGATTGATTCACCTTGAGTACCAGGTCCGAATGGACCCACATGACCTCCCCCCGTGATGTGGTGAGGGGTACTAGACCAGCAGCCTGCTCTCGGGGAGGTGGAAGATTAGCAATCTCCATTGTTGCCAGAGGGATGGGTACCATACTGTCTTGAGTTTCTGTTGGAGGGAAGCTGCCAAATTGTACTGACACCATATTGGCTGCCACAGTTACCTCTTCAAAATCGATGGCCAGAGCGTTCGAATCGATGAGATTTTGGATATACCATTTTAGTTAGTAGCAGTCGTATGTAGCATGGTGGACGTAGCGGTGGTAATGGCAGTACTTTGGGTTCTCCATTTCTGCCGGCCGAGGTTCCCGTCTTGGTGGAGGGAGCTGAATTCTGTCTCCTTGTACGAGCATGTCCAAGATGGGCTTGACGTGGCTGTTTTCGAAGGAGTAGGTCATTTGTGGCCATTGCTTGTCTGTCGGTTTTGACTCAGGTTTCTGGGCTGTGTCGGCCACCATAGCCTGCTTGCCCTTGTTGTCCCGATTGTTGGAGGAGCTACCCCCATTGTTATTGTTAGCGTTGGGACGCCTGCCCTTGTCCTCTCCCTCTGAGATGTGCAATCCCAGTTGGCGAGTCTTCTTCAACCGTTCTTCGGCGCTTGTGGCACTGATGATAAACGTCTTTCAGTCCTTGAATTGACTCTCGCCCATCCAGAGGCTGATTGTTGGAAGCAATCTCTTTTGGCAAATTCAATTAAGGAGGAATCTGGGTTATCAGACGGCAGCTTCATTGCGGTTTGGCAAAACTGCTCAATATAGTTCCTTGTCAGCTCTTTTTCTCCTTGGATGACGTCCATGAGGGTGGACATCGTGATGTCCTGTCCTACTTCGTAGAATCTCTCCAAGAACATGCGCTTGAAGCTGGCGAAGGAGTGGATACAGTTGTCTGGTAGGTTGCGATACCAATCGAAGGCGACCCCTTCCAATGCCCCAATGAATAATCGTGTAAGGATGGCATCGTCATGGGGCAGATGGTCGGTGGTGACCCCGAAGAAAGTGATGTACCGACATGCAGAAGTCTTCCCATCATATGGATTGATGTGGAATGGTTTATACTTTGGTGGGAAGGGAACATCTCTCCACGCAGCGGGATACGGTTGTCGTATCCTGTGGTCTTGGAAGTTTTCTCGGGCGTGGAACATGGCCCGGAGCTCCTGGACCTCTCTTCTTGCCTTCCTGGCCTCATCCGCAGTGGTGGGGGCCGTCATTTCAGGAGGATTGTTACCAGGTTTCGGTGCTGCTGAGTTCGAGTCCGCATTGACCGCGGGACCCACGCTTGTTTGGCCCGACGTCCCTCCTTGGAGTGTTGGAAGGGCCGCTTTGATCTCGTCTACAGACTTGACCAAGACATGCAGTATGGCCTCCAGAGTGTCGATGCGTTGGCGATCACTGGAACCACCTTGGTTGCTGTCCGTTATGAACACCGTCTTTGTATGAGGAGAGATGGAAGGAACGGTGGAGGACGTGCCCTCCGACTCATACCCCTGTAGTGAGAAGTCATCGGGGTATGTGGGAATATTCTCCTCTGGTTCGGACTCAGAAGGGATGGTACTCCCAGCTTCAGAGTTTGCTTCATCTTGGGAGTCGTGGACGTCCTCGGGGACGTCAGCCCTTGCTGTATCTGATGGGAGAGTTGTTTCCTCGGGCTCATCTCCTTGGAACATCGAATTATCGTGGATGTTCTGAGGAGTGCTACCCCCAGTCCTAGCAACCCCCAGTGGTGTGGACGATGAATCTCCCACTGTAGCAGATTTCGTCTTTGAACGGGTACCTTAGAAAACTCCGGTGGTGGGCACCCGTTTAGACGATAGTCTCTTAGTCATAGTGGTTGAAATCTTCGGGCTGGGAACATTGGTCTTCTTTCCTCTTCCATCGGCGGGGATTTTCTGAGTAGAGTTGCAGGAGACGACGGGAGGTGCCTCATCCTCTGAACATGGTTGTTGCAGTCTTTAAAAGATGGACTGCCGGTCTTCTCGTATCGTCGCGTTATTACAACAGCAGTTGACGATGACTTGGGTACAGTGACGTCTGTGGAAGGACTCTTTGCACCCCGAGGCACCTTCTCTTTCCTTGCATTTGTGGAGGATGGCCTCACGCAAGTCAGATGGATCCGGATCGACCATGTTTGCTCCCTGGATTTTGGGAGACTTTTGGGAACCTCGCTGTCCGTTTGCCACCGGGGGCTGGACTCGAGTGGTTCTGTACAACTTCCCATCAGAGGCCCGCATAACAGTATGTGGGACGCTCGGATGGTCAGAGGTCGGATCAGCGGACCGAGCTTGCCAAGTTCGTGCTGCCCTAGACTTCTTCACTCTAGTGCGTGAGGGCACATAGTAGGAAGAGTCTAAATGGTGCTGGAGAGAGTCAGACATGTCTTCTTGGGAGCATAAAAGATCAGGACCATAGGAGAGGCGGTCGAAGACAGAGCCGCGCGGAGTAGGAGTCATGCGGCTGGAATCAATAATCTTTATGCGGCTGGCAGTCGTAGCCGCATAGGTCTCCTCCATGCGGCTAGAAATCCTGGCCGTATGAGTGTTCTCCATGCGGCTGAAAATCCTGGCCGCATGAGTATTATGCATTTGGCTAGCAGTCTCAGCCGCATGGTCATCATTCATGCGGCTGGCAATCTTGGCCGCATGAGTCTTCGTTTTGCGGCTAGTGCCCTTGTTCGATTTCTTCCTGGAGCACATAGAATCGCTCTTTGCCCCTGCAAGTCCAGCATCGTAGTGCTTTCCTCTGCCGGACTTGGGGACAGCAGAGTCCTCTATGGCTTGAAGTAGGACCGCACGAGAGTTGCCTTCACCGTCTTGTGCAGCAGAGAGTACTCCGTCCAGAGCTTGGGGAGGAGCAAATAACTTTGGCCTCCACTCGCTGCGAGCTTTCTTTGTGCGGGTTCGCTTCTGGACCGGGCCAGCGCTTCCCTCAGAGAGCATTTCTTTAAACGCCTGTTGGTCGAAGCGGACGACCATCTTCTGTTGCATGGAGCCAAGTTTGGCTGCATCCGATTGCGTCGCCAACTCCTCAGCCATGGAGAAGTTTGTCCCCAGCAGAGTCGCCATCGTGTTTGCCATTGATTGTAAAAGAACAGAACAATTATCGGAGGACTGAACTTAGACTCATAATACAAACTCGCTTGTACAAAGAAAGCCTAGGGATGAAAACCTAGGTACAACAATCTAAGTACAATTGTTTATTTTAGATTCTGGGGGGTGACGGTAGAGGCTCGGAAAAGCGATGGCAGCTCTGCCTTACTCCTTGGACGATCGGGTGCAGCCTTGGCTCTGTAGAAGAACTGTTTGGCGTTGATGAAGAAATGCTCTCCTTTCAATTTTTCGCTGGCTCTCTGGATCCGAGGGGGGTGTGCTCTCTCTCTCTCTCGGCTCTCTGCTCTCTGCTTGTCTATCTCTCTCCTCTTCGTCTCTCTGTCTCTGTTGCAAGGGAATGGCACCTTTCTATTTATAAGAGTGGGGAGGCATCATTAGGGTTTGTAATGATTGCCCATTCTCAAAAGTCGGCGGTTAAGGATCAATGAATCTGGGCCGTTCATAATAGATTTGAGCAATTAATGTGATTGTATCAAATCTCTGTGGGCAATTAATGATGATTGCCATAAATCCCCACGATTTGTTATGCTAAGCTCGAATCTCCTGCCACGTGTTCAATTTGATTGATTGCAAATGATCTGATTTGATCCTAATATTTTATTAGGATTTGTTGATGGATTTCGGTCGATTTAATGCCACGTGTCCCATTATCATGCCACGTGTCTTAACCGCGAGCCACTTAGAAAATCTGAGCCGCATGAGGACTGCTCTCCATTGAGCCGCATAAGGCTGGCCACGTGTCAAGGCTGCTTAGGAGTGTCCCCTGAACATTTGAACCGTATGGTGGTGATCTGAGCCGCATGAGCGTAGGTGACCGCATGATGGGTGCTTTCTCCGTGAGCCGTATGGAGATATTCCTCGTGAGCCGCTTGGGTAGCCTCTGCCTGAGCCGCATGGGTAGCCTCTGCCTGAGCCGCATGGGTGGCCTCTGTCTGAGCCGCATGCGACTGTCCATGTGTCAAGGCCGCATAAAGGTCTTTGGAGTTTGACGGATTGTGTCAGAGATTTCCTTCGTTTCCCTAGGAGTCTGACATTATGACAGAGTCATTATTGCATCTTTCTGCCATTGGTCAGAGCTGTCAGCCATCAAGGCATTAAATGCAGTAGAAGACAAAGGGAAGAGCTGTTGAGGGCCACGTGGCTCCTCTCTGGGCCGCACGGAACTATTCGAGCCGCATAGACGCTTGAGCCGTATGGGTCCCTGGGCCGCATGAGCTCTCTGAGCCCCATGGGGATCCTTGGCCGCATGGATCTTTCTTTATTCTTTTCCATGCTTCTACACTAATTTAATGAAATTAACTAACTCCAAATAAGTGAAGAAAATTTTAAGATATTCTAGATTAATTATATAGTTCATACGAAAACATATAGAAATAAAATTTATAAATAATCTTAAATAAATTATCATAAATTTTCTATTTTGAATGAAATTTTGAACATGTTCAATACATATTTAGATTTAAAACTAAAAGAAAAAGTAGATCTAGAAAACTTACGTTCTAATTGATCTATAAACACATAAATCAAATGTGTATTTAATTTTACTAAAACATGCATGTAACTAAGTATATAAAATTAGACTGACCTCTTCAATACCTTTCTTTTCTTGAGAGAACTATTTTTTCTTCTTCTATTTCCTAGAGCATCGTGCTGATAACGTATTATAAAGCAAAGAAATGGAGATAGAAAAATGGAGAAAATTTTTTCTTCATTCACTTGTCTCAATCATCTTGAGAAGAGTCCTTTATATAGGCATACAATGGAGGTTTAACATCATCATGATAATTAAAGGAGAAATGCTAGAAGACATAAGTTATGTGTCACTCTCCGCTCCCGTAGGAGCGATCGTCCTCGCTAAGACGTGATGCCGTACGAGCCTAGATTGCGCTCGTGTAAGGCAGATTCCATAACGGTCGATTTCAGCGGCTGCGACGGGGTCGTCGCACAGAAGTCCCATGCAGAGACATTGAATAATAGCAGCAGAAATTAGAACGAAAACACAAGTTATTCAAAAGAAGCTCTTTATTGATATTGAAACAAAGGTTACAATGGGGCACAAGGCCAAGATTATAAGTCTCTCAAGCTCACTCATCTCACATTACAAGTCACTCAGCTCTCTCTCATCTCTCAATGCAGGTCTTGAGCCAGCGGATGCTTCAGAAGGCGACGTCCGTACATTATGTCCCGTATAAGTCTTGACACCACGCGGCCACACGCTTCAAATCGCCAAGGAACTCCGTGCCTCGATGCATCCAAGCGAGCTCCGCGCCACGAGCTTCTACCTGTGCCTGCACATGAAAACTATGTTGGTGTCAGTACTCAATTGTACTAGTGGAATGAGCTCCTCGCCCACCCATACAAAACCAACACGTTTGATTTACTTTGTGTAACATAGTCCCTTTATGATTTTTTTTCTACTCTTGCCTAAGGATCAGTTTTAGGACAGATGCCTTGGCCTATTCTGCGTCTCTAGACCATCCCGTGCTTGCACCAACAACGTTCACCTATCAAGTCATGCTTGTCTTTCGGCACATAATCAGAGATGCGAACTACGCGATAGTACCCTATTTCCTTGTGACCGTGCTACAAATCTTTCATGCCGTGCCTCACAACTCATTATGACTGAACCATATCGCCGCCTCGCGACCCTTGCTACTTTGATCACCAACTGACCCAATCAAGACTTGTGGCTAAGTGTTACTCGACCGACTTTGCCTTGCAGCATTTCCTGACTTAAACTCAAGACAACTCAAATCCAAATTATGCAACTTATATGTCAACAACTTAAGACTCGATGCCATATCTCGTGCCAAGGCACGTCGCCTACGTTGCAGCCAAATCTTAGGCCCAAACATTGTGTTCTAACTATACACACACATTCAACTCGACCCTTTGATATAGTGCACTCAATACTCGACTCAATCCAAAGGCGCACACGTGGGTTGCCGCCATGTTGACTCATCTATATGAATTGGTCACTGACTCCCAGAGCCATTGTGGACTCCCTTTTAGTTTTTGTTAGACGGGGCCCTTTCAGCGCGAGTAGCGATCCCCGCTGTAAGTCCCCGCCTAAGCTGTGCCCGACACAGCTATATAAAATTTGTTTCCTTAGACTGCATCGGTCCCGTGGCCCCGGGTTGCCGTATGGGGAAACTCTACCTTGTCGACAAGTTATCCATGACCATGCAAGACTCGACTCAAACTGACGTCTCACACAGTCAATCTACTTCTAGTGTTACCATCTCTTTCAGGGCCAAGTTCAATACTTCTCACATTTGAGACCTTGCCTCGAAGACCCAGTCGTGAGCATTCTACTTTTTTACCCTATCATTTCATTCAACTCAAGAACAACTATTTGAAGCACTTTTCTAAATTCAATGATTCAATCGTGGCCCGTGCCTTGAAATACTAAGTCCATGACATCGTATCTTAAACCAACTTGAACTCTACGCGACACCTCCGCCCAAGTCATACTCTATTTTATGGGCCTTGAGACCGTAAGACTATGGGGATACATCCAGCCGTGGAACTCGTAGGACCGTGCTTGCTACTACTCCGATAGCCTAACATAACTTGCCTAACTTAACTTTGCAACAACTTGACGAGCAAGGGCTGTGTCAAGCTTTACCTTGATGGAACGTGCCGTGCACGTGTCCGGCTTTGAATGACCAAGTTATTTGGGTGCTTAGACTTACGCCAGCAGTCGTACGATGCAACTTAACTCATGGGACGGGTTAAGGCTTTCCATGCCTTGGATGATGGGACCGTGCATGCTTTATGAAGCCTTTATGAGGGCGACGCCTATGACTTAGGCTAACTCTTAACTTTGTGGCGAAGACTAACTTTTTCTTCTTCCAAGCCATGGGACGAAGGACCGAGTGTCATTTTTAAAGCACACCGTGCAACAACTCTATGCTGACCGTTGGACCTTTCCATATTCTAACTCAATTCGACCCGTCGAGATTATTCCCTTTAGCTATGTGGATTCGCCTCTTTTATTATCAAGCCTACTTGTGCAAGTTGAAAACATACGATTTATTATGTGAAGGCTAAGATGAGGCAAGTTTACCGAAACTACCCCACCTGAGCGAGGAGTCGTCTCGACCGAGCGATGTCTTCGAGTAGTCGTTGCAAGGCTAAGTTCGAACGTCATTGGCGTTCCGATTCCTCCGATTGACTGAGCGGGATGGGGTACTACATCATACACCACTAAGAAAAGTTTCGTCCTCGAAACTAACTGAGTACACTTATCGACTTATAACTTGATTCAACATTCAAGGACTCTCCCACACACTACTCCTATGCGTTTCTCAATTTTGAGCCACGCTCGTGCTACCCATAATCTTTTCTTCAACACTCATAATCTTAAAATCCTCGACACTTATCTGTTCCTCAAGTCTCACTTTGAATTCAACGTATCACTTAGTTGTATCGTGCACATATTTTAGGCGTCCCCAAAATACATGTATTTCAACCAAGCCTTGTGATAGAGAATCCGCCATCACCACTCGAGTCGGATCGTGCATATATTCAAGCGTCCCTGATATACGTGCATGTCAACCGAGCCTCGTGAGTGGTGCCTCCACAATTCCTATCTCTTCGTGCCGGGACATCTTCCTAACCGCTAGGCTATGTCTTCAGGCTAAGGTCATCCGTCAGTATTGGAATCATAGTTCCCAAATAACAATATCAACACTGACCCCATCCAAAGGTCAAACCAAAATGATAGTACGGGGTTTTCTATCCAAGCTCGCATCATTTTGATTTCTAAATATCGAGCATCGATTCCCTACACACATCCTAACATTCGTAGCACGGTGTCTGAGTCATTCAGCAAAGCCATCCTACGATGAGTTCACTCAACCAAATCTTTAACATATCAATATCGCTTATCCAACAAGCTATTTCGTATAGTCTATCTCTTCGAACATGTTCGACACAATCTACCTATCAATCCATCCAAGTCAAATACGCTATGACACGATTCACCGCTAAACCAGAATTCACATTTCATATTCCCTAAGTCATTCATCTCAATTCACGTATTCGATCATGAGGTCGTCTAGCTTTATAATATGTTGCGTCCCGATCTCAAACGATTCAGATTATCCACGGTGGGCATAAATCACCATGCACGCTCCCGCGGGGTAATCATCTTCATTGGGACGTAACTCTTGTTTTGTGTCTAGACTAATTCATTCTCGATGCGCAGATTGGACCTACTCAATCCTCAAGTTTACTTCATTCATCAGTCGCAAGTTCAAACATCCTTAAATTTTCCTTCGCATCCAACCAATAAGTCGAGACAATCAAAGTTGCCGTATCCCAATTTTTCGAGTTCGATCATTCCTGCGACATGGATCACCATGTCAGCGCTCATGTGGAACGATCGCCCTAAATCTGACGTGACATATGTGCGAGACTAGAGTTGCGCTCGCGCAAGACAAGATCGTCGACGTTGTGGTTATCAACGTAACCATCAAGACACAATCATTTTCGTCCAACATTCGCCTCAATCAAAATCCTAAGTATAGCCTCCAATCGAACAATAACACTTGCACGATCGTCATTCGCCGAGTCAGAGTACCCCCGAGTTATCGTATATCGATCTTTGATACACCTCGATACCATCGACGATATGCATAACCTAACGATCTTCCTTTGCAACAAGTTCCGAGTCGTGCGAATGATGCTATCGTCCGACTGGATAATCTCCTCGACATTCAAATTCAAGTTCGATCACTATCCCTCGAATCATTCACAACATGAAATTCCTCAAACCCAAATTCACGTATTGCTCATCTGTCTATCATAAGTCATCGACCAACGTATTTTCTCAATTTGTATCATTCCTTACTAACTCAATCATCGAGCAACATTTATCCCAATCCTTACTGTCATTTTCAAACATTCGAATTTAACTTTTCATGCATGCTATCTTCCCGTCGTGCTAATTTTTCGTATACGATCCTTATCGATTTCCTCGATCAAGTCGTCCACTCGCACACCTAAACTTTTCCTCGATTTGATTTTCACTTACTCAATCCTTTTCGCATTTCATACTCGTACGATCCTCAATCCCGTGCACGTTCCGTGCGCGTCAATTTCTAGGTCGTTCGAATCAACTCGTCAAACTTCAAGACTAAAACTTATTCAATGATACTCAATCTACGGCTTTGCATACACGCGACGCTTGCTGATAGACTCATCGACACCCCGTATCCTCAATCAATCGATCGACATCCCTGAAGCTATCGCATACACCACTCAGGGATGAAGTCATTTGACGAATCCTCAAAATTATCATTCGTGTCAAAATTGCTTCTTCAAATCTTCCGTTCGAACCATTCCTCAAAATCCAAGCACGCTCATCTATATCGCACCGATGTTATCGTCGCTCGATAGCACCCCTATCGATAGTCATCTCACTTTACTCAATCGAGTTCAACTCATTCTTGCTCGACACTATTCAATTTCCGCACTCGACTTTTCTAAGGTCGATGCAACTTTGGTGTATATGCCCAGCCCGACTTATCCAACCGTGCTTACGTAAACCATCTTTTCATTTTGTCAAAAACTGTTCTTCTATGTTTTGTAAAATAGTTAGACTTATTGTATGGACATCCTGTGGGACATTTGAGAGAGAGCGCACCAACGATAATAACTTACGCAAGCAACAGAGTTTGCAGAAACAACAAAGTTAAAGAATTCAATCGATAGTCCAAGGACGTAAAGCCGTGCACTGATACCATTATGTCACGCCCTGCTCCCATAGGAGCGATCGTCCTCGCTAAGGCGTGATGCCACACGAGGCTAGATTGCGCTCATGTAAGACGGGTTCCATAACGGCCGATTTCAGCGGCTGCGACGGGGTCGTCGCACAGAAGTCCCATGCAGAGACATTGAATAATAGCAGCAGAAATTAGAATGAAAACACAAGTTATTCAAAAGAAGCTCTTTATTGATATTGAAACAAAGGTTACAATGGGACGCAAGGCCAAGATTATAAGTCTCTCAAGCTCACTCATCTCACATTATAAGTCACTCAGCTCTCTCTCATCTCTCAATGCAGGTCGTGAGCCAGCGGATGCTTTAGAAGGCGACGTCCATACATTATGTCCCGTATAAGTCTTGACTCCACACGGCCACACGCTTCAAATCGCCAAGGAACTCCGTGCCTCGATGCATCCAAGCGAGCTCCGCGCCACGAGCTTCTACCTGTGCCTGCACATGAAAACTATGTGGGTTTCATTACTCAACTGTACTGGTGGAATGAGCTCCTCGCCTACCCATACAAAACCAACACGTTTGATTTACTTTGTGCAACATAGTCTCTTTATGATTGTCTTTCTACTCTTGCCTAAGGATTAGTTTTAGGACAGACGCCTTGGCCTATTCTGTGTCTCTAGACTATCTCGTGCTTGCACCAACAACGTTCACCTATCAAGTCGTGCTTGCCTTTCGGTACATAATCAGAGATGCGTACTATACGATAGTACTCCATTTCCTTGTGACCGTGCTACAAATCCATCGTGCCATGCCTCGCAACTCAGTGTGACTGAACTATATCGCCGTCTCGCGGCCCTTGCTACTTTGATCACCAACTGACCCAATCAAGACTTGTGGCTAAGTGTCACTCGACCGACTTTGCCTTGCGGCATTTCCTGACTTAAACTCAAGACAACTCAAATCCAAACTATGCAACTTATATGCCGACAACTTAATACTCGACACCACATCTCGTGCCAAGGTACGTCGCCTACGTTGCAGCCAAATCTTAGGCCCAAACATTGTGTTCTAACTGCACACACACATTCAACTCGACTCCTTGATATAGTGCACTCAATACTCGACTCAATCCAAAAGCACACACGCGGGTTGCCGCCATGCCGACTTATCTATATGAATTGGTCACTGACTCCCAGAGCCATTGTGGACTCCCTTTTAGCTTTTGTTAGACGGGGCCCTTTCAGCACGAGTAGAGAGCCCCGCTGCAAGTCTCCGCCTAACCTGTGCCCGGCAATGCTATATAAAATTTGTTTCCTTACGCCGCATCGGTCCCGCGGCCTCAGGTTGCCGTACGGGGAAACTCTACCTTGTCTACAAGTTGTCCATGACCATGAAAGACTCGACTCAAACTGACGTCTCACATAGTCAATATACTTCTAGTGTTACCATCTCTTTCAGGACCAAGTTCAATACTTCTCACATTTGAGACCTTGCCTCAAAGACCCAGTCGCGAGCATTCTACTTTCTTGCCCTATCATTTCATTCAACTCAAGAACAACTATTTGAAGCATTTTTCTAAACTCAATGATTCAATCGTGGCCCGTGTCTTAAAACACTAAGTCCGTGACATCGTATCTTAAACCAACTTGAACTCTACACGACACCTCCATCCATACTCTACATTATGGGCCTTGAGACCGTAAGACTATGTGGATACACCTAGCCGTAGAACTCGTAGGACCGTGCTTGCTACTACTCCGATAACCTAACATAACTTGCCTAACTTAACTTTGCAACAACTTGACGAGCAAGGGCTGCGTCAAGCTTTGCCTTGATGGAACGTGCCGTGCACGTGTCCGGCTTTGAACAACCAAGTTATTTGGGCACCTAGACTTACGCCAGCAGTCGTACGACGCAGCTTAACTCATGGGGCGGGTCAAGGCTTGCCAAGCCTTGGACGATGGGACCGTGCATGCTTTATGAAGCCATTATGGGGGCGACGCCTATGACTTAGGCTAACTCCTAACTTTGTGGCGAAGACTAACTTTTCCTTCTCCCAAGCCACGAAATGAAGGACCGAGTGTCATTTTCAAAGCACACCGTACACCAACTCTATGCCGACCGTTGGACCTTTCCATATTCTAACTCAATTCGACCCGTCGAAATTATTTCCGTTAGCTATGTGGATTCGCCTCTTTTATTATCAAGCCTACTTGTGCAAGTTGAAAACATGCGATTGATTATGTGAAGGCTAAGATGAGGCAAGTTCACCGAAACTACCCCACCTGAGCGAGGAGTCGCCTCGACCGAGCGATGTCTTCGAGTAGCCGTTGCAAGGCTAAGTCCGAACGTCGTTGGCATTCCGATTCCTCCGATTGACTGAGCGGGACGGGGTACTACAGTATGGATGACGGGGCACTACATTATGGATAATCAAATATCATAGGTTATGGATCACCAAAAGACATAGGTTATGTACACCAAATAATAATGTGAATTATCCATATTTACAACAATGTCCTATTAATGCAGGGATAAAATTAGAATTTGATTGATGAAAAATTAAAGAGGAGTACAAAATAACATTTTAAGAGTGTTAATAGCACCACCATATATATATATATATATATATATATCATTTTTAGATGTAAGCTTCTCTACTTTTTTTAAAGGATATCACTATTGGCACTCCTAAATGTCATCATCATACACTCCTCATTAATTTTGTAACATTCAAATTCCAAATTTTTCCATGTATAAACACTATCAACACTCCTAAAATGTTATCCTATACTCCTCCTTCCATGCATGCACAAATTAATATCATATTTAATGCATGGGTATATTTGGAATTAGAAAGATAAAAAAAATTAAAGAGTGCAGAATGACATTTTAGGAATATCAATAACAGCATCATTTTTTAAAATACAGTAACATGATCCTTGAAATGTTAGAAAAATATCCTTCTTTTAGAGTGATAAAAAATTGCCATCTTTTAGTATTTGTACTGGATCATAAGAATGTCAGAAACGGCCATGGCTACAAAGACACTCTTTTTCTCTCTTGTTCCATTCCAACTCTTGCCTAAAAAAGCACAATTTTTTTGAATTAATCCTATTGTCCATTCTTCCCTCTAACACATTCTTTCTTGTAATTCCCTAGTATTTTGCCTTGACCTATTATTTAGGAGCCTAAAGCTCAGTAGCTCAGCTACATACGAGCACCATTGTATCTTCCTATATAAAGCATCAATTCATGCTTAATAAATGCATCAAAATGCAGAAGCTTTCTCTCCCTCCTCTCGTTGAGTGCTTTCTAGTCCATTTTTTGGGCTAACACTTGGTATCAGAGCCATATGGCATCACCGTCAAAGCAAGACACCACGATATCGACAACGATAAAGGAGACACACTTCGGTTTCAAGTAACCCATAGTAACACGGACCAACTACACAGATTAGGCTTTCTTAATGAGAGTCAACATACAGGCACAAGGCCTGTGAGAGGCGATCGAACCTGGGGTCGCCGACTACCGCGACGATAGGATGGCCCTGTTCGTCATACTCTGAGCCATGCCGCCGAAGATCCTACAGACACTGGCGGTAAAAGATACTGCCAAGTAAGCATGGAAAGCTATAAAGGTGATGCGTATAGGAGTCGAGCGCGTGCGCGAGGCGAAAGCGCAGAAATTTTGTGCCGACTTCGAATCAATCAAGTTCAAGGATGGCGGGTCCGTCGAGGACTTCGCGATGCGGCTCACAGAGCTCGTCAATGACCGGCAACTATTCGGTGACGAAATGGATGACGATAAGTTAGTTAAAAAATTCTTTGTATTGTTCCGCCTAGGTACACATAAGTCACCATCTCCATTGAGACCCTTACGGATCTCAAGACGTTGTCCATTGAAGTGCTTATCGATCAACTTCTAGCCATCGAGGAGCGATATGATCTCGACGGTGACTCTGACAGCATGGGTAGCCACCTTCCCCTCTCCAAAGAGGAGTGGCTCGCTCGTACGAAGCAGAAGAAGTAAGGCGAGACCTACTCTAACGGTGGCAGAAGCAATAGTCACGGGCGTGGCAGGCAAAGAGGCCGTGGCCGCGGCAACACGAACAATGGTAATGCATCCGGCAGCACACATAAAAAGAAGGGAAAGTTTAACAATTGTGGCATCTACGGCCACTGGGCAAAGGACTGCCGCAATCCGAAGTGCGATGAGCAGGACCATCTGACGCAAGCCGATAACGATGAGCTCGTACTGCTAATGGCGTAGGAGTGCACGCTCACCGAAACCTCTGTAGGTGCGACCATCAACGTCGTTCTCAATGAGGTGCATGCTTAGGTGCATCTAGGCCGCGAGGACGACCACCACGGAGAAGTGTGGTATCTCGACACCAGCGCCGGCAACCAAATGACGGGCTGCAAGGAGGTCTTCGTCGAGCTGGACACCGGGATCACGGGTCCATTAAGTTTGGTGACAGGTCCGTTGTCGACATCCGAGGGCATGGTACGGTGATGTTCAAGTGCCAGAACGGAGCGACTACTTCATCCCGAAGCTACGAAGCAATATCATCAACCGTGGGCAGTTCGATGAGAATGGCTGCCAAGTCTTGATCGAAGGTAGCGTGCTCTCGATTCGCGATCATTAGCGATGACTCCTCGCCAAGGTAAAATGTGCCCAAAACCGACTGTACATTATATCTCTTGATATTGTACAACCAGTGTGTTTAGCAGCACAACTCAATGATGACGCTTGGCGGTGGCATGCACAGTTTGGCCACCTAAACTTCGAAATACTCCGAAAGTTAGTTCACCGCTGTAGGTCCTAAAAAAATCAAGTTGCATCAATCAACAAAGTCAAAAATTCAAGATATTCATCATTTTGATGAGTTGCGCAGACAACAGATTGCGCAGACATCACTTTGTGCAGGCTGGTTTGCGCATGTTCCTAACTGCACAGGCTGACGTGGCAGAAGTCATCATTGACTGAATCAAATCAGATCTTCCTGACAGCTGACAACACGAATAACGAGGAGGCTGTTCGTTTTTGACGCCGCACAGTGCTCGAGGGCGGCTGACAGGTGGCAGCGCAATCCGTGTTTGCGCAAACCACTCATGCGCAATCCGTGTTTGCGCAAACCATTTCTGCGCAGTTCATTTTGCATATTCTACCAATATAACTGACCAATTACATGTGGCATTCATGCCATCAATTGCTCATTTCGTGGCAACTGTCTATGCACGATCATGCGCATTTTAATCAAATGATGCCATGTGTCCCAGATAGTTGGCCCACGATCCAATAACTGCTTGCGCAATCCAGTGCTGCGCAAACCAGTTGCTGCACAAGTCAGCTTGCGCAGTCCAAAATAACTGAAAGTTAGTTATTTTCAGAACTCTATAAATAGAGTTTCAAGTCTTCATTTCAAGGGGATCAAGATCAGAGATCAGAAATCAGAGAGTTCAGGAGTTCTTGCCAAAGTGCTGCTGCATTCTTCCGAGGCTTTTGTCTTCAACTTCAGAGGCTTTTGCCTTCAGTTTCCAGAGTTGTTTTCAACTTCAAAGGCTTCGTCTTCACAGTTCACATCGTCTAAGGGATAAAGCAATCGTCATCAAGATTGGATTCCTATAGTTGTAATTTTCCCAGAATTTTTGTAATCTTTATTACAGTTTGTATCAATAAAGTTTTATACTTTTGTTTTTGCAAACAAAATGGCGACTCTGCTGGGGACAACTTTCTCCTTCGACGAGAAAGTAGCAACTCAATGTGACGTAGCGTCTATCGGGAAGACGCAGAAGACGCTGGTTGTTAAGGTCAACCAGACAGCCTACGAGGCGATGCTCAACTCCAAAACCACTCCCCGTACTGTAGCCACTTCTGCTAAGAGCAAAGTGCGCTCAGTTTGGGTCTCCAAGTCTGCACAATCTGGCAGTTTTGCCACCAAGGATGCTGTACCAATTGCTGCACAATCTGCTAGTCAGACTGCTGCACAAACTGCTGTGCCAACTGTTGCACAGTCTGTCTCAGCAACTGCTGCACAATCTGTTGCAGTCAAGGCTGCGCAATCTGTTGCAACTGTTGCACAGGCTACTTCATATGCTGCCTTGTCAAAACAGAAGACTCCTATGACTCTGGCGCAATTGGCAGTGGCTTTTCCTGCGCAAAATAGCACTCTTGTAACTAAGGTGCATCCCAAGCACTCTAAGACAATAACTCCTGATGCACTTCCTACCAAAGCTTCTAATGCACAAATGACTAGTGCACCTTCCACCCATGCGCAAACCAAGTCTGCGCAATCCAAAAAAAATAGCCTTTTGGCTAAATTTCCTTCTTCTCACAATAAAAGAAGAGATTTTATTCCTCTTCCCAAACACCCTATTGCCTCTGCGCAATCCACTGAGGGTAGTCCTTTGACTATTCCTCCTTCTCTTCAAAGCAAAGAAAAAGGTCCATTGGTCTTTTCTCAAACTTCCTTGTCTCATGACTTGGAAGATAACAGAGGGAAACGCTCTTTAGCTAACCCTTCATCTCAAAACAAAGGAAAATGCCCTTTAGTCTTTTCTCAGTCTTCTTCAGTCTTTACTGAAGAAGATCCATCTCAATGTGTCTCGGCTCCAATCAATTCAAGAACTCTGGCAAACAAGGATTCTTCTTTCCTTTATAACAAGAGTACTTGTACTAATCAAAGAGGTATTCTGCCTACTCCGATAGCAGAATTCCAGGACCTCCCGACTCTCCAAATTTGTCGTTCCAGACAGGGAAAACTGTTAGTGTCTCAAACAGAAACTCCTGGGGGTGAATTTGCTGACCTCAGAACTTATCTTAATCGATCCACTTCGGTAAAACGCAAACAGCCAATGCCGAAGGTTAAACATCATCAGAAACAAATCTCCAAAGTCAGAAATCCCGACACTTATGCCAATGAAGTGAGTACTTCCCTGTATACTCAAGGGACTAAACATTTGAAGAATCGGAATCATGTTCCAAATGTTATCAAAGAACAGATCCCTCGAAACTTTCCTCGTCCTGTTGTAGATCTTCGAGAACATCTAAGACAAAAATAGGATAATGTCTCAATATCTCCATCTCAACCATCTGATCATCACTGTAATCATAAAGTCATCATCCAATGCTGTTGTCAAACGACAAAACGATCTGTCTTCGATCGTTTAACTTTTGCTAAATCTGAACCTATGTCAGAAGAAGACGAAGTTTTGTATGCTTCTGTTAACATGACTTTCCGAGACACTAGGGGTAAAAGATGCTCTAAGTATGGTAGACTCCGTAAGCCAAGCCAACGGTATTTGAAATTACTTCAAGAATCTTCTGAAGGAGTATTTCAACATACCCGTTCCCGAAGCCGAGATACAATCGGTCAAAGAAATCTTCCTCAAAATCCTTCAAGTCATCTTCCTGTTTTCCAGTCAGGAGATGATTCGTTTTCTGATTATGATGCATACAGTGAAAGTTCTGAACAAACAGTATCTTCCACTGTGCCAAAAGAAGTGACGGCTTATGTTGTCACCGATGATCCAGATGCTTCAACCTCCGTAAATCAGGAAAAACGAATTGCTGCACTCGAAGACAAATTAAAAACTATGGCTGAGATGGTTGCTAGTATGCATTCCATCATTGTAGCACAGCATGTTACACCACCAACTGCACCTATTACTAGTCCAGAGATCATAGCGTCTTCAATACCTGCCAATACTGGGCTGGGGGTAGTGCCTCCTCAAATACCTCATGTACAAGTGCAAGTACAAACTACGCCTAGTCATTCAGGAGCTGGGGGTAGTACTTACAATGCTGTTCCTCCTCCTACCACTACAACTCAACCTGCTCCTTCTTCTTCATCAGAAGACGCCAATGAAGCTGTCAAACTCTTACGAACCCAATTTGAAGCATTTAAAGAGAAAGACAATCTACAAAGGTTGGGGATTAAACAGCCCTATCCGGTTGAATGGAAGGACATCCCGTTTCCCCCAAAGTATAAAATCCCTACAATCTCTATGTTCGATGGCAGTACTTCCCCGAGTCAATTCATCAATCATTTTGAGGTAATGACTGTTCAACTTCAGCCAAATGACGCTCTTCTTACCAGAGTGTTCGTCGGTTGTTTAGCCGGCGTAGCATACGATTGGTACAGAAGTTTGCCCGATGGTTGCATCACATCCTTTTCAGGTCTTAAACAAATCTTTCTGGAACGGTTCTATGAAGGATTTAATGATATGACTATGTCAGCTCTCAACAAAATCAAACAAAAATATAATGAAACTGCTGAAAGCTTTATTGAACGGTTCCGCCGTGAAGCTTTGAAAATGCCTCCAGGGACTCCAGCTGCTGTCACTATTGATACTTGTAAGGCAAATCTTTTGCCTATTATCAGTATGTGGACGGGATCAACCCAATTCCAAGATTGGCCCTCATTCATCGTCAACGCCAAAGCTGCTGAAGTAAGTGCCGACAAGTTCAAACAATTGGGGGTACAAATGTCTAACCCTGATCGCGATGAGCATCAGAATTCAGGTGGTGGCAATCGCCAGAATAATCGCAAAGCGAAAGAGACTTTGAACATTAACTTGAACAAAAATAAAGAATCTTTGGCTGTCACTGTAGCCGCACCTACATCTACTCCTACTCCTTCTGTACCTCCACTGAGGGAACCTCGTCCAAAGGTGGAATATTCCTTTGACGAAAATGACACTGCAAGTATCTTTGAGTGTTTACTCAAAAGCAATAAAATTCAACTCCCTGATCCAAAGAAACCTGATGAAGTCAATAAAACTGATCATCCCAAGTATTGTGTCTATTACCGATTCATTGGACATCCTACTCGAGCATGCTATGTGCTCAAAGGTAAGATTCAAGAGCTTGTCAATGCAGGTGTAGTCACTTTGCAACAAGATGAGAAGACTGTTACGGCAAATATGGTTTCAGTCCAATTTGGAGATTTCCCTCCGCAGATAATACAGCATGGTGTCATTCCGATTCCTAAAGCAACCCTTGAGATTGAGAATCTCCCGCTTCCATCCAATGAAGGTCTTATTCCCTTGTCTCTTGACAATGGTGAAATTATGTGGATCCATCCTGATCTTGCTCCAGAATTTGAGATATCTTCCAAGAAGAAAACTCGTTCTAAAGGCAAAACCAAAATCTGCAACATGGTATCTTTTGATCCCATTGTTGACGAAGAGATTCTGTTAGGCACCAGATCAGGAAAAGCTTATTTAAAAGATCATTCTGAAGGTCAAAGGGATCCTGCTTCTTCTTTCGAACCTACTCCGGCACAACCCGCATCTGCTGAAGAGGTCCCTTCTACATCTTCACCAGTTGTAGTATCAATTTCTCCTAAGCCAACAACAGCTGACAAAGGCAAGCAACAAGTTCGATTTGACAAACCTCTAAAGAAGTCATCTCCTACTGGGCTTGAGAAGCCTTACAACTTTGATATATTGGCTCAATTAGCCAATACACCAGCCAGGCTGTCAATCTTTGAACTCTTGCGTCTTTCCAAAGAGACACGAGAAACTCTAAGTGAAGCTCTGATGCAGGCTGAAACTTAACTCTTCTCAAGAAGCCAGAATCAGAATCAGTCTCTTGTCATCACAGTCATAGTGTCTTAGAACTGATCCCAAATATTACCTTCACTCAGGATGATATGCTAATGGAAGATAATAGACATGATCGTCCTCTTTATTATACAGGATATGTAGATTTAATGAAGGTTGATCATATCCTGATAGATCCAGGGTCTGCACTTAGTATTATGCCAAAGACAATGCTAGATGCATTGAAGATACCAGTGCATAGTCTTTCAATCACGATCACTACTATTCTGGGATTTAATCAAGGAAAGAGTGAACCTTTGGGCAAGATCCGTCTAAAACTCCAAATAGGCAATCTTCGCACAAAGGTGTCCTTTTATATCATTGACAATCATGGTTGTTCTTATAATGCTCTCCTGGGAAGGCCATTCCTCCATGAACACAATGTCGTTCCATCAACTCTTCATCAATGCTTTAAATACGTTGATGACAAAGGACAAGTTCATAAGGAAGTTGCGGACCTTTATCCTTTCAAGGGTGTTGAAGCTTATTGCAACGATGCTCGTATGTACAAGGATGAATTTATGAAGGTAGTATTGGCTATGGATACTGAAGAAGATCAAAAAGCAGTACCTCAAGACACTCTTATCATACCTGTTAAGGGGCGAGTTTCTCATCCTCAATCTTCCAAGCCACTGGTTATTCACTTACCAGTTCAAAAGAAATCAGTTGATGCTGATGAAAATCAAAGGGAGCTCACCTCTTCTGAGCCACTTGTTATCGACTTACGTCGTAACAAAGACAAAAAGCAGCTCATTCCTTCTGAGCCACTTGTTGTTGATCTAAATCGCAACAAAGAAAAAAGGGAGCTCACCTCTTCTGAGCCACTTGTTATCGACCTCCGTCGTAACAAGCCTCCTCCACGTTCTTCTTCTCCCCCTCTTGTAATCAATTTGACCAAATCTGCTAAGGTTAAAGGTCCTGTTGTAAATACTGATGTACAAATCAATGAAAAAGCACCTACTTTCCAGTATATTGATGTTATTTATTATACTAAAAGTTATTTTGATATGTTAGATAGCTTCCAATCAATTACACTGGGAGTCGTACAATCTCTTCAGACAGAAGTCTCGCTTGAAGATCCAGATGATTCTTACCGTATTCATCCTTCTTTAAAGAAAGGTGAAAGTTCAGCATTTTTATATAAAAGACCAGAAACAAAGATTAACTATACGGATGATAGCAAAGTTAACGATACGGGACGTCTCCAGTTCCATCGTTATAGTCAACAATCAAAAGACATCCTCCGAAAGATGGGTTACGACTTCAAGAGCGGCCTTAACTATGGTAAAGGTAGACGAACTCCCATTCGTACAACAATTCCAAACGGAAAATCACAAATGTATTTTGACAGGACCAAGAAAGGTCTCGGATATACCTCTCCTCCACTGTTATCCCCAGCAGCTTCTGAGTCAGATAGTGAAGAACGTTCTAACTCTTCTGATTCCAGATCATGGGATTCCGATACCAGCATCGGTGAAGTCCATCGTATAATTGTATCTTCTAACATGGTCTCTGTTGAACTACCAGAAGGCTGTGATGAAGATGTTGAAGAAAGTCCGAAAACAGATCCTTGGGCTCAATATATGGATAACCAATAGGTACTTCGATTTGAACAACGTGAACCTCCTACTGAAGATCAACTACTTCAAATTGATGTAGGAGAAAGAGATTCACCTCGGCCAATCTTTATTAGCAAAAATCTTCCAGAAGCAGACAAACAAGAGTTGATTCTTCTTATTAAAGAATACATCGACGTCTTTGCCTGGAGTTATGAAGACATGCCAGGTTTAGATCCTAAGATTGCTACTCACAAACTGAACATTCTTCCTAATGCTAAACCAGTCAAACAGCAACAAAGGCGATTTAAGCCTGAAATGATGGACGCAATTGATGATGAAGTCAAGAAGCTCATCGCTTGTGGCTTTATTCGAGAAGAGCAGCATCCTGATTGGGTAGCCAATGTCGTCCCAGTTCTGAAGAAAACTGGAAAAGTTCGAGTCTGCATCGACTTCCGAGATCTCAATGAAGCATGTCCAAAAGATGAATTTTCTCTTTCTATCACAGACGTCATGATTGACAATACTTGTGGGTTCGAAAGGATATCTTTTATGGATGGATTTTTCGGGTATAATCAGATCAAAATGCATCCTGAAGATGAAAAGCATACATCTTTCCGTACTCCTCGAGGAGTTTATTGTTATACAGTGATGCCATTTGGTCTCAAGAATGCGGGTGCAACCTACCAACGGGCTATGAGTACCATTTTCAGAGAACATCTTCGTAAAACAGTCGAATGCTACGTGGACGATATTGCTGTTAAAAGTCGTCTAAAAGAAGATCACATCCAAGATTTGAGAACAATATTTAATCTCATGCATCAACATCAGCTCAAGATGAATCCCACCAAGTCATTCTTGGGTGTCTCTAGTGGCAAATTTCTCGGCTTCGTCATTACCTCTAAGGGTGTACACGTGGATCCCGAGAAGATCAAAGCCATCCAAGAGATGCGTCCTCCACGCAACCTAAAAGAGCTACAAGGATTTCAAGGCCGACTTGCGTACATCAGGCGATTTATTTCGAACTTGTCTGGACGCTGCAGACCATTCACTCAACTAATGAAGAAGGGTGTATCTTTTGTTTGGACTGAAGAATGTCAACGAGCATTCGACGATATCAAACAATATCTTATGAACCCACCAGTTTTGGTGCCACCTATCTCTGGCATTCCATTCTTGATGTATGTCCGTGCTATGGACCATTCATTGGGTGCCTTACTTGCCCAAAAGAACAAAGAAGGCCATGAACAAGCTATCTACTATCTTAGCCGAACTATGATTGGTGTTGAACACCGTTATAGTCCTGTCGAGAAAGAGTGCTTGGCTCTCATGTTTGCTGTGCAAAAGACGAGGCATTATATCATTGGTCAAACTATTCATGTTATATCTCGAGTTAACCCTCTCCGGGTACTCATGAAAAAACCAAGTACACTTAATTCTCGGTTGGCTACATGGGCAATCCTGCTAGCTCAATATGACATGGTGTATGTTCCACAAAAGTCTGTCAAAGGTCAAGCGTTGGCGGACTTCTTAGCAGCTCATCCTGTGCCTGAAACATCTAAACTCTATGACGAAATTCCTGACGAGACGTTAGAAGTCAACATGATCTCCGAAGAGTTTCCAACCTGGCATTTATTCTTTGATGGTGCATCAAGAATTGGACCAAATGGTGCTATAGTGGCAGGTGTTGGAGTTGTTCTCGTTTCTCCAGACGGATTAACTATCCAAAGAGCCTACTCTTTAGATGAACCTTGCTCCAACAATGTGGCAGAGTACAATGTCTTACTTGTCGGCCTTCAGCTAGCTAAATAACTGAATATTGAATATCTGGAAGTCTATGGTGATTTTAAACTGGTTGTGAACCAGGTTAGAGGAACCTATGAAGTCCGTCATCAAGACCTGGTGCCTTATCATGAAGCGGCAATCAATATAGCTACATCATTCAAAGCCTTCTTCATTGACTATGTTCGACGAACTTGCAATACTGAAGCCGATGCTTTGGCCAATCTTGCAGATGTCTTAGCCATCCCTGTCAAAAGGCATCAGGGGTGGTTATTTCTAACCGAGAACTGTTCTGTATTGAGAATAATCGTAATATTGAATTTAGCAATCTTGCTGAAGTCGAAGTTATTGATGACGATTGGAGAACTCCTTTTATCGATTTCGTATTACATGACATACTCCCTGAAGATCCTAAGGAGGCTACAAGCGTTTGACGTCGATCTCTACGATTTTATTACAATCAAACCACCAAAGCACTCTATCGGCGAACTTATGATGGTCTTCTTCTACGCTGTTTAGCTGGTGATAAAGCCAAACAAGTGTTGCGTGAAGCTCATGATGGCGTCTGTGGAGCACATCAACCTGGTCCTAAATTACAGGATCACATTAGACGTATGGGTTATTATTGGCCCTCTATGGTATCAGATGCCATTGAATATGCAAGGAAATATCGTGCTTGTTAAATCCATGCAGACTTCATTCATCAACCCTTGGAATTCTTACACCCGACTGCTGCTTTATGGCCTTTTGAAGCTTGGGGTATGGACATCATAGGTCCTATTAATCCTCCTTCTTCTAGAGGACATCGGTTCATATTGGCGATAACCGATTACTTCTCCAAGTGGGCCAAAGCTATACCTCTGGCTGAAGTCAAGACTAGCAGTGTCATCAATTTCGTTAAACACCATATCATCTATAGATTCGGTGTACCTCGCAGAATCATTCATGACAATGGACCTCAATTTATTAGTCAGAAGTTCACTAGATTCTGCGATGATCATCGGATTAACAATGTTGCTTCGACGGCGTACAATCCTGCCGCTAATGGTTTAGCTGAAGCCTTTAACAAAACCATTATTAAGCTCCTTAAGAAGTTTGTATCCACTAACAAACGGAATTGGAGCGAGAAACTTGGTGAATGTCTTTGGGCCTATCGAACTACAGTCCGCAATCCCACAGGCTTTACACCTTTCTCTTTGGTGTATGGCTGTGAAGCTGTCCTTCCTTTGGAGTTACAAATTCCTTCTTTAAGGATTGCTATTGCCAATGAGCTTACCACAGAAAATAATGACCTTCTTCGACTTCAAGAGTTGGAAGCATTGGATGAAAAGCGGTTAATGGCTCAACAGCATATTGAGTTATACCAAGCCCGCATCTCAAAGACATTTAATCGTAAAGTGAAGGTCAGAGCCTTTCAGCAAGGAGATCTTGTTCTAACGGTCAGACGTCCTATGACTATGACTCATATGAGTAAAGGGAAATTCGATGCGAAATGGGAAGGTTCCTATGTTGTGAGCAAAGTCTTCTCAAACGGAGCTTATCAACTTTCAGAACTTGATGGTCGAGTTGCTATGATGCCTATCAATGGCAAATTCTTAAAGAAGTATTATGTATAAATGTAAATATTTGTAAATTATCAGACAGAATCAAGTTCATGAATAAAATTTAAATTTTATTATATGATAATACATATTAAAGGTCACTATCATCTTTTTCTACATTGGGACGAGGGCCACTGCCATCCTTCTCAAAAATGCGGTCAGCAAAAGAGCCGAGAACCTCCTTGCTGGATCCTACAAGAAACTTGCAGGCGGCCATCCTCATTGCTTCTTCTTCTTTAGTCTTTCCTGGTTCGAGCAGGAAGTCCAAAATATCCCGCGGTGGTTGGGATGCAAACGAACCTTCGCCTGCTTCTGCCTCCTTCGGCTGAATTGGATCGGCAGGGCGTTCTTCAATACCCTTCTGAACCTTCGAGACAGTCTCAACCTTCTTAGATGCTTCTCCGGAAAACATTTTTATGTTGAAGAGTAGAAGTGTTCGTTCCTATTAGATTTCTGCTATATTTATAGACAGAAGTTCTTCAATTAATGAAGCATTACATTCATCCGACGGTTCATCCGTTCATTAATACCTGACGGTTCATCCGTTCATTTATCATATTCATCCGACAGTTCATCCGTTCATTAATACCTGACGGTTCATCCGTTCATTTATCATATTCATCCGACGGTTCATCCGTTCATTAATACCTGACGGTTCATCCGTTCATTTATCACATTCATCCGACGGTTCATCCGTTCATTAATACCTGACGGTTCATCCACTCATTTATCACATTCATCCGACGGTTCGTCCGTTCATTAAACACCTGACGGTTCATCCGTTCATTTATTTACATTCATCCGACGGTTCGTCCGTTCATTAAACACCTGACGGTTCATCCGTTCATTTATTTACACTCATCCGACGGTTCGTCCGTTCGTTAATATCTGACGGTTCATCCGTTCATCTATTGTGACGGTTAACCCGTTCATTTATTATCATTTGACGGTTAATTCGTTCATTTCAACATCATTTGATGATTTACCCGTTCTTTCATCGTTACTTGACGGTATTCCCGTTCACTCATTTTCATATACATTGACGATTCATCATCGTTCATCTTCTACAGCAGCAACTTGTCGTTTTCGATTAAGTTGTCAATAAATATCTATCTATTATTTATATCTGAATAAGATATGCAATAAATATCTATCTATTATCTATTAAGTTGTCAAGTATGAGGAGGATTATTTATAGTTTTCAAAAAAACGAAACGGCCGCCTCGGATTGCGCCTAAACTTGTGGTCTATTCGCTTTGCGCAGACAGCTCATCATATTGCGCAAAATGATTCAACATTCAAAAATTCAAAGTATTTCGAAATTTTGAATACAATCAACTTTCGAAAACTTTTAAGGGGGTCTTGCAGGTCCTAAAAAAATCAAGTTGCATCAATCAACAAAGTCAAAAATTTAAGATATTCATCATTTTGATGAGTTGCGCAGACAACAGATTGCACAAACATCACTTTGCGCAGGCTGGTTTGCGCATGTTCCCAACTGCGCAGGCTGACGTGGCAGAAGTCATCATTGACTGAATCAAATCAGATCTTCCTGACAGCTGACAACACGAATAACGAGAAGGCTGTTCGTTTTTGACGCCGTACAGTGCTCAAGGGCGGCTGACAGGTGGCAGCGCAATCCGTGTTTGCGCAAACCACTCATGCGCAATCCGTGTTTGCGCAAACCATTTTTGCGCAGTTTATTTTGCATATTCTACCAATATAACTGACCAATTACATGTGGCATTCATGCCATCAATTGCTCATTTCGTGGCAACTGTCTATGCACGATCATGCGCATTTCAATCAAATGATGCCATGTGTCCCAAATAGTTAGCCCACGATCCAATAACTGTTTGCGCAATCCAGTGCTGCGCAAACCAGTTGCTGCGCAAGTCAGCTTGCGCAGTCCAAAATAACTGAAAGATAGTTATTTTTAGAACTCTATAAATAGAGTTTCAAGTCTTCATTTCAAGGGGATCAAGATCAGAGATCAAAAATCAGAGAGTTCAGGAGTTCTTGCCAAAGTGCTGCTGCATTCTTCCGAGACTTTTGTCTTCAACTTCAGAGGCTTTTGCCTTCAGTTTCCAGAGTTGTTTTCAACTTCAAAGGCTTCGTCTTCACAGTTCACATCGTCTAAGGGATAAAGCAATCGTCATCAAGATTGGATTCCTATAGTTGTAATTTTCCCAGAATTCTTGTAATCTTTATTACAGTTTGTATCAATAAAGTTTTATACTTTTGTTTTTGCAAACAACCGCAATATGGTGCACGGGCTACCACAGATTGACCACGTCGATCAGATTTACAATAGTTGCCTTGTCGGACAGCAGCGGCGCGTGCCATTTCCGCAAAAGGCCAAGTACCGCATCGACAACCTGCTAGACCTCGTGCATGGTGATCTTTAGAGGCCGATCATGACGGCGACACCCGGTAGCAAGCGCTACTTCTTGCTCCTCATCGATGATTTTAGCCGCTACATGTGGTTGACGCTACTGGGTTCTAAGGATGAAGCGTCGATATCCATCAAACACTTTCTGGACCTCGCCGATGTGGAGGCCGGGTATAAACTCCAGATGCTTCGTACTGATCGTGCGGGCAAGTTCACATTCGTAGCATTTGGTGAATATTTTGTGGGCCGCGACATCAAACGACACCTCAATGCGTCGTACTCACCGCAGCAGAACGACGTCGTCGAACGACGAAACCAGACGGTCGTTGCGATGGCGCACAGCCTTATGAAGGCAAAGGATATGCCTGGGGAGGTTTGGGGCGAGGCGATCACGATGGCCGTCTTCAACCTCAACTGCTGTCTATACGAAGCATCGACAGTAAGACACCGTATGAGCCGTGGCACGGACACAAGCCTAGCGTGCACTTCCTCTGCACGTTCGGCTGTGTCGAACACGTAAAGGTGGTCAAGCCAAACTTACAAAAGCTAGAAGATCGCAGCAAACACATGGTCTTCATCGGCTACGAGCTCGGTACCATGGCGTACCGGGTGTACGACCCCACTAGCAAGCACGTGCACGTCATGTGCGACATTGTCTTCGACGAGGAATCCAAGTGGGACTGGGGCGTGCAAGACAACGTAGGTGAGATATTTACCATTGAGTATACTATGATTCCCATACCATATGTTGAACACATAGGCACGTCGATGCACGGGGGTGGCAAGCCATCAACACCAGTAGCCCCCAGTCCAAGGCTGTTGATGCCGGTGTCCGGAACAGAAACATCCAACTCGGTGGCACAAGGTGGGGTAGAATTCATCTCGCCACCCACCAAAGCCTCGGCCATGCTCGACGTCGATGACGACGAGCCGTGCAGGTTCAAGACCTTGGTGAACATGCATGACACAACCACCGTCCACGAGCTCCATATCGACGAGCTGCTTCTCATGCTTGGCAAGGAACCTGCCACTTTCTTTGAAGTCAAAAAACACCAATATTGGTGCCAAGCAATGCTCAAGGAGATGCGGTCCATTGAGGAGAACTGTACTTGGCGCCTCGTCGACCTCCCACCCAGCCATCGTTCGATCGGTTTAAAGTGGGTCTACAAACTCAAGTAGGACGAGCATGGCACCGTTCTCAAGCACAAGACACGACTCAGGGCGAAAGGCTATGTGCAAAGACAAGTAGTAGACTTCGAGGAAGTGTTCTCACCAGTTGCTCGCCTCGAGTCTGTCCGCTTATTGATCGTACTCGCCGCGCATGAGGGGTAGGCGGTGCACCATATGGACGTGAAGTCGACATTCCTCAACGGTGACCTCGAGGAGGAGTTGTACGTCGCCTAACCTCCCAGCTTTGTTGTCGAAGGCCAGGAGCACAAAGTGCTAAAACTTGACAAGGTACTGTACGGGCTGCGGGAAGCACCAAGGACTTGGAAGACCAAGCTTGGCAGTTGCCTATTGTCACTTGGTTTCCATCGAAGTGAACAGGAACACGCTGTGTATGCATGTGACAAAGGTTCAGCTCGCCTATGTCACGTCCCAATTCCAAAGAATCGATAGTCATCACCCGGGCGTGATGCTGTGTGAACATAAGTTGCGATCGCATAAGGCATAATTATAAGGTTATCCGAAACACAACATCAAATAGAGTACGCAGAGAAATTGAATACCATATTTGAAATGGAAGAAACTTATGTTTTCATTGATAATAAAAACATTATTTACATGACTCTATTACAATTGTCGTGCGGACAACAACATAACTCGATTACAAAATGAACACTGATGAGATAGTCGTTCCATACTTTACATCCCTATTTACAACAAAATATTTCCAAAGACATGGAATCGTGGGGAGTCGAGATATCATTTCTTCTGGACTGAAAGTGGATTCTTCAAAAGGATCAAAACAAGCTTTCAACACACGGACGAGGCTTCAAATGTACTTGCGTCACCTTAAGCTTAAGTGGCACACCCTTCTTGGTTTGGGGTACCTGTGGAGAGCGAGGAGTATATTACACTTTGTACTGGTGCGTGGCAAATTAAGTTACATGCTCTCATTTGGTTGAAAAGTTTATATGACTTAGTTTGTAAATCTTTCTAACCATCCTAATAAATTCAGACAAGCATATGACAGGCATAATGTAAATTACGCTAAAACTTACCCACGGCAGAGCATGCCATACAATGAGAGACTTACCATATTCTTCCTTGTCAATTGTTATCGCTGGTATAGCGTGTAGAAATTATGTATGTTTGGTTACTGACACAACAATTCATCATGGGCTCATAGCTTTTGTTAGTCGGGCCTTTCAACGCAAGTAGCGAGCCCCACTGAAAGTTCTCGTTTAATCCGTGCTATTAACCAGCACAGCTATACCGTGTTTCCTCTAGGTCGAAACGGTCCCGTAGCCTCGGGGTGCCGTTCGAGAAAACTTTTACATTGTCGACAAGTTGTCCATGACCGTGTTAGAATAATTTAGTTACTAAAGCATGATCTACATTTTTTAGAACTTAATCATTTTATCGTGTCCCGCCTTGTCGTGGCATCAATTGTTTAATGAGTCAATCTTTTATTTAACACAGTTTTATAAGATAAGTAAACGTGTTCGCACTCTTACGTCTATTATTTCATTCGCAATAATGTTATCGATTTAACAAAGAAGGGGGTCGAGAAGAGAAGGGACAGCCACTCAACTTGATTTTTGTTCGAGACGAGAGACTTGTTGGTCGCACTAGTCGTCGTCTACGCGATTACCTAAAATCGTACAAGCAACTGATTAGAACATTGTATTATTTAAGGAGTTCAATATGTAAATGCGAGTTCAAAAACGCAAGCCATGAAAACCATCAAAAATATTTACAAAAATGCATTCAGAAAACCAAAGCCAAAGAAGCAAGTGCGGCATAAAAAGCAGAGCAACGGGAGGTCTCTCCCGACTCAGCCGCAGAGTCCATCCTCGAGGTGCAACCCGCTAAATATGGGACTTGATTCCGAAGAAGCTTTTTCATAATGAGAAAAGTATCTTTATTCAATCGTTCCTGTTCGACCATTTCAATTGATCCCGATCTATCGGTTCCGACTGAATCGGTAGCGACAGTGTTCCTTTCTCGTGCACCCCGTAGACAAAAATAGAACACGATATCGGGACGGGGCACTACACCATAACGAACAAAGAAAAGTTTCATCCTTGAAACTTAAGAATAGAACCTACCTCTAAGAGAACAATGAAGAAAATTTATCCTTCATCTCCGATTCAAGCTCCTAGGTCTATTCCTCGACCGAATGGTTTCTCCAGAGAACACGGACGAGAGGGATAGCATGATTTTGAAGCAGTTTATCCTTGCGCTCCAAGATTTGCATAGGCTCTTCTACATATGATAAGTTTGCCTGTACATCTGATACTGCTGGCGACAGTGCGATATGATAAGCTACTGGGGCAAATCGTTTCAATATCTCGAAAGGACCGACAAATCTTGGACTCAACTTTCTTTTAGCTCCAAATCTCGTGACTCCACACATAGGTGAGACTTTCAGAAACACGTGATCGCCCTCCAAGAATTCAAGGGATCGTCAGTGGGTGTCGACGTATCTCTTCTACCGACTCCGTGCAATCTTCAGTCTTTCCTAAATGAGCTTGACCTTCTCCACGGTCTGTTTCACCAGCTCCAGGCCAAGAATCTGTTGTTCTTCGACTTCATCCCAGCAAATGAATGATCTGCACTTTCAGCCATACAAGGCTTCGTACGGTGCTACTTGGATGCTGGACTGATAGTTATTCTTATATGCAAATTCGGCTAACAGTAGATGAACGTCCCAGCTTGACTTCAAGTCGATTGCACAGATGCGTAACATGTTTTCGAGAATCTGGTTCACCCGTTCTGTTTGGCCATCGGTATGAGGTTGGTAAGCTGAGCTATACTACCACTTGGTCTCCATTGCTGACTGAAGACTACACCAGAAGCATGGCATGAACTGTCCATCTCGATCTGAGATGATGGATACTGGTATCTCGTGCAGCCGAACTATTTCATCACGATAGATCTGAGCAAGGCGATCGACGCTCAAAGTGACTTTAATGGCAATGAAGTGCACAGAGTTTGTTAATCGATTGATGATAACCCAGACGACATCGTTCCCCCGTGGCATCTTCGACAGGCCAACAACAAAGTCCATAGTGATATTATCCCATTTGTATTCTATAATGGCAAGGTTCTGTATCCCCCCATACGGTCTCTGATGTTCAGCTTTCACCTACTGACGGGCCATGCATTGCGACATGAAGAGCGCCACATCTTTTTTCATTCTGTGCCACCAGAAGGTCGTACGGAGGTCCTTGTACATCTTAGTGCTGTCGGGATACAAGGTATATTGCGCATAATGTGCCTCCATTAATATCTCATTTCTAAGCTCTAAGTCATCTGGAACACATAGTCGACCTTTCAATCATAGCACGCCGGTGTCATCTTCCGCAAAGTCGGTCGCCTTCCCTGTTAAAATCAGCTCTCGCATCTTCTTCAGGTACGAATCGTCCTTCTGAGAGGTCTTGATCTTTTCTTGCAAGCTCGGCTCTAACTGTAATTGTGCCAACTGTACATCTCTGATTCGAACTCGAAGGTCGATACCCATCTCTTCAAGGTCCCGTAGTAGCACTACAAGAAAATATGGTTTCTGTGACATGTAAAGTTGTTACAGAAGTTATAAAACTCGTTACAGCACATCTTCTGTGACGAGTACAGTGACAACTTACTTTCGTAGCATATACCTCTGTAGCTAAAAGAAAAAGTGACGACTAAAATACGACGTCACAAAAAGTTTTCTATTGTGACAAGCATATGTCGTCATTGATTGTATACTTTCCGTGACAACAAAACTCGTCACCCAAAATATTATAAGTGACGCACGATATTTTCACAGATAGCATCTTATTGTAACTAAAAATAAAAGTATATTTTTTAGCCCAAAAAATAAAAATTATTTCTGTGACAGCATATAATGTCAAAAGACAATTTCAGTAACGCTTTTGTTGTTGTGACTGTAAACGTATATGTCTAGTCATAAGTATATGTCATCACTATAAACACTTGGAGTTACGATCGCCATGTCGTCACTGTAAACATATATATTTAGTGACCTGTAAATGTCGTCAACATAGTGTGTAATTATATGTTTAGTGAAGGTAAATGTTGTCACCATAGCGTATACTATATATTTTTAGTAACCAATCTATATTGTCATGACTATTTTTTTTGTTATTATCATTATACATTGAAATCCAAGAACATACAGTACAAGAACATCTCATCGACTTTCCGATGTAAACCAGAATTAACCTTCACCAATTTTAAAAGATCTTTATATTGGCAACCAACTCTATAATTATAATAAACAACAACAACAACATAAAAAGTAATTAATCCTCAAAAAGTAATTATATTGATCCTCAAAATTCAGTACTTATAACATGAGTAGGAGTAGCATTCAGTACTTATAAAATAAAGAGTATCCAAACTGTACATAAAACCTAGAGTAACCTATATATATAAACTGATGATTGGTTGCATATGCGGCCTTGGTGATGATCGATCTTTAATTACCTGCATAAATTAACAAAGAAATGTTATTAGAATATTTCTTCAAGTATATATAAGAAAAAATTGTTAATAATTTGATCATTCATGTCATGCACCACATCAATAAAACTTGATCCAGTTCGCATATTAAAAATGACCTGTTATGCACATATATTGTAGACAATTTGAATGAATACATCAATTAAAATAAATTAAGCCAAACCAAACTACTAAAAAAAAAGACAAACAAAACCCCAATAAAAAAATAATATCCAAAAATAATATTACAATTAGTAAAGTATAAAATTAAATATCCAATCTGAGTGATGAACTCTTAGTTCATATCTCATGAATGTCCAACCTATTGGCTTTTTGACCAACTAAATTCTATCTAAGTATCATTATTTTATTAAAAGAAACTCAAAGATTGTGTGACATGTAATGTGTTAATTGCTAGTTGATAATGCTTAATTTGTTGCCTAAGTGATGTCAGTGACATGTGTACCTGTGCCCAAGTATGCTTTATAGGACATCCATTAAAAAATGCCACTTTGACACTTTGAGAGTTCCACCAACTAGATTAAAATTTGTTTTGTTATAAATTCTAAATGAGCATTATGTCTATGCTAATAAATAAAACATTTTTGGGCAAATGGAGATTACTGAGGGGAAGGGTTCATTTTGAAATTGTTTTAGAACACTTACCAAAATTTGTAGCTCTTGTAATTGTAGGCACTGAAACATCTGCAGACTGTCATGAAGAGCCAAAAAAGGAAGCCATTCATACTTGGAGCATGGCATTAAATTGACATTGAATTTGCATCATAAGATCATTCTTGAGGTCGTCTTCCACACATTTCCTAATTTCAGCTCTGAGTTCATCACTGACATTTGCTCACATTTATTCTTGTAAATTCTTCATCACATCAGTCTTCACACTTTTAAGCATGGATTCTCTAGCCGAATCAACAGCCCTTTGTACTTCTTCTTGCACGGTATCTAGATATCTTATCCTTTTTGTTCGTGGTCTTTTTCCATCTCATTTACCCCAAAAATAACCAGACTTCTGACCAAGGACTTGTAGCGACATCTCATCATGTGTAATATGAGATTCGGGATCAGCTGCTTCTTGTTGAATGACAAGATCATGACTTTTTCCTACACATGAATCACAATCAGTCACTAAGAATGTTTAACTCAGAGTTCACATATAAAAGAAAATCACCAAAGCAATCTCAAGATAATATATAAGTATATGTACATGAACTTCTTTGGTGGCTTTTTCTTCACCATCTGAGAAGGATGTATTAGGCATTGTGCATAATCGTGTTGCTAACTGTTTTTCTTGCCACCAACTAGAAAAAATATACAAACTTTCCTCGTTTAACTCTTCCAATTCGTCCACCTCGACAACGAGCCATTATCTGCTTTAAAAAAAGAAGAAGAAGAAATTAGTGTGCAAGTGTTATGCATCAATTTTGAAGCATTTGTGCTTCTTAACACCTATGCTAATTGTGCCTCTATCATTTCATAAACTGAGAAGTAATATGCAATCTGAAGGGGAAAGAAAGGAAATAAGAAATTTGAAAGCAGCACTATATTGAAAACAAAAGTAGATTCATGCACTGTTTTTCAAAGCGCAGGTAGCCTCTTTGCGGTTATACCCATGGGTACAAATTCTGCAGTGACTAAATAAAATAGAAGAACCGGTATAGGAGAGGTGAGGATGAATATTCAACTACCAAGCAGTAACATATGCAAAGTAAGAAGTTATATCACAACGGTAAAGAGATCAAAATATTTTGAACATAATACAATGTAAACTGATACAAACACAAGATCTAAGTTTGAAGAGAAGCCAAAAAATTTTGAATCCACCATGGGATTGATGTGCCAATAGACGATTTGTTTTTCTTCCAATTTTTTATTTTCGACAAAATTTATTTTTCTGTTCTTAAAAGCCTGTAAAACTAATTACAAAATCTAAGAATCCTAGAAACTGATATTGAATATCAGAGATCTTTGAATGTAACTAAAAATAAAGAACCAGAATATTAAAGACAAATAGAGAAATTACTTCTAAGTAATGAAATTCATAATTTTGTACTATAGGATAGATACAAAGCCATATATGTAAACAAATGTCTTGATTAATATGTGGTGCACCTTTGGAGGTTGTCCTTACTACTTGGTCCCAAACAACCAATTTTCAGACGGAATCGTCACGATCACCTTTTCAATTCTCATTAATAGATAACTGAAAGCTAATTCAAATTCTTTTTCCCTCAATAACATTTATATAGCATGACAAATACAGAAATATCATTAGTAGAGATAGATACAAAGTCCTAATTAAGCATGATGAACTTTAATGTGTAACAAACAATATGGACATTTGAGTGAGTTACGTCCTAAATGTATCACAATATCACATTGTTACTCATTTGCACCAAACCAGAATATCCTAATTCGTATATGATATAGAAAATTATCAAGTAGGGCCTAACAAGAGAATGCATCGGCAGTATGTAATGTATAGTAAAGATGGAATCCTTTAAAAGTTTTGGGCCTACAATAACAGCATAACAACCATATTTTGCATATAGTACATAAAATACGAATTAGGATATTCTTTGACATGAAAACTTTCTATGAAATGCAACCTAAGCCAGCATGATCAAGCTATCACTACAGAAAATAATCTTTTATATAGTATTTACTATATTTATCGAAAAAGGCAAGAGCATACATATCACCATATTGATAAAGTGACATGTGAAGAAATCATCAATGATCCTGCATGGTGAACTTGACTTGATTTAGCTAAACATTATAGTATTGCACTGACCACATGATCCTCTATAAACAAAGAAGCAGAGGACTGCAAGAAATACCACAAAAGACATCAGGAAGCTCATCAAGCAACTGTGGATTCCATCCCTCACTGATCCTCACAGGAATTTACATCGGATCAGCTAATGGTATGCCTCTCCAAAGGGGGTTAATGGAGGTATGGACCATATCCTGATATCACATGCCATGTTTCCTTCACTCTTTTTCCTTGATAATAATTAGTTAGTTATGCACTTGTTCTCCTACCAATCATTGTTCATCATCTATTAGACGATGGATATTACTTCATTCAGACGCATGTTATGACACAAAACCAATGTGTATAATGTCGATAATGTTTAAGTCAAGTATTATGATCATCTTTTGTTCTTACACTAACAAGGTTTTAGGTGAAAAAACTGCAGAAAATAATTGTTTTGTTCCACCATCGAGAAGAGAAATTGAAGCATGTAACATGTACAATAGTTGGTATCATATAAATACTGTAATCTCTAATTCTAGTGCATTATCTGAGAAAATTCTTTTGGTTAACTTGTTACTATGTGTTAACTTGTGGGCTACAACATTTTCCATCCTATTGTAATTCTAAGAAAATTCTTTTAGTTGGTGGCTGCATCATTCATACACTTGTGTCACTCATTCATTTAGTACAGTTTGGAGTGGGGATGAACAGTGCATCCTATTTTCTTTGAAGGATATATAGGTGTTTTTATCATACATTCTGCCCAAATCCAACTCTCAGGTCATGATTTGTTCAGTAGACTTGGCAGTCCAAAACTACATATTAAATTAAGCTAATGTCATAACATTCTGTCGGTCAATAGTTGATTGAGAAAGGAATATTAGAATCCTTGTGTGAAGAGAATTAGAAATAATAACATAGAAGAAGAGAAAAATAGAAGCAAATGGGAATCTTCTTACTTTGTTTATGTAGAAAAATCTATTGCAATTTAGCTAAGCTTTCTATCATTGTCCAAAGCTTTAACTATAGTTTTATAAATAATTTTCTGGATGTCAAGTCACTAATATGACCAGTGACCCTTCAAACCACACACACTGTTTTCATATCTATTGATACATCCTGCCAATTTTAAGCTGTTTCATAGCTGTCCTAAAAGTACAAGCAAGTCTAAATTCCATATTTTGTAGTATCGGACGATGTCAATACGATTTGGTATGTTCAAATTTGATATCGATATTGATGGATACCGAAGTTGGGTTGAACGAAACAAACAAATCAACAAGGGTGCAAAACTATAGTAAAGTTGTTAAAAATGTAAATGAAGAAACTTTTTTTATCGTAGGTAAACAAATCACTAATGCGACTATCATTTCATTCAATTTCAAAAATACTAAAAAAAATTAGAAAACATACGTAAAATTATGCCTAAATACAAAATATATATTTTCTAAAATTTTGAAAATTTATTAATAATTATTTGCTTTCCTATACCAGAAAAATCTGATACTCTAATATGAAACTGTCAATACTGTTGATACCACCGATCTCGATACTCACGGTGGGGGTCCAATACCAATAGTACCAACCTTCCAACTTTTTGAGCAAAACCTTTCCAATAACCTATGAGCAATTTTCCTGTCTATCCTGCCATTTAATCTCCTTCACAAGAACTATCACTCATAACTGCACTTTCCCCCCTAAGAATAGAGAAGTGGTAGTAGTTACATTGTTACAAACATCATGAGTTTGCCTCTGCAATTTTTTTTCCAGATTTCAAGCTAAGCAACCTACTGCCCAAAATATATTTTTCTGTTCTAAGCTTCCATCAGATTTCCCCTAACCAAAATTATACTCAATGTTGCATTGATTATTTGTTTGCTAACAGAACCCTAAAGAGATTAATGTTATTGCATCACCAATGTTGCACAGATACATACACAGATACGAAAACGATACAGGTACATAAATATAGTCACCTATGTTCTTCGAGTTACCCAAATACAAACACGGATACGAAAATAGACACGAATATAGTCACCTATGTTGCTCGAGTTACCCGAATACAGACACGGGTACGGATAAGGACATGCTATTGAGTACCGATACTGACATGGCCATTTCTCGTGTCCGTGCAACATGGCACAATAAACCAAAGAGAAAAAGGAATGACATTCACTACAGTTAGAACTACAAACATAATGTTAATTTCTTGTCTTACACCCTGCCATTAACAAACCTCTTAAGAAAATAATGCACAAATTAGTCACAAATTCAACAGTTTTTGACGGGTGCTAGTGAGAAAATAATTGTATGGGGTTTGTTCGTAACAATGCAAACCTTAAAATTTTCCTGCGATTTACCCATGTATTTTTTCTTGAATTTAAAGTATATATAAAGTTAGTGGCATAGGCAAAATGTAGGGCTTCCTACATGCAAACCCCCCAGGCCCCTAAGTCCCCATCTCTCTGCCAGTAGAGCCTCTACTGTCCATCCTAACTCCTCCCTGTCAGTTGAACTAGCTAGCAATCCTCCGGGATCATATTTTGAGTTCTCACTGAGAAGGCCTCAAGTAGCTCATGAGTCAGGAGTGGAACTCGGAATCCGGGCTCCACGGCACTGTCAGAACTGGAGATATTTTTTTCTGGAGTTCATTTCAGTTCAATATTTATAGCTTTCAGCATGTTATAATTTATTTTGAAATCTTTTTCTGGAGTCGAGGGCAAGGGACAACCAAAATTAGCTACGGACCCAACCTCGGCCGGCCTCATAGATACTGTCAATTCTTTTATGGAACTTCCTTAAACACCAGAGTGGATCTCATTGCGACCGAAACACAAAATCTAACGCAAAAATTTTTGACATTTGTTTGACCTAGGAAAAGGTAAGTATGCTGATCAAGCTACTCTATAAGGACATAGTCCAAGAGGTTTGATGGAAAGCAAAGCAATGAATGCATACATTCCTCCCTCCAGACAGTACACACAAAAACTACGTAAACAAAACAAAGCAAAGGAGGAAAAAAGCAGAAGAAAATAGCTTACGGCGTTGCTCCCATGAGAGCCCTGCTCCACCGACTCGAAGAGGAAGCTCGGCGCATCGTAGTCGTCCTCCTTGACGAGGCACCGGTACGCCAGCACCAGAGTCAAATGGTCGGAGAATAAGCAGCGGTAGAGCGGCACCAGGTTCCTCCCCTTAGCGACCGCCTCCGCGAACCCCGTCGCCTCCTCTTTCTCGGCTAAGCATTACAACAAACACTCAACGATCTCCTCCACAACCACCAAAAAAACATCATCGGAACTCCAAAAGATTTCGACTTCCTCACCTGCTGTTGAGACAGCAGAGCACCGGAAGGACCAGAGGGAGAAGGAGCGGTGGCCGGTTCTGGCGGGAACCAAAGGCAGTGTTGCCATCGGCATCGACATTGCCATGGGCGACGCGACGAAGAGAGAAGGAATGACAGGTTTTCCAATGGAATAGATGCATATATATACTATGCACAGGGAGGAAGGGAGTGGAAGCTCTACTGATGGACAATAATGGCGAATACAATGGATTCCATCGATCCTTTTCTCTGACCAAACTGACCGTCCATGGCCCTGACGAAAATATTGATATCAAAACCGTTTTTATTTTTTCTAATTCTGTATTTTATGTTCTCTCCTAAATTTTCTTAAACATCAATCTTTGTTCTTAATCCTATTACCGGTTAGGAATAGGTCAATATTTGACATAAAAAATATACTAAAATATTGTTATGATTTAAATAATGATATCAAAAGAATACCAAAATTTTCATCTTCTGCCAAATACATTCAGAATATTTTGTTTATTTATATTTTTTAATTAATTGATTTTTTGTTACAAGGTAAAAATTGTGACTAATACTTTTATGTGACGTAAAATTATTTGGTAACTAAAAGAAAACTTTAAGTGACAATAAATTTTTTCTATCTTGTGACTAATACTTTTATGTGACGTTACTTTTTTCTTTGTAACTAAAAGAAAACTTTAAGTGACAAGTATTTTCACTTGTCACCCATAACCTGGGTCAAAATTAAAAATTGATTTTTGAGACAGCATTAAGTGACAACCAATAAAAACAAAGTCACTGAATGATTTAATTTTGCGACAATAAACGACAGTTGTCACATAATCAATTATTAGTGGCAATAGAAATTATTTGTCACAGAAATATTCCTTTTAGTGACAAGTTTTATACTTGTCACAAATTACTTGTCACGAAAACTCGAATTTCTTGTAGTGTAGTCTACTGTTGATGCACAATGAGGCAAGATATTTATAACTCAGAGCGTCTGCCACAACATTTTTCTTGCCCGGCTTATAGTCGATCATCAAGTCAAGTCTTTGATCAGTTCTAGCCAACGCTGTGGTCGTAAGTTTAGCTCCTTCTGTGTAAAGAGATACTTGAGGCTCTTGTGATCGGTATAGAACGTGCATGTCATGAAATAAAGATAGTGACGCCACAATTTAATGCAAACACAATCGTCGCTAACTCCAAGTCGTGCGTAGGATAGTTCTTCTCGTGCGGCTTCAACTGTCTGAAGGCGAAGGAGATCACCTTATCTCGCTGCATCAGTACACATCCTAAGCCCTGGCCTGAAGCATTGTTAAATATTTGAAAACTCTCTACCCCATCCGGAAGTGCGAGTATAGGGGCCAAAATGAGCCGCTGCTTCATCTTCTGAAAGGAAGCTTCACAGTCGTCCGATCAATCATACACGACTCCTTTTTAAGTGAGGTGAGTCAATGGTGATGCAATTTTCATAAAATCTTTCATGAAGCGTCTGTAGTATCCCGCCAAACGAAGAAAACTTTGAATATCAAAAGCCGACGCAGGTTGTATCTAATCAGCAATGGCTTCAACTTTCTTTGGGTCGACTGCAATACCTTCAGATGAAATAATGTGTCCAAGAAAGGATACGCTACTCAGCCAAAATTTACATTTGCTCCTCTTCACAAACAACTGATTATCTTGGAGGGTCTGGAGTACGGTCCGCAGATGTTCTACGTGTTGCGCTCGATCCTTCGAGTAGACGAGGATATCGTCTATAATGACTACCACAAACTTGTCGAAGAACGGACGAAACATCCGATTCATTAGCTCCATGAAGGCCACTACTAAAATACAGTGAATTAGCGACGGCCATATCCGTCGCTAATCCGTCAGCAAATCGACTTAGCAACGGATTGCCGACGGAATTTGGCTGGAAAAATTCGTCGAGAAATAGTCCATCGCTAAAAAAGTCCGTCGCTAAGATGTCGCCATTCGACGGCTTAGCGACGGATTGCCGCCATCAAGAATCGTATATTTAGCGAAGGCTATCCGACGAATTTTTATCAAATCATGTATCATAAAGTTTCTGATACTACTTTTTAGCGACGGACAAGTCCATCGATAATACGTCGGTAACCGCGTATCAGAGAGTTTCTGATACGCAAAATCCATTGCCAATCCGTCGCTAATAGTTGCTAATACTCGATGGCAGAGCGACGGATTAGCGACGGAATTTTTCGTCAAATCAAGTATCAGAAAGTTTCTGATACTACTTTTTAGCGACAGACAAGTCCGTCGGTAATACGTCGGTAACCGCGTATCAGAGAGTTTCTGATATGCAAAATCCGTCGCTAAAAGTCGCTAATACTTGATGGCAGAGCGACGGAATATCCGTCGCTTAGGTTTTGGAAATCTTCATAGTTCCAGAACCTTGTTGATGGATATTCCTTCGCTAATCCGTCGACATCCGTCGTTAACTAAAAATTCTCTAGTTAGCAACGGATATTCCATCGTTCAGTCTTCGCCTTCCGTCGCTTGGTAGACGCGAGTCTGTCGCTAACTGGAAAAGTTTTAAAAAAATTGCATAAAACAGAGCATTCCCTGTTCGTACAACACCTGAAATATCGAAACATTACAATATGCATCACACCTCACACAAACCAATAAACCAATATACATCACACACCAATATACAAATATCTATCATAAATACATCACACAAACTAATATACATCACACACTGATATCCAAACATCCATCACAAACTAATATCCAAATATGCACCATTACCCCAAACATTCACCAATATCCATGTGACAATATACGAAATTCAAAAATATTCAGCATTTAAAAAATATTTCCAAACATTCAAATACAATAACATTAATGAGAAGGAGGAGGTGGATCGTCCGCTGATGGTAATCCCTGCTGCGCCCGACGAAGATACTCCTCGACCATGTGTGCCGGCAGGGTATCAAAGATATGGCCTGGAAGTTGGCGTAGCTGCTCTGGCGACATCATGTCAAGGAGTGTCGTCACAGCAGGAGACGGTACTAGAGGGGCAGCAGGGTCAAAAGAAAGACCCCTGACGGAAGAAGGACCCGGAATATTCGAAGCACCGGGAGCAGCAGTAGACGGACTGGAACCAGAAGAACCGGAAGCAGACGGACCAGGAGCAGAAGAACCGAGAGCAGTAGAAAGACGCGGATAATACGTGGTCATATGCTCCCGCAAGTCCGACACCGCTTCGGTCAGAATCGCAAGCTGTGTCCTCACATCATCGCCTGTCGGGGTCATAGAAGGAGGAGGCGGGGGCGGTAGAAATCTCGAAATCGATGCCTGCAACGATGCCAAGGAGCCGCATCCGTAGAAGTGCCATTTCTTAAAGCCGTCGAAGGTATCTACGAACATGTCGTCGAAGTGAGCGGCCATAGAAGAGGACGCTTGGGTGGGCGTCGTTTTGCCGACATCCTCGACAGCAGGGGCTGAACCCGTCTAAGGGCCTCATGATACGTAGCCTATCCAATGAATGTGTTAATACTATAAGTTTTTCTAAGTTATAATCTAAATCCTATGTTTCCCTAAGTTATAGTTTGAATCCTAAGTTTACCTAATTAAGTTAACAATACTTATAATTCTAACATAAATCTCATAAATGTAAGTACTTACATCAGTCTCCTCGGCCCTCTCGTCGACGAAGCTCCCGTCCTTCTGTCTCTTATGCGTATACTGGAAAACATCGTGCATGGTGACCGAGTCCGCCTCTTTTCCCTTCTTTACTGTTCGTTGGGCCTGCATACGTAATATTCGTAGAATTTAATTAACTTCATATATTAATAGTACCAAATTAGATAGTGGAATAAATTTGCGGTACCTCACTAGATCTGCACGTGTCGATGCGTGGGGCCTTGATCCCCCCGTATGCAGACCCGCGACCCATCAATTCACCTTCGCTTTCTTCGATTTCTGCTTGTACGTAGGAGTATCCATCTTCTCCAAGATCTGATCATAATACTCCTGTCGGATCCAATCCTTCTTCGACTGCCCCGAGCGAAGGTCATACACCGTGTCCCGTATCTTCTTCCCGCGACGCTTCTGTAGGTCCTGCGGTTTGCCTCCTCGCAAAGAAGGGGTCACCAGAACGTCCTGTGACATACAAATTCAATTATCACGTAATTAAAAAATGGTGGATTAAAGAGTAATTAATAATTAACCACAAGATATATATATATATATATATATATATATATATATATATATATATATATATATACTCCGGCCAGAAGATTAATCCTTCTAAGAGTGTCATCTACGCTCACCACAATATCAGGAGAGAGCACACGATTAACCTCACCAACTTAACTTCTTTTTTTGTTACTCATACTCCGTTCAACTACCTCGGCTGCCCTCTTGTGTACGGAAGATCCAACGCTGACATCTTTGATAACTTGATCACTAGAATCAGGAAGAAACTTGAAGGGTGGCATAATGCCACTTTATCTCCTGGCGGTAAGATGATCCTCATCAATCACGTGCTCTCGTCCATCCCTATCCATACTCTGGCTGCTTGTTCTCCGTCCAAGAAGGTTCTTTCCTCGATCGAACAGATCTTCTGTAACTTCTTCTGGGGCTACTGCAACGGGCAGTACAAGCACCATTGGGCTAGCTGGAAATCCATGGCCAGCCCTACAGAAGAAGAGGGCCTAGGATTTGCTAAACTCACCCACATCGTTAAAGCTTTCTCGATGAAATTGTGGTAGAAACTCCGCACAAGCAACAACTTATGGACCAGGTTTTTGACTGCCAGGTACTTCAAGCACATCCACCCTTCTGTGGCCATATCCAACAACATATCCTCAGCGGTCTGGCATCATACCCTTACCGGACGAGAACTTGCCAAGCCTGTGATGAGACTCCACCTGGGTGCAGGCGAATCCGATCCATTCTTGGAGAGATGGGTGGGGGATTGCATGATCCTGAGTATCTCGGCGTCCCCGAGAGACAACAGGATTAGAGACCTGTGGAACCCCATTACTTACGACTGGGATTGGGACAAAATTTGGGAATGGTCCGACAGCGATACGACAGAGAGCATCCGTGCGAGCGGTTTACGTATTGGCCACGGGGCCGATGCGCTAATAAGATGGTCGCTCGAGGCTTCAGGGACATTCTAGGTACGGTCGGCGAGAATTGCCATCCAGGGTACCCGACAATCTTAATACTACATTGAGCACTACTGGCACTCCTGCATCCCTAAAAAGTGGTCATTCCTATTGTAGAGAGTCATTAGAAAGAAACTGGCTACAGATGACATCCTCAACACCATTGGTATAAGCTTAGCTTCAGCTTGCTCTTGCTGTTCAGAGCGGCAGATAGAAACTATCGACCACATCTTCTGTCAGGGTAGCCTGCCTGACAGGATCTGGAGGACCCTTAACCAGCTATTCAGCATTGAGTCGGGTGGCGGATGCTTCCACAATCTCGCGGTCTCCTGGGGTTTAGCCTCCCACAGCCACCAGATCGTAGCAGCAGCCGCCACATGGGCGATTTGGAAGAATCACAATAAGACGAGATATGAGGGCCACCAATACTCTGCCGACCTGCTCATTCGAGAAGACTTTCGCCAATGCCGTAAGCGTAGCACCGGATGCTCCCATTGCCCGAGTATATTTTGGTCATCGCTCCCTCCCTAACTCTGGAGGTGGTGTCGTCTCTCCCTTTCTTCTTGACTTTTTTTAGTATTCTTGTATAGGCTTTGCCCTTTTGCGTCTTGTATACGTGTCCTGGCTAAGGCCTTTTGAGCATTCTTTAATAATACGAGGGGGGTTTCTTAATATATATATATATATATATATATATATATATATATATATATATATATATATATATATATATATACCCTCATCTCGTCGAGCCAGGCATACTGCAAGTCCAGGGGCACGTCAGAAAAATTGAGGTAGGGGTCATGGTAGCTATCCCGGATAATGTGCCCTAGAATCCTGGCAACATCCCACGAAAAAACCTTACAAAGAAGCAACGACTGGATTATTAACTAAAATACATAAAACAAATTTAATAAATTAACTTAAATTTACTTACGATTCACCCGAAGGCTATAGCTCTTGTCGGAACTTGCCCATCGGCCTCTCTGGTGGCGTGAAAGGATCCGCGGCTCCGCGCATGTACTTACTAGTAACCGGATGTAACTGAGTCCGGGGGTACTCCTGTTTGCCATTAAAATCTTTTGATTGCAATTTCAATTACAAACAGAACAATATTATAATGTAGGACTTAGATGTAGTCCTAGGAGTACACTTTTGTTTATAGCTGGGTCCTGTATCGATGGAGTGAGTGGTAATGCATTGACTCCGTTGACAATCTGACGACGGTTTTCGGTTCTCTGAAGGTCTGAGTTGCTCTGGGTGCTGGAGCTTACGGAGAGGAAGAAGACGTTGAGTGTCTCTTCCGATCTCTGTGAGTGAACTCTGATGCTCTGGTTGCGGCTGTCTTTGACTGTACGTCTCTGTATGTCTGTGTGTGTGGAAGAAGGAGATGATCCCTCTATTTATAAGTAGCAGGTTTGGCTGCTCATGCGCGCATATGTAGGATGTGCCTGTACGTGGGAACGCCACGTGGTTGAAGCTGCGGGAGGCACATGGATGATGCACCATCATTTGTGGGTTGAATCCTTCATGCTGTATTTGTGGGCTGGCACGTAGCACGGGAGAGTATCTTTCAGTTACTGAGATCTTGGGTGATTAGCACCCCTTCATAGGCTGAATTGAGTCAAAAGACACGTGGCGCATATCCGTAGCTCCAAGATCTTGGATTTGGTGGAGGGTAATCTGATAGGATGTGCTTGGGATTGGGCGCATGAGAAGACTTTGCCTCGTAACCTTCAGGAGTTACGAACTAGTCTATGCGCACGGCTTTTGAGGTGCATACGAGTCTTCAGGCGTACGGCTGCTGAGGCGCATGCGAGTGGTTGGTCGGCCACGTAGATTGTAACCGTCGGAGGAAAGAAATGATGACGCTGACGTCAGCGACGCTTCGTTTTCTAAAAAAGCTGCCAACTGTTCAGTCCTCGGGGGACATGCTGCCAACTCTGTCACTTTGACATTAATTGCTTGGTAGGGTGACGCGTCAATTTATACCCCACTGGGCACACGGGTACATGTTGATTAGGACGCATAGATCTATGCTTTATTGAGCGCATCCATACAGGGCGCTTGGTACTGACGGGCGCATCTGTTCGATGCACGGTATCTGACCGGCACATCCATTTGCATGATACGTCTTTATTGGTCCGACTGTTGAGTTCTTCAAGTGCTTTAAATAGCCGTTTTGACTTGGCCGAATTCGAAGGGACAGGTTCATCACCATAAATGCAAATTTATTGTACGGGATTCGGAGAGCCCGCCACTTGGCACATGAGTTTAATTTTCCCGGTCTATAAATAGCAGCAAGGAGAGAGTTTGCTTCTCGTTCTCTCACGTCTTCCCGAATGAACTTATTTGCTCGAGTACATTCTGTTGACAAGATGCTTTCGAGGGTGAAGATGCGACGAGTTGTCTTCGTTCATGCACTTGAAGGTGACTGTTACATCCAAAAGTCAGAATTGTGGGGTTCTGAGACAGGCCGAAGGTGCCTGTTGCATCCAAAGATCGGGATGCTCGATCTCCGTCTCTGTTATGTCGGAAGAGCCACAAATCGAAATTGCGGTGCTCTCCTCTTCCTTGGGCTTTGGAGATCTCTTCTTCCTGCTAGAGTGGGGTTGACTGCCCACTCTGGTTCTGCCCAAAGCTGCTCCTTTAGCCGAAGCACTTGATAGGATCGAAGTGGAGCGCATATACTAAGACTTCGTGATGCGCCTAACTGAGATGCTAAAGAGACGCGCCTAACTGAGACACTGAAGGGACGTGCCTAACTGAGACGCTGAAGAGACGCACCTGACGGAGGATGCGCCTGGCAGAGGGCGCATGGCCCTTGCTGCGCCTGGCTGTAGTCTTAGGATCTTTCTTTTTGTAGAAATTCTCCTTTGTAAAGCCTTTTTTAGACATGTAATAAACTTTTATATGAAATACAAATCTTATTTTGATGTCTATACTTTTGTTGTCTGCTGCGCCAAGTACTTCATCTGAGCTCCCTGGCGCATGTAATATTAGGCGCATAGGAATTCTGTTCTTTAGATGTGCCTGAAATTCTATGCTTCTACAAGACCCCCTTCAACGTTTTCAAAACTTTTCTTCAAGTTTTGGAATACTTTGAATAAGAAGCATGGTGGTGTCTTCACTGGGGCGCATAACTGTTCGGGGCGCATGTTTGCTCCGCGTATCTGTGATGAGGTGCATGCTCCTCTCAGTTTTAAATGCCAAATGATAACGCTTTGGAATAAATGGAAAGATTAATGATGATCTTTTGGTTTATTCGCAATTATCACTTCGCAGAACCCTAAGCAGCGGCTGACGTCACCCAAGCCCATAAATAGGCATCTGGTAGAAAGAGAGTCTACTACTTTCTGCCAAAGCTTTCTTCTTTTTTAGAGTTCTTTTCTCCTTCTTCTTTGAGAACCTTTAGTCCTTTTAGAGGAATGGCTCCCAAAATTCCCTGTGGTGGTGCTGGCCGAGGACGAAGCAAGGGAAAAGTGCCTGCGGAGTCTTCTGTTGATGTTGTTCCCAGGACGCCCGTCGACGTTCGGCCGGTGGTGATTGGTGGGTTTTTGTCATTCTTTGTCGTTGCTTTCTGAACTTTGAGAAACACAAAATCTTCTTTTAGAACTCGCACACGCTGACGCGTATAGACCTCGAGTCCTGATGATGTGATGAAGCTTTTTGCTGACGTGCATGGACTTTAAGTCCTGATGATGCAATAAAGCTTCTCGCTGACGCGCATGGACTTCGAGTCCTGATGATGTGCTGAAGCTTCTCGCTGACGTGCATGGACTTCGAGTCCTGATGATGCGCTGAAGCTTCTCGCTGACACGCATGGACTTCGAGTCCCGATGATGCGCTGAAGCTTCTTGCCGACGTGCATGGACTTCGAGCCCTGATGATGCGCCGAAGCTTCTTTGCTGATGCGCATGGACTTCGAGTCCTGATGATGCGCTGAAGCTTCCTTTCAGATGCGCTGAAGCTTCCTTTTAGATGCACCTGAGCTTGGGTTCAGTGTGTGCGCTTCTGATGAGAACTCGGCTCAGATTTTTTTGTTGTTGTTTTAACATATCTGAGTTTTTATTGTCTTTCCCTGACCGCCAGCGACAACAGCTAGACAAGAAGTATAAGAATGATACTGCCCCTGAAGCTGTAGAGGTGATGCGTCAAGAAGCCGAACGCCGGGTCTTGGCGACCGTAGAGACTCGGGCGGAAGACTTAAAGCATCGGATTGAAGAGCTTTCTGCCAATCCCAGTGATGCTTAGGGATTGTAGTCTTTTTTTGTTGTTGTTATTTTACAACTTCTGCTGGAGATGTAATCCTTTACTTTTAAATAAAAAATAAAGAATTTTGTGGTGTGTTCATTTTTGCTGTCATGAACTAGTAATTTGTGTGGACCTATTATCTTTTGTGCACCTTGGTTTTTAGGTACAGATAATAAGTTTGAGAGAACCGACATGTTTGCTCAGAGGTAATATGGACATGGCAAATATGGGGTTCAAATGATGAAGTCTTCCTACTCAGAGGTGTTATGGACGTGGTAGGAGTAACTCTGGGGGGATACGCGGAACTACTCAGAGGTAATATGGACATGGAAGTTCTGCGATCAATGTACGGCAACGGGTTGTTTGTACGGGATGTTTACTCAGAGGTAATGTGGACGTGGTAAACATGATAAGTAGCACAATCTTATGTAGTATAAGATTCTGCTTTGCATGGCATAGAGGAGCAACTCAGAGGTAATGTGGACGTGGTTGTTCTTCTACTGGAGATAGAATGCCAAGGAACAACAGGGTTCCGAAAGCATAAGATTTTGTGAAGGAGAGGTGTAGGTGAGCTCTGATGATCAGGCTCACTGACTCTCTTATTGGGTGGAGATAGAAGTACATGTCTGAAAGATGTCATGAGTAGTACTTCTTAAGGAACTTGCCGTTGATGGGCATCATGAACAAGTCCCCGTTCGGTCAAGCGAGGCGGTAAGCACCATTTGAGTATATCGTCTCTATGATGAATGGTCCCTCCCACTTGGGCTCGAACTTTCCTGGTGTTTTTTGAGTCAACACCATCGGCCTCCTGACTGCTAGGACCAGGCCGCCAACTTGGAAAGTCATCTGCTTGACCTTTTTGTTGAAAGCCTGTGATATACGGGCTTGATAAAGTTCAATGCACTGTGAGCTAGGAGACGTTTTTTGTCAAGTGCCTCCAATTCTCGCAGACGGCGACGTTGATTGTCTTTTTCTGTCAATTGATTTGTGATCGCTAGACGGAGTGAGGGTATCTGAATCTCGGGAGGCAGTGCCGCTTCGCTTCCGTAGACTAAGGAGAACGGGGTGTTGCCCGTCGGAGTCCGTACCGGTGTACGGTAGGCCCAAAGATATTTGCCGAGCTTTTTGTCCCATTCGTGTTTGTTGGATGACACGACCTTTTTGAGTAGCTTGACGATAGTCTTGTTAAAAGCCTCGGCCAATCCGTTTGTTGTCGGATTGTAGGCGGTTGATGCCACGTTCTGAATACGGTTCTTGTCACAGAATCTGCTGAAAACATGGCTAATGAACTGAGGACCATTATCGTGGATGATCCTGCGGGGTATCCCAAAACGGTAGATGACATGATGCTTGATGAAGCTGATCACCCTAGAGCTTTTCATTTCCGTCAGTGGAACTGCTTCTGTCCATTTGGAGAAGTAGTCGGTGATGGCTAGGATGAAGCGGTGTCCCCTCGATAAAGGAGGGGTGGTAGGTCCTACAATGTCCATGCCCCAAGCTTTAAAGGGCCAGGAGGCGACCGTAGGATGTAGTGGTTCCGATGGTGTATAGATAAAGTCGGCGTGAAGTTGGCAAGCCGGGCACTTTTTAGCATAGTCGACAGCGTCGGCTGCCATGGTTGGCCAGTAGTAACCCATACATCGCAGTCGATCCTGCAACTTAGGGCCAGGTTGATGAGCCCCGCAAGTCCCATCATGAGCTTCCCGAAGGGCTTCGGCCGCTTCTTCGTTGGATAGACATCGAAGGAGAAGTCCATCGAAGGAACATCGGTACAGCGTTTTAGTAGCTATATCATAATAAAACCGAAAGGAACGCCTTCTGACCGAGACGGCTTCTTTCGGGTCTTTTGGAAGAATTCCATAGACAGCGAAGTCGATGAATGGGAACCTCTAGTCTCGGACATTAACACCGACACTTGTTGTCATGGTATGGGCCATTTGTGTGCATAGGTTGTTTTTGGGACAGACCAAGTCTCGTCCAACTACCGTAACATAGTGTTGAGTCCCGAGGGGTGCTGCTAATGAAGCTGCAAGGCCGACTAGAGCGTCAGCCTCCAGGTTTTGTAACCGAGGTACGTGTTCTATGAAGAACTTGGTGAAGGTTGAAATAATATTCAATGCAGCTTCATGGTAAGGAACCAGATCTTCATGACGAACTTCGTACTGCCCTCGGATTTGATTAACGATGAGTTTTGAGTCGCCGTAAGCTTCTAGATGATCCACCCCCAACTGTTGCGCCAGCTGGAGTCCCATGATAAGAGCGTTGTACTCGGCAATATTGTTGGAGTACGGATTTGAAAGGGAGTAAGCACGCTGGATGACCAACTGATCAGGGGAGACTAAGACTACCCCTACTCTGGCGATGATTTAGCCTTTGGGGCCTACTCTTGAAGCACCATCGAAAAACACCTGCCAGACGGAGTTTTCTTCGGTGACGTTTGATTCTTGGAACTCATCCGGGATGTCTTTATAGAGTCTGGAGGACTCCGAGATGGGGTGCGCGGCTAAAAAATTGGCTAGAGCTTGACCCTTGACGGCTTTTTGTGGAACGAATACCATGTCGTACGGCGTCAACAGAATTGCCCATGTAGCTAGTCGAGAGTTCAAAGATCCTAGCTTCGTCATGAGGACCCTGAGCGGATTGACTCGGAAGATGACATGAATTGTCTGGCCCAAACATAATGGCGAGTCTTCTGGATGGCGAACACCAAAGCCAAACACTCCTTTTCAATGGGGTTGTACCGGTGTTCGGCCCCGATCATCGTTCTACTAAGGTAGTAGATAGCTTGCTCATAGCCTGCATCATTGTTCTGAGCTAACAAAGCGTCGAAGAAATGATCCATGGCATGAACGTAGAGCAGAAATGGTTTGCCTGCGACAGGTGCCACCAGGACTGGCGGGCTCGACAGGTAAGCTTTGATATCGTCGAAAGCTTTCTGGCATTCTTCTGTCAAGACGTAGGAGACTCCCTTCTTCATGAGCTGGGTGAAGGATTGGCATTTTCCGAAAAGGTTCGCTATAGAGTAGGGTTGGCTGCCCACTCTGGTTCTGCCCAAAGTTGCTTCTTTAGCCGAAGCACTTGATCGGATCGAAGTGGAGCGCATATGCTGAGACTTCGTGATGTGCCTAACTGAGACGCTGAAGAGACGCACCTAACTGAGACGCTGAAGGGACGTGCCTAACTGAGACGCTGAAGAGACGCGCCTGACGGAGGATACGCCTGGCAGGGGGTGCATGGCCCTTGCTGCGCCTGGCTGTAGTCTTAGGATCTTTTTTTTGTAAAAATTCTCCTTTGTAAAGTCTTTTTTTTAGACATGTAATAGATTTTTATATAAAATAAAAATCTTCTTTTGATGTCTATACTTTTACTGTCTGCTGTGCCAAGTACTTCATCTGAGCTTCCTGGCGCATGTAATGTTAGGCGCATAGGAATTCTGGCCTTTGGATGCGCCTGAAATTCTATGCTTCTACAACTCTGGGGCCCACCGTGCAGTAACTGGTGGATCCGCTGGCAGAACGGATCCGTTAGGGGATGTAGTCGCAGGCCTCGACGAAGGTGACGATAGCCCCGGAGTAGATCGACGGTAGGATGAGTCTGTGCCCGGGGTACTCTCCGGGTTGGGATCGCTAGATGGGGTCAGATCCCAGGAATAATGAAGGCGACCACGACCACTACTACTAGCACCACCACCACCACCACGACCAGCACCACCACTACGACGAGTGCTAGCCACCATGACTTATAAATAGAACATATAAATATAATTAACAATATAGAAGTATAAATAAATATAAAACTAAAGAAAAATATATACACTACCAGCAGGACGACGAGTGCCGTCGCGACGAAAAGGACTAGGAGTACCTTCTGTAAAAAGAAAATCATATAATAAGTATAAAATCATACAATATATATACCACCAAGACCGGTTTTTAATATATACCGATTATTTAATCGAATCATCGTCTACGTCCTCATCCTCGGCCTCGTCTTCATCCTCATCCTCATCATCATCGTCGACTTTATCTGTATCCTTATCCTCGTCAAGTTCTTCTTCTTCTTCTTCTTCAGCCTCAATAATTGGGACAAGACGCCTCTTTCTCCCCTGGTTGCCAACTAAGTCTTATGTATCAACCTCTTCCTCCCCTCTATTTTCCTCAATAATATCTTCAACATCCATGGTATCCGACTGTTGTCCCAAGTATTGGGACTTTTCGATCTGGTCCTCTTGGTATGCTGGGTCTCCAACGTTGAATGTATTTCTAGATTTAATCTTTCATACTGTCCACCAGTCAAATCGATCTCTACGACGCCTTGGGTAGCTTATATAGTAGACTTGAACAGCCTGACTTGCTATCGCAAACGTGTCGGGCCCTCTATACCACCTGCGATGATTTATATCGACGAATCCAAATTGTTTATCGAGTCTCCAATCGATATTTGGTGTCGTAACGAACCACTCACATTTGAACATAACAATATACATATCGTATAGGGCAGTATATTGTAAATCTATAATATTTCAAAGCACTCCATAATAGTCAAAGTCTGGCTCGTCGTCATAGATGGTGCCTCTTATGCAAACACCAGAATCCTTGGTACTGAAGTCATCATTGAGAAATTCGATACTTATAGCATTCTGAGTTGCCTTAAACTTGAAGCCATTAAAGACATAGCCTGGCCAAGTCTTTGCATGCTTCTTTGGTTCCAATGCCAAATAACGAATGCTCTCATTTGTGAGTGTTGTTTCAGGCCATAAAATTTGAAGCCTTAAACTTGTAAGGACGTCATTTTCTAGTTGACTTTCCTTTTCCCTGTACTGCCTTGTGACGATCCGCATTACAGAAGTTATAACTTTCTATGTCCTCGTTCTCCTTGTAGTACAACATACATATATTACGACAATAATCTATTATCTCGTACCCCAGTCCCAGTTGACAGACCATTATCTTTGACTTATAGAAGTTTTTTGGGAGCTCTTTGGATTCCTTCGGTAATACCTCCTTGATTAGTTGTGTGATCCGATCAAAGCAGTCTTGTGGCAAGTTAAAATCAGACTTTATGTTCAACAACCGCATCGTCTCTGACAGTACGGAATGAGTCTCACAACCAGGATATAGAGGAGTATCTGCATCCTGAAACATATCATAGAACTCTTTTGCCTCAGGATTAGGATCCTTTGGATCAAAATTAGGCCCTACCGCATCGTACACCATATCTCATGCAGGGTTCTACAGGTCTCCATAATCAATAGAGCATCCGTCGTCTTCGATGACAAAATCCGTTGCAGCATTATCATCAAAAGCATAAGTAGCAGCTTCCGCAGCCTGTTGTAGAAGCATGGAAAAAATAAAGAAATTGACTCATGCGGCCAAGAAAGACCCATGCGGCTCAGAAAACGCATGCGGCTCAGGGAGTCATGTGGCACAAGGAGCTATGCGGCCGGAGGCATCCCATGCGGCTCAGAAGACACGTAGCGTGACAGTGCTCCCCTCCGATCCATGCTACATTAATTGCTTTGACGGCTGACCCCTCTGAAAAGTTGACAGACCTGACACCAAAGCAGGTAATTATGACTCTGTCATGATGATGAATCTCTAGGAAAGAGAAAGAAATCTCTGACACGATCCTCCGAGAACAACAAAATGCCACGTGGCCTTGCTACGTGGGTGTGCTTATGCGGCTCGAAGTGAAGACTTCCCATGCGGTTCAGAGTGAAGCTGTCCCAAGCGGCTCGAGTGGAATCATCCCTATGCGGCTCAAGAAGATCGTGCCCATGCGGCTCAAGTAGACACACCATTATGCGGTTCATGCGGCTCATCATATGGTTCAGAAGTCTGAAGGAAGGGGCCACTGCCCAGACAGTCCTGACACGTGTCCCAAGTCTTATGCGGCCCAAAATTCATGCGGCCCAAATCTCATGCGGCCCAATCTGCATGCGGTTCCAGTCTCACCATTGGCTCTCAGGACACGTGTCCTCAGCCGATCAATCTCCCAGATTTATGGCAATCCAAGATCGGGTCGAATCCCAATGATCTGGGGCACGTGGCAGGAGAATAAATTTGATTTATTCACAGATATGAGAGAATCATTATAAGAAAGATTTATGCCAATCAGCATTAATTGCTAATGGGGATTTGGTGTAATCTACCCTTAATGGTTCTGATTTGTCACAATCAGAAACGAACGGCCTGGATTGATCAATCCCCAGGCCGCCGCCATCTCCAAGAGCTAATCATTGGCAACCCTAGCGATCACATCCCACTATTATAAATAGCAAGGTGCCATTCCCTTGTGAGAAATAGAGAGATATACAAAAAAAGAAGCCAGAGAAGAATATGTATACACAGGGAGACTTCCCCCATAGTCAGAGAGAGAATATCCACAGAGAGAGAGAGAAGCCAAGAGAGCAATCAGAGAGAGAGAGCAAGAAGGCATTTCTTCGTCAACGACCAAGCAGATCTTCCCCGAGTCAAGGCTGCGTACCGATCGTCCAAGGAGTAAGGCAGAGCGGCCGTCGCTTTTCCGAGCCTCTATCGTCACCCCCTAGAATCTAAAATAAACAATCGTACTTAGACTGCTGTACCTAGGTTTTCGTCCCTAGGCTTTCTTTGTACGAGTGAGTTTGTATTGTGAGTCTAAGTTCAGTCCTCCGATAATTGTTCTGTACTTTTACAATCAATGGCAAACACGATGGCGACTCTGCTGGGGACTAACTTCTCCATGGCTGAGGAGTTGGTGACGCAATCGGACGTAGCCAAACTTGGCTCTACACAATAGAAGATGGTCGTACGCTTCGACCAACAGGCGTTCGAAGAGATGCTCTCTGAAGGTAGCACTGGCCCGGTCCAGAAGCGCACCCGCACCATAAAGGCTCGCAAAGAGTGGAGGCCAAAATCATTTGCTCCTACGCAAGCCCTTGATGGGGTGCTCTCTATTGCTCAAGATGGCGAGAAAGACTCTCCTGCGGCCCCACTTCAGACCGTAGACAACTCTGCTGTCCCCAGGTCCGGCAGAAGAAAATACTATGATGCTGGACTTGCAGGGGCAAAGAGGAACTCTACGCGATCCGAGCCGCAGAAGAGTATTAGCCGCAGGGAGAAAGCCCATGCGGCTACAACCGCCGACCGCATAAAGAAAACTCATGCGGCCACATCTGTCAGCCGCATAACTTATGCGGCTACAGTTGCCAACCGCACGGATGAGACTCATGCGGCTATTAAAGTCAATCGCTTGCAGAAAACCCATGCGGCCACAGATGCCAACCGCATACGGTCAGCCTGCACGGTCGTGACTCCTAACCGCATAAAGACTCATCCTACAACAAAAGACAGCCGCATGCAGACAGCCTGCACGGTACCCAATGCTAGCCGCATAACATCCGTCCCACGCTTCTCTCGATCAGTCTTCGACCGGCTCTCATGTGGTCCTGACTCTGATCATTATCTGGATGATAATCCAGACTCTGTGGTATTCGACTTAGACTCCTCCTATTACGCACCCACAAGTGCTAAAAGGAGGAAGTCTATGGCAGCGCGGGCTCATCAAGTCCAGACGACTGCCCCAACCTCTGACTATCGGGGAATCCCGCTGATTATCACGCGGGCCTCTGATGGAAAGTTGTATAAGACCACTCAAGTCCAGCCCCCGGCAGCAAACAGACAAAGTGGTTCCTCTGACCTGCGTGAGGTTATCCTCCACAAACGCAAGGAAAGAGAAGGAGCTTCGGGGTGTAAAGAGCCCTCACACGGACATTAATGCACCCAGATCATCGTCAACTGCTGTTGCAGCAACGCGGCGGTGACGGAAGACCGGCCATCCGTCTTCCAAAGACTACATCACCCGAGCTCAGAAGACGAGGCACCTCCTGTTGTCTCCTGCAAGAAAGTTCTCGCCAAGGGAAGAGGGAAGAAAACGAGCATCTCCAGCCCAAAGGTGTCAACTACTGCAGCTAAGAAACCGTCGTCTAAAGGGTTATCCTCCACTGGAGTATTTCAACACACCCGTTCGAAGACGAAAACTGCTGCAGTAGGAAGTTCGTCGTCTGCAACATTGTGGGTCGTCGAAACTGGGGGTAGCACTCCTCCAAACATCTACGACAATCCGATATTCCAGGAATACGAACTGGAGGAAGCAAATCCTCCGACGGATACAACAGATACCGACGTCCCCAAGGACATCCTAGACGAAGCAAGCTCCGAAGCCGGGGGTAGTGTTCCTTCCGAGTCTGAACCTGAAGAGAACATCCCCACATATCCTAATGATTTCTCGATGCACGGGTACGACTCGAAGGGTACATCCTCCACCACTCCTTCCGTCACTCCTCATGTGAAGACGGTGTTCATGACAGACAGCAATCAAGGCGGTTCCGGTGATCGCCAGCGCATCGACACTTTGGAGGCCATATTGCACGCCTTGGTCAAGTCTGTAGACGAGATCAAAGCGGCGCTTCCTAATCTGCAGGGGGTGACACCTGGCCAGACAAGCACGGGTCCCCCAATCAACGTAGATTCAAATTCGGCGACACCGAACCCGGGCAATAATCCTCCCGAAGTAACGGCTCCGACTGCGACAGATGAGACCCGAGAAGTAAGGAGAGAAGTTCAAGAGCTCCGAGCCATGTTCCACGCCAGAGAAAACTCTCAAGACTTCAGAATACGGCAACCATATCCTGCTGAATGGAGGGATGTTCCATTCCTACCAAGCTATAAGCCGTTTAATATCAACCCCTATGATGGCAAGACCTCAGCAAGTCGGTACATCACTTACTTCGAGGTCACTACCGACCATCTGCCCCATGATGACGCTATCCTGACACGGTTATTCATTGGGGCATTGGAAGGAGTCGCCTTCGATTGGTACCGCAACCTGCCGGACAATTGCATCCATTCCTTCGCTGGCTTCAAACACCTGTTCTTGGAGAGGTTCTATGAGGTAGGGCAGGACGTCACGATGTCTACCCTCATGGACGTCATTCAAGGAGAGAAAGAGCTGACGAGAAATTACATTGAGCGGTTCCGTCAAACCGTAATGAAGTTACCATCTGGCAACCCGGACTCCTCCTTGATCGAAATTTGCCAAAAGAGACTACTCCCAACAATCAGTCTTTGGATGGGCGAGAGTCAATTCAAGGACTGGAAGGCTTTTATCATTAGTGCTACAAGTGCCGGAGAACGATTAAAGAAGGCTCGCCAACTGGGATTACATATCTCAGAGGGAGAGAATAAGAGCAAGCGTCCCAGCACCACCAACGACAATGGGGGTAGCCCCTCCAACAATCGGGACAACAGAGGCAAGCAGGCTATGGTGGCCGATACAGCCCAGAAGCCTGATTCGCAACCTGCGGACAAACAATGGCCTCAAATCACTTACTCTTTTGAAGACGGTCACGTCAAGCCTATCTTGGACATGCTCATACAAGGAGATAGGATTCAGCTTCCTCCACCAAGACGGGAGCTTCGGCCGACTGATCTGGAGAACCCAAAGTTCTGCTATTACCACCGCTACGTCCACCATGCTACGCACGACTGCTACCAACTGAAACGATATATCCAGAACCTCATCGATTCGAACGTTCTGGCCATCGATTTCGAGGAGGTAATCGTGGCAGCCAACATGGTGTCCGTACAATTCGGCAGCTTTCCTCCAACAGAGACCCAGGACGGGGTTATACCCATTCCTCTGGCAACGATGGAGATTGCTAATCTTCCGCCTGCTCAAGCTGCTAGTCTAGTATCCCTCACCACATCACGAGGGAAAATCATGTGGGTCCATCCGGACCTAGTCCACGAGGTAACTCAGTCCACTCCATCTTCTAAATAGAAAAGTGGAAAAGTCAGATCCTGCCGTACCACCTCAGCAGATGAAGAGGAAGTCACGGCCGTTGTTACTCGATCTGGAGCACAATCTCAACCTGTAGCTGAAAACTCGACTGATGATCATTCGCCCATTACTACGGATGCTCCGGGACCGGCGCATCCTTCGACGACCGACAAGCCTAGGCCGAAGGAGACTCGTTTCGACAAATCCCTCCGAAAGGAAACATCTCAGGGGCTGGAGAGGCCCTACAACTTTGACATCTTGGCACAATTGGCCAATACATCGGCCAAATTGTCCTTATATGAACTCCTGAGGCTCTCGAAGGATGTCCGCACAGCTTTGAGCGATGCACTTCAAAATGCCGATGAGTACCTTTGAAGACGCCAGCCCCGGCGGGCAAACCACGGAACTACTCTAACAAAACCCGATGCGGTTTAGGGTATGTAACGCCTACTAGCTCAGATGAAGAATGCGACTGGCAGTCACATTCAACCGGATCACCGACTTCCGACTCAGATACCAGCATCGGAGATGTGTTCAGACAAGTCATGTCAGTCAACATGGCATTCACCGACGCTTACGAGGAAGACGAAGACATCCCCGAAATCTTTGAGCTAGAGCCATGGGCCCAACAATTAGACGCACAATGGAAAAAGCGGTTCGAACTGAGAGAACCTCCTACTGAAGATGAAGTCATACAAGTGGATCTCGGCAGCGAATCTTCTCCAAAACCGATCTTTATCAGTAAAAGCCTAACTGACGAAGAACGAGAGTCGCTGTTAGAACTTGTCAAAGAATACATTGATGTGTTCGCCTGGAGCTATGAAGACATGCCGGGGTTAAATTCGGACATCGCTCTCCACAAACTCAATATACGGCCAGATGCAAAGCCAGTCAAGCAGCAACAACGACGCTTCCGCCCAGACATTATGGACGCGATCGAAGCCGAAGTCAACAAGCTAATAGCCAGCGGCTTCATTCGTGAAGAGCAACATCCTGATTGGGTCGCCAATATAGTACCCGTCCTCAAGAAGAATGGGAAGATTTGAATCTGCATCGACTTCCGCAACCTGAACGAGGCATGCCCCAAAGATGAATTTCCCCTTCCTATTACAGACATCATGATCGACAATACATGCAGCTTTGAACGTATATCATTCATGGATGGATTCTCGGGGTACAATCAAATCAAGATGTCTCCCGACGACGAAAAGCATACTTCATTCCGAACCCCGATTGGCACATACTGCTACACAGTCATGCCATTCGGTCTAAAGAATGCTGGCGCTACATATCAGCGAGCCATGAGTATCATTTTCAGAGAACATTTGCGCAAGACAGTGGAATGCTATGTCGACGACATCGCCGTCAAGAGTCGCCGTAAGGAGGATCATCTGCAAGACCGGAGAACGGTGTTCAACTTAATGCGAGCCCACAATCTGAAGATGAACCCTACAAAATCGTTCTTGGGCGTATCCAGCGGGAAGTTCTTGGGCTTCATCATCACTGCACGGGGTATCCATGTAGACCCCGAGAAAACGAGGGCAATCATGGAGATGGGTCCTCCGAGAAATCTCCGTGAACTTAGAGGCCTCCGAGGGAGGCTAGCTTATATCAGGAGGTTCATTTCCAACCTCTCCGGGCGATGCCGACCGTTTACCCACCTCATGAAGAAGGGAGTCTCATTCGTATGGGACGAGGAATGCCAGCGCGCTTTAGATGACATCAAAGAATATTTATCAAATCCTCCAGTCCTGGTGGCCCCGGTCCCTGGAAAACCATTCCTGCTCTATGTACGAGCAATGGAACACTCCCTCGGTGCCCTGCTGGCACAAAACAACGATGCAGGCCACGAGCAGGCCATTTACTATCTCAGCCGAATGATGGTCGGGCCCGAACACCGATACACCGCTGTGGAGAAAGAATGCCTCGCCCTGGTATTCGCCATTCAAAAGACGCGGCACTATGTCACGGGGCAAACTATACATGTGATCTCATGAATCAACCCTCTCAGGGTCCTCATGACCAAACCAGGGGCACTCAGCTCCCGCCTTGCTATATGGGCGATATTGCTGTCCCCCTATCATATGATCTTCGTCCCGCAGAAGGCTGTCAAAGGTCAAGCCCTGGCAGACTTTTTGGCGGCCCATCCAGGATCGAAATCATCCAGAATATACGAAGAAATCCCAGATGAGGTCGCCGATTCTAATACAACCACCCACGATAACATATGGCGGATGTTTTTCGATGGCGCTTCAAGAACCGGACCCAAGGGAAACATCGTCGTCGGAGTCGGAGTAGTATTGGTCTCTCCTACCGGGCTAGTGATCAATCGCGCCTACTCTCTCACGGAACCCTGCTCTAAAAATATGGCCGAGTACAACGCTTTGGTCATTGGCCTCCAACTTGCAAGAGAACTGGGGGTAGAATACCTTGAAGCATACGGCGATTCGTAATTAATCGTCAACCAGATCCGGGGGACGTACGAAGTCCGCCATAAAGACATGATCCCCTACCACCAAATAGCGATCAACATTATCTCATCATTCGAGGGATTCTTCATCGAACACGTCCCCAGACTCCAAAATATCGAAGCTGATGCCCTAGCAGGCCTGGCTGCTTCCCTAGCAGTGCCAAACCACTCTCATCATTCGGTCAATGTAATCGGCCATGTGCTGGTCTGCCCCAAGAACAACGTTCAAGCCATGGCGAGTTATTCTGCTCAGATGATCGACGAAGCGCCAGACTGGAGACAACCATTCATAGACTTCGTGGTCTACGACATCCTGCCCGAGAACCCGAAGGAGGCTACTTCTATCAGACGGCGTTCTCTCAGATTCTTCTACGATACAGAGACGAAAATGCTGTATCGCCGCTCCTACGACGGATTACTACTTCGGAGCTTGTCGAACGCAGAAGCTAAAGAATCCGTACGAGAGGTTCATGACGGTGTCTGCAGGGCCCATCAGCCTGGCCCTAAGCTGCAAGACCGCCTTCGCCGGATGGGCTACTACTGGCCCACGATGGTGGCTGATGCAATAGATTATGCCCAAAAATACAAGGCCTACCAAGTCCACGCAGACTTCATTCACCAACCATCCGAATTTCTACATCCGACAGTGGCGTCCTGGCCATTCGAAGCATGGGGAATGGATATCATTGGTCCAATCACCCCACCTTCCTTCCGAGGACATCGCTTCATACTGGCGATCACTGATTACTTCTTAAAGTGGGCAGAAGCTGTCCCACTCGCCGAAGTCAAGACTGCGAACGTAATCAGCTTCCTGAAGCACCACATCATTTACCGCTTTGGACTGCCCCGAAGGATCATCCATGATAATGGTCCGCAGTTCATAAGCCACGCATTCTACCGATTCTGTGATAAACACCGCATTCAGAATGTCGCTTCGACACCATACAACCCGGCAGAAAATGGGTTAGCAGAGGCATTCAACAAAACAATCATCAAACTCCTCAAGAAATTTGTCTCCTCCAACAAACGCGACTGGAACGACAAGCTCGGCGAGTGCTTATGGGCTTATCGCACCACGGTCCGAACAGCCACCGGGAATACACCATTCTCTCTGGTGTACGGGAGTGAGGCAGTTCTCCCATTAGAGACTCAGATTCCCTCACTCCGAGTCGCCCTCACTTATCAATTGACAACGGATGATAACTACCGACGTCGACTACAAGAGTTAGAGGCCTTAGATGAAAAATGCCTCCTCGCTCAGCAAAGGATCGAATTATACCAAGCACGCATCTCAGGAGCCTTCAACAAAAAGGTCAAAGTCAGAACATTCCAAGTAGGCGATCTTGTTTTGGCAGTCAGGAGGCCAATGGTCATGACTCACAAGACCACCGGCAAGTTCCAGCCAAAATAGGAAGGCCCATTTATCATCGAGGCCGTGTTCTCCAATGGTGCTTACCGCCTCGCCAAGCAGAACGGAGACTTGCTCATGTTGTCCGTCAACGGCAAGTTCCTGAAGAAATACTATGTTTAAATAACATTTTCCAGAGTTTCGAGTTATGTGCCCGCTGGTACCTCTGAACTCAATCCCCTAATTTTCTAACTTATTGAGTCACGTACCCTCTTGTACCGCTGAACTCATATCCCAAATTCCCAAGTCATGTACCTGCTGGTACCTCTGAACTTACACTTTGATTCCAACATTCACAAATTTCCGAGTCATGTACCCGCATGTACCGCTGAACTCATGCCCTTCTTCCATAAACATATCCCAAATTCCTAAGTCATGTACCTGCTGGTACCTCTGAACTTACACTTTGATTCCAACATTTTCCAGATCTTCGAGTCATGTATCCGCTGATACCACTGAACTCACCCTCATAGTTTTTTTAGATTTTTGAGTCATGTACCCGCTGGTACCGCTGAACTCAAACTCACCATTATCCAGATTCTCGAGTCATGTACCCGATGGTGCCTCTGAACTCACATCCCGGTCACTCTTTCAGGTAGGAAGTTATGTATGATCATACCTCTGAACTTCCTTCCCGAAGGAGATCCCCCCTCATGATCTAATACCCACACTCCCAGTGCACAAAAAGGGTAATCGATCCACAATTTTCCAAAACGGCCATGTCCTCATTACCTCTGAGTCGTTCCACTTCCGCCAAAAACAAATCACCCCTACATAGAACTTCCATATCCTTATTACCTCTGAGTTGTTCTATGTACCCCCCTGTCAAAGCGACCCTCATGCTCACCATGTCCTCAGCAACTCTGAGTCAGTATGATTGGTTCCTTTCTTTTAAACTTATTGTCCGTATCCAAAACCAGGGTATGTTAGGGACAATGGGTCCACGCAAAATGACCCGATAAAAGGATTATTACAAAGCAAAAGAGTGAAGCAAATATATATTCCATTCAGTCAGAAATCAGTTACATCCACACGGTTACAGGAAAGTTCTTCATTACAGACAAGACACCTCAAACCCCTAGTTACAAAAATACGTATACAACTCCTTCAACCACATTACGTATGAAGGGTGCAACTGAGGAAGATCCTCGTCCAGAATGGGAGAATCAGGATTCCCAGTGGTGTCACCCTCAGCAGTCTCGACAGTGGGAAGGACGTCGTCCCTCTCAGGCTCCGATTCTTCTTTCATTGTCTCCTTCTTAACAGAGGAAGGCCCCTGATTGATGCCAGGGAGCGATGGATCCTCTACCACTGCAATATCAGCACTCGGTGGAGACACTATAAGAACCAAAAGACGGAAAAAAGTGATGAGAAATGATGAAAATAGTCAGAAGATATTCAGAAGTGTTCATGCGGCTCGTGTAAAGTCAACTCTTATGCGGCTTGGGCATGGAATATATTCCATACGGCTCATAGGATGTGTATGCGGACTACGTAATCTAAAAAGCTCGCATCAAAATGATTATGCACGAAGCAATGCAGCAGAGCAGCATCTTTTAGGGTTTCAGAGCACCCAATCTTCCGCACAGTCCTTACCTTCGACGACAACATGAACATCAAGACGAACGGGGGGTGCGGCAATTGAAGACGAAGCCGACTTCCTGCTCCTAGCCACAACCTTCTTCACTGCCTTGGAAGCCCTAGGTGCCATCGTGGTTTGTCAGTTGGAAGAAGGAAGCAAGACATAAATCTTAATCAGAAAGAGTCTAAGAGAGAAATCCTTCTAAATACCCTTCCATTTATAGAGAAAGGAGGACCAAGACCGACGCTTCGTACAAAGTAGTCGACTCTTCATACTGACTAGTTAATTAGAGGTCAGAAACTCCTAGGATCCTGCCCCAAAAAGGTTTGCATGCATGACATAATGGCGTGGCGAGCAGCTATGTGGCTGAACAATCTATGCGGCCAAGATCTCTATGCGGTCAGGGTTTCATATGCGGTTAGAAGAGCACGGCCATGCTTCTTATTCAAAGTATTTCAATTTTACAAATTGAAAACTTTGAAGGGGGTCCTGTAGAAGCATGGAAAATACTAAAGAAATTGACTCATGCGGCCAAGAAAGACCCATGCGGCTCAGAAAACGCATGCGGCTCAGGGAGTCATGCGACATAAGGAGCTATGCGGCCGAAGGCATCCCATGCGGCTCAGAAGACACGTAGCGTGACAGTGCTCCCCTCCGATCCATGCTGCATTAATTGCTTTGACGGCTGACCCCTATGAAAAGTTGACAGACCTGACACCAAAGCAGGTAATTATGACTCTGTCATGATGATGAATCTCTAGGGAAGAGAAAGAAATCTCTGACACGATCCCCCGAGAACAACAAAATGCCATGTGGCCTTGCCACGTGGGTGTGCTTATGCGGCTCGAAGTGAAGACTTCCTATGCGGTTCAGAGTGAAGCTGTCCCATACAGCTCGAGTGGAATCATCCCTATGCGGCTCAAGAAGATCGTGCCCATGCGGCTCAAGCAGACACACCATTATGCGGTTCATGCGGCTCATCATATGGTTCAAAAGTCTGAAGGAAGGGGCCACTGCCCAAACAGTCCTGACACGTGTCCCAAGTCTTATGCAACCCAAAATTCATGCAGCCCAAATCTCATGCGGCCCAATCTGCATGTGGTTCTAGTCTCACCATTGGCTCTCAGGACACGTGTCCTCAGCCGATCAATCTTCCAGATTTATGGCAATCCAAGATCGGGTCGAATCCCAATGATCTGGGGCACGTGGCAGGAGAATAAATTTGATTTATTCGCAGATATGAGAGAATCATTATAAGGAAGATTTATGCCAATCAGCATTAATTGCTAATGGGGATTTGGTGCAATCTACCCTTAATGGTTCTGATTTGTCACAATCAGAAATGAACGGCCTGGATTGATCAATCCCCAGGCCGCCGCCATCTCCAAGAGCTAATCATTGGCAACCCTAGCGATCACATCCCACTATTATAAATAGCAAGGTGCCATTCCCTTGTAAGAAATAGAGAGATATACAAAAAAAGAAGCCAGAGAAGAATACGTATACACAGGGAGACTTCCCCCATAGTCAGAGAGAGAATATCCACAGAGAGAGAGAGAAGCCAAGAGAGCAATCAGAGAGAGAGAGCAAGAAGGCATTTCTTCGTCAACGACCAAGCAGATCTTCCCCGAGTCAAGGCTGCGTACCGATCGTCCAAGGAGTAAGGCAGAGCGGCCGTCGCTTTCCCGAGCCTCTATCGTCACCCCCCAGAATCTAAAATAAACAATCGTACTTAGACTGCTGTACCTAGGTTTTCGTCCCTAGGCTTTCTTTGTACGAGCGAGTTTATATTGTGAGTCTAAGTTCAGTCCTCCGATAATTATTCTGTACTTTTACAATCAATGGCAAACACCTGTCTTTCCGCATATAGTTTACCTTGTGTGACCACAGGCCGTAATCACGTACGAAATCCTTATGGGTCAAATGATCTCTCACAGTCACTACTTCTTCGTAACGTCTATTACGACAATTACCACATGGACACTTGATTTTGTTACCGTCCATGTACTGAGCTTTGCTCATGGCATACTTAAGAAACACTTCTATGCCTGCCTAAAAATCATCACTCACACCTATTCTGCTCTCGTGTTGCCGTTTGTACATCCATGTATAATCAACGAAGTATCAATCCATCGCAGATTAGATTTGAAAATCTGTATCGTAAGACAAAGTAAACAGAATTGCAATTATAAATATATAGTCTGATACCGACCCCCCTCTACTTCGTCACTCTACTTCTCCTGCTTCTCAAGAAGGCCCCCTCTTTGACCCCCATCTACTTCCATGCTTCTTATTCGACTCTCTCAGCCTCCTATTCCGTATCATATGATATCTACCTCAATCAAAGCGTAGAGAAGTGTAAAAATATTAATATTAACCAAGGTTCACAGTATCGGTATCGGAATTGGTATCACTATGAATCTCATGGCTTCCTCTACCAGAGCATAATATGCAAACGTGAAGCAGAGCTTCACATCCAAAATATTAGAAGGAAAAAGTTTTCGATTGTCTATCACAAATCGAAAGCTATTTACTTCTAATATTTTAAATATGAAGCTCTGCTTCACGTTTGTATATTATGCTCTGGTAGAAAAAGCCATGAGATTCATGGTGATACCGATTCCGATACCGATACTGTAAACCTTGCTTAATATTAATATTTTCACACTTGTCTACGCTTTGGTTGAGGCGAATATTTCATATGATACGGAATAGGAAGCCTCATGACCCGAATGAGAAGAAGGAGAGTAGGGAGGCTCACTCTATACACTACAGGTACTACGATATACACTATATACACTCTTACTTATGCAAGCCTTTTGAGGCAATCAGCGTTATACTAGATTTCTGAAAAAAATCTATAACTCTGATAGGCCAAAAAGACTTGGCATAAGTAAATTTAATTTTCAACACTTATCTAGCTACTACTAAGATATCTTATATATATATCCTTCTAGGATACTCACTCTATACCAAGGTTCGCAGTATCGACAAGGTTCTAAACGGCAGTAGGCGGGTGCGTGGCGGAGAGAGTCAGCCTACCGCCTAGACACTGCCTAGACGTCGCCTAGGTGATCAATACCGATACTCATAGAAATAGTCCGATACCGATAAGATTCTTGAACTCATACGATTAATAGTCTGATACCGATATCGATTCTAGGGTTTTAGGGTTAGGGTTCGGGTTTTAGGGTTAGGGTTTATATACCGATACTCATAGAAATAGTCCGATACCGACACTCATATAAATAGTTTGATACCGATTTGATACCGACACTCATAGAAATAGTTCGATACCAATATCGATACCGTGAACTAGTTCGATATCGATACCGATTCCGATACTCAACAAAATAGTCTGATACCGAAGTAAACACATTAAGTTGTTAGATCGACAAAAAATAACAATAAGTATATCTTAGTAGTAAATACATCAAGTAGTAAACACATAAATATATCTTAGTAGTAAAGACATCAAGTAAACCCAAAACAAGTAAATACATCAAGTAGTACTCAACGACCCAACCCCCTCCCCTCCTCCCATCACCCCCCGGGTGGCCACCCCCCTCCTGCACCCCCCTCCCCCCGACCACCAAGACCCCCCGGCCCCCCTCCGCTCGCCTATCCCCGCCACCCCCCCTCCGTTGACCCCCACCCTAAATACCCCTCCCCCGACCGCCAAGACCCTCCGGCCCCGTAACCTCCCCATCCATCGCAATGTGGTCACCAAATTTTGTGCCAATTTTTTCTAACATTTTTCCGCAAAATATTGACAACTGGACGACGACATAACAACGGGTTATTTGTCCGTCGTAATATGTCCGACGATATAGCGACAGATTTTCGACTGAAATTTATCCTTAGAATAAAAAAATAATTGGCTACAATTCGACGGAAGACCATCGCTGTTTCGTCGGTAGTCCGTCGCGATTAGCGACGGAATACGTCCATCGCTAAATATCCGTCGCTACAGCGCTGTATTTTGGTAGTAGGCGGCAGGAGCATTTGTCAGGCCGAATAGCATTACCAAGAACTCGTAGTGGCCGTAACGAGTACGAAAGGCTGACTTTGGCATGTCGTCTGATTGATCTTGAGTTGATGATAGCCTGAGTGGAGATCGATCTTCGAAAATACTGAGGCACCTTGTAATTGATCAAATAAATCATCTATGCCGGGCAATGGATACTTATTTCGGATTGTGGCTTTGTTCAGCTCGCGGTAGTCAATGCACAAACGTATTGACCCATCATTTTTCTTCACAAACATCACGGGCGCTCACCATGGCGAGACGCTAGGATGAATGAATCCCTTGTCGAACAACTCTTGCAATTGGACCTTGAGCTCTTTTAGTTATGCATGGACCATTCTGTATGGCGCATTAGAAATCGGTCGAGTATCAGGGAATGTGCCAATGCTGAACTCGATTTTTCGATCGGGTGGCATTCCGGGTAGCTCATCCGGAAACATGTCCGAGAATTCTACCACAACGTCGGTCTGACCTACGTTTGCACCATCCTGTCCCGTGTCTCGAACGGACGCCAAGTAACCTTCGCATCCTGAATGCAGCATCCTTCGAGCAGAAACTACCGAGATCACGATACAAGTCGACGATGCTTCACCACACGAGTAGCAGAATTCGAACACTCCAGGTATGCGAAAGGTGGCCTTCTTTTCTGCACAGTCAATAGTGGCGTTGCAAGGGTCGAACCAATCCATTCCCAGAATGATGTTATAGTCCTTAATGTCTAGAACTATCGCCTCGAGATAAACTATTTCCCCTCCTATACAGATGATTCCGTCTATGCAGGCTAAGTTTGCGAGTAGTGACATGCCCGATGGTATGTGAATGCTAAGATCAAGGCCTAACGGTGTCACGAGAATTTTGTGCTCGACGGTAAAGTTTGCCGATATGAAACTATGTGTGGCACCTGAATCAAATAGTACACGAGCAGGTTAATTATTGAAAAGCAGTATACATGTCATGACTGTATCTGAGGTGAATGCCTCGTCTCGAGTCAAGGCGTAGACGTACCCTTGAGCATTAGGACGACGGTCTTGGCCAATAGGATGCGTGGCTTGAGGAGCGCAGGGCGCCTGTCCTCGATTTTATTTACGGTTTTAATGTGGAGGGGTATTACGATTTTGTCCTCGGGCCATGCAGTCTCGAGCTCAGTGATCCTTTTGTCCACAAAAGAAGCATGTTCCATCGAAGATGAAGCAGTTGTTGGCATTATGTCCAAAGTGGTTACATTTGGTGCAACGAGGTAAAAGGTTCTATCCCTCATGGCCGTCATTGTTTGGATGCTTTGATAAGTGATTGTTGCCTCCTGTATAGCTAGGACGTTTGTAGTAAGAATGGTGCACAACGTCGACAGCAACGGGAGGGTATTGGCTTTCAAGGCTGAGAGCCTGATTTAGAGCATTGCCAGTGGTCTTGTACTCCTGAACCGCCATATGAGCAGCAATATAGGGCCATAGATCTACTTCGAACCGTCGCACACGACACTCCTCTATATAAAAAAACGTACCAGTAAATTTGGATAATTTATCGAACTCCGTGGCATACTGTTGTACTATCCGGTTCCCTTGCTTCAACTGAATAAATTTATTTTCCTTCTCATGACGAATGGCTGAAGGAAACTACTCGACTTCAAAGGCTTTGCAAAATGTGGCCCAAGAGATCGATGCTGAGTTGTTGTCGTGTCGGATCGCTCGTTTGTGCACGATCCACCAGTCGTACGCATTCAAACGTAGTTGAAGTTGTGCGCAGGCGACTTGCTTTGATTCTTCAATGCCAAGGTGCTCGAAGAGATCTTCCAGCTCTTCCAACCAGTTTATTGCAATAGAAGGGCCTTCGGTATCGCTGAAGGAAGTACGGAATACTTTCTTGAATTCTGACACTTCAAAGTTGTATCTTTTCGGTGTCGCTGGTTGACGCTCGGGCTCCGCTGGATCGACTTCGATGGGTCAGGCCGTCGGCTCGGTGACAGTAGCCATAGTTGCAGAGTTTCCATTGTCCATAATCGTCTGGACGATCTGTTGCAGAGTATCAAGCTGCTTTTGTTGCATCTTGATTTGGACATCGAAGCGAGCTTCGAATTGGGCCTATCGTGCCTCCATCTGCTGATGTCGATTCTCGGACTATTTCTTCTGCGCCTCTATCATGTGCAGCATTCTTTCAATGGCATTGTTAGAAGGTTCGGCCCGCGAGCTGCTCGAACTGCTCGAAGTATTTTGTTCTTGCTCGACCGCGGTTTTTGCCTACAATACGAAGACACACACATCAGTCACAAAATATTACAAACTCATTGTATGGAACAACTTATCTCACTGATGCGAGGTCAAAGGTTTGAGACTCTAAACGGAAGGCCAAAGGATGTAAAGTCGTGCTCTGATACCATTATGTCATGTCCCGATTCTGAAGAATCGATAGTCGTCCCTCGGGCGTGATGCCGTGAAAAACTAAGTTGTGATTGCACAAGGCATAATCGTAAGGGTACCCGAAACACAACATCAAATAGAGTACGCAGAGAAATTGAACAACACATATAAAATGGAAGAAACTTTTGTTTTCATTGATAATATGTAAACCCCTGAATTTTTTTCTAAAGCTTTATTTTCATTTTTGAGCATTTGTTTAGTATTTATATAGTCATGAAATTTATTTATGATTTTTAGGTGATATTAAAAACTATAGCAAGTAACTGCTACTTTATATATATAGGGTGATTAGTTTTTGTATAAGATATTAATAAGGTGCCTTGGAAATATTTTTGTATATTTAGGATTTTAATAATTATTTATTTACGTATTTATACAATTTAAAGTATTTCTTAATAAATAGCTTGAGTTAGCTATGGTTTTCTTATAAATGGTACAAGTAGCAAGTAATCGCTAATTTAGGTAAAATTGTACAAAAATATCTATTTTAATTATCTATAAGGTATTTTTATTTTTTGAAATTTTATTGATTTTATTTGGATTTTTTATAAGTGTATATATATGAATATAAAGGAATACGTATATAAAGAATAAAAAAAGGGAAAACATTCAAATTTTGAACAGTGCTCGGCACAGTTCATGGTCCTTCCCTGACCAACAAACAGAGCTTTCCTCTGTATAGAAAAAAAAACTGTGAGCTTTAAACTCACTCAATCCAAGCAAGATTTTGCCAAATCTTTTTCATACCAATCTCGATCAGATTCTCCTCCAAAGTAGATTAAATTCTAGCTGGATTGAGGTTTAAATTCGAATTTAAATCCAGAGTTTAAACACCCAATATATATGCATCAAAATTTAGTTCGATTATCAAATATTCCAACCATAGACCTCGGATCGCATTGAGCCATCCCAATACGTCCACATACCCACGCCCGCAACTATTTCGATGTTAAACCCCAGACCCTGCGAGCCACCCTGAGCCGTTGGCCAACCGCTGACCGCCGGTGCACCCGTGCGGTCTATCAACAGCAGGTCGCAGGCAGCAAGAGGCGCTGAAACCCCGTACTTCACGACGACTTCTCGCACTCCTCGATCGCTCGATTCACGAATCGATTTTTCAGATTCGAACACAACCTAAATCTCTGTGATTTTCGTCTAGCAGATTAAATTCTAGCACACTAGATTATTCGAGACATCAAATCAATAGTCACAAACAAAAATCTATTCAAACGTGAACAGAAACCCGAACCAGACCCCAAACTTGGAAGGCCAAATTTGGTCGATACAACGAGAAACCTAAGAACCTATTTAGACAAACCTATAGATAACCTAACCAGCATCGTAATGGTGTATTTAGTTTTGAAAACTTATATGTATATATTTCGGTAAACCACTTCAAAAATAGGAAAAATAGTGTTCAAAACAATAAAATTTCTAGAAAATTTCCCGATACGACGTGCGTTCTGACAAACCGGGCAACGTGGTCACAACCCATAAGCATCGAAAGGCGTGTATGGATGTTTTCGACGTGTGGGAACTGACGGAACTCGATTTCGTTGTGTGTGCGTGACAAAATCAGTGCGTATCCGTCAAGATACCTCCGTATCGACCTTTTATAAACTTGGCCATAACTTCATGTATGTTCATCATATCGAGAAGAAACTTGCGCCAATAGGACCGTACCAATATTCTGGTCATGTGTGCCAAGTTTGATCCGATTCTGAGAAGGTCGACAGAAACGCCTATTTGGCGGGCCCGCGACCCGATCCAATGGGCAAAATTGTGCACGGTCCGTCGGAATCCAACTTTACACATACGGTTGGGTTCGTTTCCTCAAACCAGACCCGTAGACATATAGTTTGACGACTTTAGATTCAATAGACATTGGCACGTGTTTTGGTACAAAATGGGTCCAACGACGGACATCATTTTGACCCAAAATTATAATTTTGCTCCTGTGTCCAGAATTAGACTTTTAGACAGGCGATTCAAGACATATCTTTCATACCAAAAAAGTTCGTGATATTTGTTTTAGCATCCGGAGCTGTTTGGGGATTGTGACGTTCATTTGCTGACGATTGTGACTGTCGGACTTGCCATTCTTGCACCGCCCTCAGGCAAGATACCTTGCCACCTTACTCTATGAATTATTTATTCTTATTTTTAGTTATTTATATTCAGCATGACTTATCTATTGTTAGTATTATATCATTGTGTGTCCAAGTCACACTTGGGTGCAAGCGACTCCATCGGTCGTTTTATTGCTTTTTGTTTATTTCTCTTGTATTGACTTAGTCTAGTGACCACCACTACCAAAATACGTGGATTTATCGACAGCCTTATCCGTCGGTAGTCCGTCGCCAAAAATAAATACCGACGGATTACCGACGGATATTTTGGTAAAACAGCCGTCGGGAATAACCTCGTCGCTAAAACATATCCGTCGCTACTCCGTCGCTCAGCGACGACTTAGCGACGGAATACCGTCGGCGCATTTAAATATATATAGCGACGGATTACCGACTAGCTTTCGTCAAAACATGTATCAGGATATAGGGTTAGCGACGGAAAACTCCGTCGCTAAAGAGTCGGCAAAACCGTATCAGTGATTTTCTGATACGCAATATCCGTTGCTAATCCGTCGTAAATTTGTCGGTAAAAGCGTATCAGAGATTTTCCCATACGGCAGGTCGTCGTTATGCCGTCGCTAATCCGCCGAGGTGTACGACGGATTAGCGTCGTATTAGCGACAAAACATCCGTCGCTAACTGCAAAATTTATGGACATCAAACAGAACCAGGTCGACGGACATTCCGTCGCTAAACCGTCGCTCAATGTAAAATTCTCCAGGTAGCGACGGATATTACGTCGCCAATCCGTCGATACATTAAATTCCTACAGTTAGCGACGGATAGTCCGTCGGGACTTTGTCGCCAGTCCGCCGTAAGTTAGTCGCCAATCCGTCACGAAAGCTAAAATTTATGGACATCAAACAGCACCAGGTCGACGGATCGTCCGTCGCCAATCCGTCGCTTTATTGAAATGCTCCAGGTAGCGACGGTTTTTACGTCGCCATTCCGTCGCTAACCTCAGTTTCTCCAGTTAGCGACGGACTATCCGTCGCTGAGTGGTCGCCAGCCCGTCGCTAACTTCTAATTTTTGAAAAAAAATACTGCAAACAGACTCTTTCCTGTTTATACAACACATCCAACACAATATCAAACATGAAAAATATCCATATACAACACCATATATCCATATCCAACACGAATATCCAACGTATCCAATATCCAACACCGTATATCCATATGCAAAATATCCATATCCGACACCAATATCCAACGTATCCAATATCCAACAAAATATTACCAACTCAATATATCTAATATCCAACATTAAATTATCCAAACATAAAAAAATATCCGAACATACAATGTATCCAAATGTCTACAAAACCAACAACATAAACAAAATCAAACCCCGTCCGTCGGATCGTCTCGTGCTCGTGCCGCCGCATCCGCTTTGCGTATGTACTCCTCCACCGTGTGTGCCGGCACTTGGGACATGACATGGTCTGGAAGCGCGCGTAGCTGCTCTGGCAACAACATCTCAAGGAGCGTCAAGATGGTGTTATCCGATACGATGCGGGCGTCCGCAGAGCGGTTAAACGAAAGCCGTCCGGGGGAAGAAGGACCAGGTCGATCCGAAGCACCGGCAGCAGCAGTAGATGGACCGGGAGCACCACCAGATGAACCGGGAGCACCAGCAGACGGACCGGGAGCAGACGAACCGGGAGCAGACGGACCGGGAGCAGACGGATAGCGCCCCAACACTATCGCCCGCAAATCTGACACCGCGGAGGTCAGAGTCGCAAGCTGCGCCCTCACATCGTCAACCGGGGGCGCTGGAGGAGGCGGAGGCGGTGGATATCTCGGGGACGGCTGCAACGAGGGCGCCATGGAACCTAAGCTGTAAACGCGCCCTTTCCTAACGCCGCCGACGGATTCTACGAACACGTCGTCGTAGCGAGCGGCCATAGAAGAGTGCGTCTGGGTGGGCGTCGTTTCGCCGACATTCTCGGAAGGGGGCTCGATCTCAAGCCAACTAAGTGCCTCACGATACGCAGCCTATCCAATGAATGTGTTTATACTATAAGTTTTCCTAAGTTATAATCTAAATCCTATGTTTCCCTAAGTTATAGTCTGAATCCTAAGTTTATCTAATTAACTTAACAATAATTATATTTCTAACATAAATCTCATAAACGTAAGTACTTACATCAGTCTCCTCGGCCCTCGCGTCGACGAAGCTCCCGTCCTTCCGCCTCTTGTGCGTATGCACGAATACATCGTGAGCGGTGACCGTCTCCGCCTCTTTCCCCTGCTTCACCGCCCATTGGGCCTGCATACGTAGAATTTAATTAACTTCGTATATTAACAATACGAAATTAAATAATAGAATGAATTTGAATTTGCGCTATCTCACCAAATCTGCACGCGTCGATGCGTGGGGCCTTGATCCCCCCGTATGCAGACCCGCGGCCTGTCGATTAGCCTTAGCTTTCTCCGATTTCAGCTTGAACTGCGGAGTATCTATCTTCTCCAACATCTGCTCATAGTACTCCGCCCGGATCCAGTCCTTTCTCATATGCGCCGTACGAAGGTCGTACACCGCATCCCGTATCTTCTTCCCGGCGGCGGCTTTGTAGGTCCTGCGGATCGCCTTCTCGCGATGGGGGGGCCTCCAGAACGCCCTCTGACATACAAATTCAAATATCACGTAATAAAAAATTTAATGATTTAAAGAATAATTAATAATTCACCGACGGATTTATACTCTCATCTCGTCGAGCCAGACGTACTTCATGTCCTAAGGCACCTCAGAAAAATTGAGGTAGGGGCCATGGTAGTTATCCCGGATAATGCGCCCTAGAATCTGGGCAGCATCCCACGGGAAAAACCTATAAAGAAGCAACGACTGGATTATTAACTTGAATAAATGAAACAAATTTAATAGATTAACTTAAATTTACTTACGATTCACCAGCGGGCCATAGCTCTCGTCGGAACTCGCCCACCAGCCTCTCTGGTGGCGTCGGGGGATCCGCGGGTCCGCGCATGTACTCTCCGGTAACAGGATGAAACTGAATCCCGGGGTACTCCGAGGCCCACCCTGCAGTAACTGCTGGGCCCCCTGCTGCATCTGCTGCTGCATTCGCTGGTACATCCGGTGGCGGAAAGGATCCGCTAGCGGATGGAGTCACAGGCCTCGACGACGATGTCGGTGGCACCGAAGAAGAATGACGGCGGGAAGAGCCTGTGTCCGGGCTCTCCAAGTCGGGATCGAAGGTCACATCCGGGGAATGCGGCTGGCGACCACGACCGCTACCACCACGCCCACGCCCACGCCCACGACCACCACCACCACCGCCGCCGCCGCCGCCACCGCCACGACCACGGCCAGCACCACCAGTACGGGTGCTCGCAACCATGCCCTGTAAATAGAACACATAAACAAAATACCGACAACATAGATTTATAAATGAATATAAAACTAAACATATCCATACCAGCAGCAGGGCGATGAGTGCCGCCCAGACGAGTAGGCCTAGGAGTGCCATCTGCAAAAAGAAACTCATACAATAATACGCAAATATCCCAAACTGAAATAAATATTACAATCAGAAGTGAAGTACGAATAAATGCTAGATACACAAAATCTGATAAAATTACGCACCAATACAACAAAGTACAATTCTTGTAACTTTTGATAAAAGGGCATCTTGTGTTCTACTAGACTTGTAATTGTAACTCCAAATGTAATAGGGTAATTTAGGATTCGAGACTAGATATTGGGTGCTTCAAGATACAACTGAAATATAGCGATATTTAATCATCGTCATCGTCCTCTTCCTCGGCCTCGGCCTCATCATCATCATCATCCTCATCCTCATCGTCGAATTCATCTGTATCCTCATCCTCATCCTCATAAAGTTCTTCTTCTTCTTCTTCAGTCTCAATACTTGGGACAAGACGCCTCTTTCTCCTCTGGTTGACATCTAAGTCTTGTATATCAACCTCTTCCTTCCCTCTATTTTTATCAGCAAGAGGTATATCAACCTCTAATTCAACATCCATGTCACAAGACTGTTGTCCCAAGTATTGGGGCTTTTCGATCTGGTCCTCTTGGTATGCTGGGTCTCCAACGTTGAATGTATTTCTAGATTTAATCTTGCATACTGCCCACCAGTCAAAGCGATCTCTACAACGCCTTGGGTAGCTTGTATAGTAGACTTGAACAGCCTGACTTGCTATCGCAAACGTGTCGGACCCTCTATACCTCCTGCAATGATTTATATCGATGAATCCAAATTGTTTATCGATTCTCCAACCGATATTTGGTGTCGTATCGAACCACTCACATTTGAACATAACAATATGCATATCAAATGGGGCACTATATTGTAATTCTACAATATCCCGAAGCACTCCATAATAGTCAAAGTCTGGCTCGTCGTCATAGATTGTGCCTCTTATGCAAACACCAGAATCCTTCGTACTGAAGCCGTCATTGAGAAATTCGGCATTTATAGGATGTTGAGTTGTCTTAAACTTGAAGCCATTAACGACATAGCCGGGCCAAGTCTTTGCATGCTTCTTCGGTCCCAATGACAAATAACGAATGCTCTCATTTGTGAGTGTACTTCGTTCAGCTAATAAAACCTGTAAACTTTAAATGTTTTAGTTGCATATATATATTTAAATGGTAGCCGCATAATATATTATCTCAGTTACTTACGTAATCTCGAAACCATGACGGAAAGGTAAAATCAACCTCTCTTTGAAGTCCCTCATCGGTAATATCGGGTGTCCTTATTTTGACTTCATCTCTAAATACACTGTTAGAGAGAATAAAAATTAGTGTAGTCACTTACCTCACCAAATTAGAGATTATAACGAGGTGTAGTCACTTACTTCTCCAAATCTCTCACTTCTTGTATGTCACAATTTAACAAGACATATCGGTGAGCGGTATCATACTCATCGTCACTCAACCACCGTTTCTTACTAGCCCCAATAGGCTTGCCCCTTAAATTGAATATACCTCCTTCCTCAACGTCTTCGTCATTCCTTTGAGGTCTATTTCGATTTGTCTCAACATGAGTATCAAAATAAATGGAGCAAAAGTTTGACACCTCCTCGATAAGATATGCTTCGCATATCGAAGCCTCTATATGAGCCTTGTTGCCAACTTTCTTCTTTAGATGATGTAGATACCTAGAGAGACAAATTATCTAGAGAATTAACAATGAATTGTAAAATCTACTTAAATTATATCGATTTTTATTTACCTTTCAAAGGGGTACATCCATCGATAATGAACAGATGCACCGACACGGGCTTCGTATGCTAGATGAATCGGTAGATGCTCCATACTGTCGAAGAAACCCGGTGGAAATATTTTCTCTAACTTGCAAATTGTTAAGACAATCTTCTCCTCAAGTTGTATCATATGTTGCACCGTGAGCTTAGTTGAACAAATATCCCTGAAGAATGTAGACAGCTCGGCCAACGGAACCCATACAGCAGAAGGCAACAACTCTCTCAACGCAATGGGCAGTAATCTTTCCATAAACACGTGGCAGTCGTGACTCTTCATTCCTGTTAGCTTGCGTTCATTGAGATCAACGCATCTAGACAAATTCGACACATAGCCGTCAGGAAATCTTAAAGTAGATATCCACTTGCAGATTATTAATCTATCTTCCTTGCTCAATGCGTATGGCGCTATCGGCTTAGTTACTTGTCCACCAGCTCCCCTTTGTATCAAGTTTAGATTATGACGTTTGCATATCTCGGCCATGTCTTGTCTTGCTTTTGGATTGTCCTTCGTCTTTTCTTTAATATCCATAACGGTATTGAAGACATTATCGAACACATTCTTTTCGATATGCATGACATCAAGATTATGCCTAATAAGATTATCTTTCCAATAAGGCAAGTCCAAGAAGATACTCCGTTTGGTCCAGTTATGGCTTTGTCTGAACCCCTCGACACGATTGTTCGATGGATCTTCCATTGCGGTGGGCAATTCCTTTACATCTTCCCAAATATCGTATCCCGACAATCTGGCAGGAGGTTCAGAAAATTCTTGTTTTCCATATCTGAACGCGTCCTTGTTCTTTCGCCAAGGATGTCTCGTTGGCAGAAATTGACGGTGACAGTCAAAGAAAGAAGTTTTTCCTCCATGTCTAAGGCAGAACGCCTTACTATTTTCCATACATATCGGACAAGACATGTTGTCGTGCGTACTCCATCCCGACAGCATACCGTATGCTGGAAAATCATTGATTGTCTACATGAGTGAAGCTCTCATCTGAAAGTTTTGTTTTCTGGAAATATCATAGGTCGTGACGTCGATCTCCCACAACTGTTTCAGCTCATCCACCAACGGCTGTAAATATATATCAATGTTCTTTGTCGAATTTTTGGGACCGGGTATGATAGCTGTCAAGAACATATAAGGAGTCTTCATACACATCCATGGTGGCAGATTGTAAGGGGTAAGAATGACCGGCCAGCATGAGTATTGAGATCCCGACTGTCCGAAAGGGGCGAAGCCATCAGAACATAGCGCCAAGCGTACATTTCTAGGCTCTGCAGCAAAATCTGGATGACACAAATCAAAATATTTCCACGCCTCCCCATCCGAAGGATGTGACAATTCTCCTTCGTCCTTTATGCGATCTTCACTGTGCCACGTCATGTGTTCTGCTGTATTCAGAGACATATACATCCTCTGTAAGCGCTTCGTGATCGACAAGTAATGTATATACTTGTAAGGACGTCATTTTCTAGTTGACTTTCCTTTTCCCTGTACTGTCTTGTAACGATCCGCATTACAGAACCAACAACTTTCTAATACGCAATTCTCTTTGTAATACAACATGCATCCGTTGCGACAGCAATCTATCTTCTCATACCCCAGTCCCAGTTGTCGGACCATCATCTTTGACTTGTAGAAGTTTCTTGGGAGCTCTTTTGATTCATTCGGTAACACCTCATTAGTTAATTGTGTGATCCGATCATAGCAAGCTTGTGGCAAGTTAAAATCAGACTTTATGTTCAACAACCGCATCGTCACTGACAGTACGAAATGAGTCTCACAACCAGGATATAGAAGAGTATCTGCGTCCTTAAACATATCATAGAACTCCTTTGCCTCGGGATTAGGATCCTCCGGATCAAAATTAGGCCCTGCCGCAGCATACACCATATCTCGTGCAAGGTTCTGCATGTCTCCATAATCCACAGAGCATCCGTCATCTTCGAGGACATCCGTTGCAGCATTATCATCAAAAGCATAAGTACCAGCTTCTGCAGCCTGTCTTTCTGAATATAATTCACCTTGCGATGACCACAGGCCGTAATCACGTACGAAACCCTTACGGGTCAAATGATCTCTCACAGTCATCACTTCTTCGAAACGTCTATTGTGACAATTAACACATGGACACTTGATTTTGTTATCGTCCATGTACTGAGTTTTGCTCATGGCATACTTAAGAAATACTTCCACACCTGCCTGAAAATCGTCACTCACACCAATTCTGCTCTCATGTTATCGTTTGTACATCCATGTACGATCAACAAAGTAACGATTCATGCTCGATTTGATGTAAATATCTGTATCGTAAGACAAACTAAACATAAGAATTAATAGCCCGATACCGATACTCATATCGTAAGAAAAACTAAACTTGTGGATAACACGCTAGGCCTACGACGAGGCTACTTAGTATCATAATCTAACATAATTAGTATATAATTATGTAACTGGTGGATCCGCTAGCTAGTAAGCCGGATGTACTTAATATCAGAGAGTATCAGATTAGTATCAGTATATAGGTTAGGTAGACCGTATCAAACGCATATCGGAATAGTAGGCCGAATAGGAGGCCGAGATAGTCAAATGAGAAGAAGGGAAGAAAGGAGGAGCAGATGGGTCCAGAGCCATGGTGGAGGAGGAGAAGTAACATGAGAGCAGTTTCCGCCGTAACATCTCCTGGCTCTGCTGGCAACTGAAGTCCAGATGCTACAAAGGACGATCCTTCGCTGAAATCGACTACAACACCCATCAGTTCAAGTTCATTCCTATATGAGTATATTCCAATGCCATAGAGGAAGGTCAACAAACTGATGGCTTCTATGGCATTGGAATCTACTCATATAGGAATGAACTTGAACTGATGGGTGTTGTAGTCGATTTCAGCGAAGGATCGTCCTTTGTAGCATCTGGACTTCAGTTGCCAGCAGAGCCAGGAGATGTTACGGCGGAAACTGCTCTCATATTACTTCTCCTCCTCTACCATGGCTCTGGACCCATCTGCTCCTCCCTTCTTCCCTTCTTCTCATTCGACTATCTCGGCCTCCTATTTGGCCTACTATTCCGATACCGATACTTTGAACCTTGATCTTAACCCAAACCTATATACTGATCGATACTAATCCGCTACGCCCGATACTAAGTATATACGGTCGATACTGATAGCGATAGTCCGATACCGATAGCGATAGTCCGATACCGATAGTTCGATCGATACCGATAGTTCGATACCGATAGCGATAGTCCGATACCGATAGCGATAGTTCGATACCGATAGCGATAGTCCGATACAGATACACATGGACCTATATATCTATATATCACTAGTAGCCATACTCCTCTACATACTACTCTACACTAGGATCTAGTAACCATATACTACTCTACACACTAGCTACGTAGTCATACTCTAAAATAAGGTAAACTAATTTACCCACACATTAAAACCAACCCAATCAAATCTTAGGCAAACTATTCATATGATATCAATCGAAATACAAATAGGTCAACTAGGCTAGTTCTAGGTCAAATTAGGAGTCCAAGTCAACTCTGTCAAAACTAACCTTAATTAGGCTAAACTTCTACCTTAGCTAATCAAATATATATACTAGACTTCACGACGTGTGTCTGTGTATATATATATATATTATTAATAAATTACTTAAAATTATGCCTATATATATATATATATATATATATATATATATATATATATATGTCTGTGTGTGTGTATCCGTGTGTCTGTGTCCGTGTGTGTCCGTGTGTGTGTGTGTCTGTGTGTGTGTGTGTCTGTGTGTCCGTGTGTGTCTGTGTCCGTGTGTGTGTGTGTGTGTGTCCGTGTGTGTGTGTGTCTGTGGGAGAGGAGGAGGAGGACTCCTGCGCGGGGACTCCAGAGTCCCTCCTACGCCCCCCTGCCCCGACCCCCCCTAACCCCTGCCCGACCCCCCCAACCCCTGCCCGACCCCCTCTTCCACCCCCCTGCCCCCCCTGCCCCGACCCCCCCAACCCCTGCCCGAACCCCCGAACCCCTGCCCGACCCCCTCTCCCACCCCCCTGGCCCCCCTGCCCCGACCCCCCCAACCCCTGCCCGACCCCCTCTTCCACCCCCCTGCCCCCCCTGCCCCGACCCCCCCAACCCCTGCCCGACCCTCCCCCAACCCCTGCCTGACCCCCTCTCCCACCCCCCTGCCCAGACCACCCCCCCACCCCTGCCCGACCCCCTCCCCGACCCCCCCTGCCCCCTCCCCCACCCCACCCTTGCCCCGACCACCCCACCCCCTACCCGAACCCCCCTGCCCAGACCACCCCCCCACCCCTGCCCGACCCCCTCTCCGACCCCCCTGCCCCCGACCACCCCACTCCACCCTTGCCCCGACCACCCCACCCCGTACCCGAAACCCCCCTGCCCCACACCCTCTCCGACCACTACGACAGCCCCCCAACCCCCCAAATTGTAAAAGAGAGAGAGAGAGAGGGAGATAGAGAGAGAGGGGGGGAGAGAGAGCATACCTTAGAGTGAGAGAGGGAGATCGCCGGTCGGAGAGAGGGAGATCGTCGGAGAGAGGGAGATCGTCGGAGAGAGGGAGAGGGAAGAGAGAGAGTGTTTTGGGGGGAATGAAAATTTCCCCCCCGTCGGTTCAATTTAAGTTAGGGTACAGAAATTAGCGACGGTGTAGCGACGGATTATTTCGTCGCTAAGTCGTCAGTAAATCTCGCGCCAATATTTTAGGCTTTTGCTGCCAAAATATGCGACGTTCTAGCGACGGATATAAAACCGTCGCTACTTGGCCGACGACCTATCGACGGCGTAGCGACGGATATGGACATAAAAAAATAAAAAAATTGTCCACTGCTTTCCGTCGGTATTCCGTCACAAATCCGTCGGTGATCCGACGGTAATAGCGACGAAAAATTTCCGTCGCTAAATGGCCGTCGCTAAAATACTGTAATTTGGTAGTGCACCCATTGAAGATGAGATATCGATATATCTCATACGGCCTTGACACATGATCATCATGAGTTGTGATTCACATGTAGGACACGTACTCGCGTAGTCAGCTGGCCACCGATATATATGAGGCGTACGACGGTTAGGAGTAACTGCCAATAGAATTGCTTGCTAGTAGACTTGGCAGTCACTAGAGGTTCCTATGAGTCATAGATGTGACTCTACTAGTCATTGGGCAGGGAGAACAGTTTCTTAACCTATGGGACACGTATGCACTTTCCTATTTTTGATCCTGCTGGCCTCTGACATTCGATGAATGTTATGCTTTGAGGTCCCTGGTATCCTAGTGGGACCATACCTGAGTTTCCTGCAGCCAAAGTGCCCATGCATTGAAGGTTTCTTCTTAACTTTATTATCACTGTAGAACTGGTAGGTACCCTATTGCATGCATCCCCTTTTACTCTCTATTATATATCACGGTTTATATGGCATGGTGTTTTCGTGTATCTTGTTACGTCCCTCTAAGGACCTAGTTATCTCTCCAGGTGTGTACTTTTCATGATGCTTTCCAGGTGTTCTAGCTAAGGCCGTGATCTTCTCCATTGCTTCGCAGAGGATTGCCCTTGGGTCGATTTGCTACTTTTCTTTCGTATTTTCTTCCGTGTATTAGCCTTCTCATTTAAATGGTTGGTAGTGTATTTGTCTCCGCCCAACTACATGTATAAATAATTAATTTCATAATTAAATTATATTATTATTCTCTTATTTGGTGGATGAGATTTCATTGTCATGGTTTACTATATTTTACAGCTTATGTATACATACGAGGATTCCACATATTGGAGTATACTCGTATATATGCAGCTGGCATGTCTACGTACTTAGTTCTAAGTATTTTGGGACTGGGACGTTACATGTTTTTGTGGTAGCCCATGCAGGTCTTACTTATCCCTTCGGTTATGTTACTATGCCAATGTGAGCCTGCATATAGGATTAGAATCTAGGTATATCATCCACACACTTGACATCCTTCCTTGAATTCAATTCGAACTCTCGTCCGATTACCTTGATTTCTTTCTGTTCGATTCCTTTCCATTGAAAATATTATCTTTCCCCTTCGTGCATGATAGAGAGGTTAGAAAGATGACTCATGTTAAGGTATATATGTTATATTGTTTAAGTTACCCTACTAGTTGAATGCTTATAAGCCGGATAGAATATTGCATGACTTATCAATCTTTTGTCCTCGCAAACCATTAAAGAGGATACTACGAGGATTACCGTGACTACGAAGCTTAGAGATAGATCATATCCCTTTTGCTTGAGCAAAACTTTAGAGAAGAAGACAGTAGTATGATAGTATAGGCAGGAATACCGGACAAGGCTTAGATTCTCAGGGAACTTGGACTACCTAGACTTTTCTTTCATCAATATCTAGTGTACTTATATTTTGAGAACTATCTTTTCTAACGCCGCTATTATAGCCTAGTTTTTGCAAGCTTATTCTTTATCGAGCTTGTTCAGAACATATGTATACTGGAGACGCCCACTAACATATCACTACTAAAATACATCGATTTAGCGACGGCCCTATCCGTCGCTAATCCGTCGCTAATTGACATTACCGACGGATTACCAACGGATACTGGCTGAAAAATCCGTCGGGAATAACCTCGTCGCTAAAACACAACCGTCGCTAAGTAGTCGCTAAGCGACTACTTAGCGACGGATTACCGTTGGCTACATCAAAATAGTTAGCGACGGCTAGCCGACGGTTTTCCGCCAACTTCGACAGTTTAAAATTTTAATATAGCAGCATTTAGCGACAAAAATATCCGTCGCTAAATTATCGTAAATATATCGGTAAAAGAGTATCGGAGAGTTTCTGATACGTAATATCCGTCGCTAATCCGTCGCCATTCCGTCGCTACCTCGTCGGATTAGCGGCGGTCTAGCGACGGATAATCCGTCGCCATACTTCTGGATATCTTCCATATTTCTAGTACCTGAGCGACGGGAAATCCGTCGCCATTCCGTCGCTCAGTGTTTTTCCAGAACCAGACCGACGGATAATCCGTCGACAATCCGTCACTAAGCTACAATTTATACAGATAGCGACGGATTATCCGTCGCTATCATGTCGCGAGTCCGTCGCTAACTGCAATATTTTTGAAAAAAATTACAGGAAACAGATGATTCCCTCTACGTACAGCATATCCAACATCCACCATACAGAATACAATCCAATCCAAAATACATAATCTAATCCCTGGGTTCACCGACCCCTTCGGTGGAACACTCAACACCGGCACGCACAATACAATCCAGAATAGACCAAAAATAATTGGTCGTCGCCTCAAGCCTCTCGGAACATCACAATATGCATCATACATCACACAAACAAATATACATCACAATATGCATCACACAAACCAATATACTTCACACACAAAAAAAATTTCCATCACAATATCCAAAGGAGATATATCCATCAAAACAAATATCCATCACAAATATCCATCAGGAGATATATCCATCACAAATATCCTCGGTTTTAGGAATTACTTCTGGAGCTGCTCTCTCGGTAGAACTGCCCTCTGGTGCCACCTGTAACATCCAGTTTTCCAGATGAGGGTATTTTTGAAATTTTGTAATTATAATAATTATTATTGATATTTAAATTATATTGTGATTTTTGGTGATTTTTAATAATTTTTAAACTATTTAGAAACTGCTTTGAGTCATGACTTGTGATTTTGATGTGCTGCCAGTGAAACCCTAGAGACTGCATGACCTAGAGCCTAACCATGTCATTAGGATATTTAATTATCATTTTTAGCCTAGGAGTAATTTGATCATTTTGGCTTATTTGAATTTTTTAATTAATTTAATGAATTGGTGAATTCTAGTTGACTTTGACTTGTTGAGACCTAGTGGACTAGCCTAGAACCTAACCCTAGCTATGGTAACCCTAGTCTAACTTAGGTTAGCCTACTTTTAGTCATTAGAGGCTAATTTTGGAATAGAAGGATTAGTTTGAGTGAAATCATTTCATGATTTATGGTTTAATGAAATGACTTATGATTTCATGACTCAATGACTTATGACTTGGCCCATGGCCCATAACTAGAAGCCCTAACCCTAACCAAACCTTAAATGACAAGCCACATAGGGATCCTCACCCTATTTAAACACTTATTCATTAGGGCTTGCCTCTTTTTATCATTCCAACACTTGGAGAAAAGAAAAGGTATTATCCCCCTTCCAAAAATCCCCATAAATCTATTTTAATTCCTTTTTAATCCTAGTCTTTTGCAATAGGTTCTAATTTCTGTATATTTTATAATTCTGGAGGTTAATCTCAGCTTTGGGCTCATTTGGAGCATTTGGCCATCAAGAAGAACACCTCCCATTTGAAGCCTTTTCTTGCAAATTGCACCTATAGGTAAAACCCTTTAAATTACATTATTATTTTGATTTCGTTGCATATTAGGCTAGGTTTAGGTGTCCCCTAGCTGTACCCCAAATTTGGGTGGATTTTGTGTCCGTTTGGTGTCCGTATCGGACACGTGTCATAGGATATGTAACGTGTTTGATAAAATGCTTGTGAGAATTAAATAGTATTATTTTCAAAAACTAATTACATGATTTTGAAGCCCTTGGAATGCTGATCACGAATCTATCACACTGAGCATGTTTTAGAGCCGTGTCCGTGTCCAAAATGGACACGAACATGCTGCACGATACTGTCGTGCAGTGTCCTGCTGCTCGGGTGTCCTAGCGGACATGATACGACGACTCAAGCCACGAAACTTGGTATACGTGTTGTCCTAATAACTGACATCCTACCCACTAAATTTTGTGCGACCTCGATGTGTGTGCGCGAAGAAATCACGTGTGCACGTGTTTTGCACTGCACTGTGCAGACGTGTTTCGTGTCTCTGATACGGGGCTGTAGATTGGACACGACACGATTTCGACACGTTGTAGGGTAATGACACTCTAGCCCTATCATGGGCGAACGTGTATACATAGGCTCAACACCTCTCGAGCTCTGTGTCGTGTCCAATCGGACACGATATGGCTGCACGATGAGTGTTCATTTCCAGTTTTCTGAAAATTTGAATGTTAGATTGGACACAATGTGTCCCAATTCCTGGACACGAGGGACTCGCCATGGACACGAGGGACATGTCCCAATGTTGTACACCTATTTCAATTTTTGATTACGAGTTTTTATGGAAATTGGACAAAGGGGTTGGACTGTTTGAATGAACTGAAACAGTCCACTGTTTTTAAAATTTCTGAGTTGAATGTATTTAAACTGCTATTTAATATAAAAAATTGAATGTTAAATAATGTAATTGATATCCATTTTATAATATCTACATGTATGTTCATGCCTAAGAAGCCACTTTACATCTCTGAGTTCATATGTAATGCAATTGGGTTATGTTGTGTTGACTGAAATTTAGATTAAATGTTAGGATTTGTGTTGTCCAATGTAATCATTCCAGTATTGAACTGACAGTAGAAGGAGCATGTTGCAATTGGGTTATGTTGAACCTATAACATGAGATTTCAAGGGAGTGATGGGGTTTGGTTTCACTGTAGTGACACCTGAGAATGATATGTTAACTATGGGTTTTCTGAGATGTTAAACTTTCATAAAACTGTCTATTAAACTGAGATTTGATGTGTATTAAGTTGGGTTTCAGGTATAGTTTAGGTTGATTCAATTAATTCCTGTAGCCACACACTCTACTGTTACTGTTATCTTAATGTATGTACTTATGTAGGTATACTTGTAATATGAGTTCATATTGAACTAACAGTTAATGAGTTTCCTAAGATGGTTCAGGATTCACAAACTGAGCTTGGGATTTTAGTTATAAACTGAAATTGAGTTTAGTTTCTAACTGAACCAGGTATTTGGTTTCACTATAGTGGAACCTGAGAGTTTCAGGGAGTTCTTAACTGAGATATGAAATCCTGAGTTTATGAAGGAAACCTGAGAATTCCTGAGATTTAGTTTGGATTGATTGTGTATGGATACATGTTAGTTTAGTTGTATCAAAATTGAAACTGAACTGTCATGTTTCACTAAGAAAACTAGAATGAACCAGTGTACACTTATATGACATACACATGTGAATGAGGGGTTTTGGTCCCTTGAGTTCAGTAGGATTTGAAATTAGATTAGATTTTGATTATAGGTTGAATGTATACATTGGGTTCAACTGGTAGCAAAGGGGTTTTCGAATTTGATTGATTAGGTTGGTTTTAAGATTTTGATTCATGTTAGTTGTTAGGAAATAACCTGAGAACTAGGTTGGGATGGTTTAAGTAAAACCTGAGATTGGTTATAAAACATGTTAACTTTCATAAAACTTCCATTGCCACTCTCCATTGTTCTGAGTTGACACTATTCCATTGGTTCACTATCACCCCTTCCTATTTAACTGTCACATTGTACACTATTTTTCCCTTCACTTCCTTTGCATTACCATATGTCACATAGCCCCTTTTCTATATCTATATATGCAATATAATATGTATGTGTGTATATGCAAGATAGGTAATAAATGTATGAATGAAATATATGCACAAGTGTCATGAATATAGACTAAACTTCATACATGTACACCATGCTATGCACACCCACATTACACTTTCTAAAAATCCTTCTTTCCCTTTCATATACATGTATGTGTATGTTCATCTACATATATCTAGTTTTCCTACATAGTTATATTTATATTGAATGTGTATGATGCCTATATGTGAAATAATAGTGTATAGATATTACATTGGGTGTTGTACTAGTAGGTTGTATTGGTATAGTGTATATGCCTAGAGTTATAGTGTTGACTTAGAGTTGACCAAACCCTAGAGTTGACCTAGTTGACCAAGTTTGACTTGGACCTAGTTGACCTAAGACAGTTGACCAGGTTTGACTTAGAGTTGACTTTGACCTAGATTGACCCAGAAATCATGTAGATTGCATCGTAGATTTCATTTACCTTATATTAAACATGTCATGACCTATATTACTCTGTTTAGGACATTGTGACTCCGGTTCAGATATCTGATATTCATCAGTCATTCAGGGTATCAGGCGAGTATATTCTCTGATAGTTCTTTCATTTATATGATGATTACTGTGATTCAGTCCTAGTATAGTTCTATTTGATTCTCTGTCACAACATGTATTAATATTTTAGATTCATTTACTCGCAATACATGTACTTGATTTGTCTAACCCTATTACTCGAATCACTCACAAGACTCATCTACTCGAAACATCTACAAGTATTAAATGTACAAATCATACAAGAATCATCATTACAAAAACGATAGCCATCGCTGCTGGGCCCGGTATACGATGTGCCGTATTCAACAAGAATTACCAAACAAGAATGATAGCCATCGCCGCTTGGCCGAGCGTGCGATGTGCCGTATTACAAGAATGATAGCCATCACCGCTTGGCCGAGTGTGCGATGTGCCGTACTCATTACAAGAATCACCTACAAGGATTAGTGTACAAGAATCTTACAAGAATCACTTCACTCAAATCATTGAGAAGAATCATCTACTAGAATCATCATGTACAAGAATCATTTACTAGACTCAAATTGTATTAGACTCACATTGGGATTACACTCAACTTACATTGTACAAACTGGACTTATAACATGTTATCCTAGTTCAGCTAGATCTTATTTTTGCAGTCTTCCTTGCCATCATTCTTCTTTTATTTCATTACCTTACTTTCCTTGTACCTTTGCTATTTCTCTACATCATTACCTGTATAAAACTGCCATTATCATCAATATAACTGTCTATAACTGTTTTATAGTATTTGTCAATACTTGGATTTTCTGGATGAGATGTGCTCGTTCCTGTCCTGACTGGACCTGTTGAAATTTTACAGATCATTGCCCTAAGGATACATGCCCTACATATTATGGACCCGGAGACGGGATGACTACCTTGGGCCCCGACACTCAGGAGTGATCGGGATTTAGTTTAGTAGACTAGCATCTGTTTTCATGTTGAACTTGTTGTAGAAGATTTGAGACATGTATAGTATTTGAGATTTGTTGAGAGTTGTTATTATTTAGTAGTTGTCCTTCTATTCTTAGTTTAATTCTTCTATGATTATCTTATCGTGCTTAGACTGTAATTGAGTTACAATATCTTATACTTGTCCTCCGTTCGGAGTTGATCATGATGAGTACATTATAATGGTGTGAGTTACTGGTTAGTTAGTAACCTAGGACAGCGCTCTATCGTCGACACTGCGGCGTAGGCTGGGCGTCGTTACGTATTCGTACCCTCACAGTGGGTGCGGGTCGTGACACGTTTTTAGTGGTGGCCCATGCAGGTCGAGAGTCGCATTAGTGCGATATCGTGGTAGTACGGCGACCTAGTTGTACTACTGCGAGCCTGCGATAGGATTGAGAGATAGGCTTAAACGGAGAGGTACTCAATCACAGTTAGGAAAAAAATTCTGCTTCAATTCATGCCATCTATATATCTTACTGATTTGTCTTATTTGCAATAAACTGTCCTCCTTTGATTTATCGATTCCTGCTCAGTATTGACTTCCTTTTCGATCTGTCTTCAGGATGGTGGAGACACGATCACATCGCTCTAGTACAGTAGCCACTGCAGAGGGGTCTGCCACCTCTCACCTTCAGCAGCCAGCTCCCGGTACCGCAGCCCCTGTCATGCCAGCTGGGGTGGGTGTCTCAGCAGCTTTCGGAGGAGCACCTCCACCAGCTGGAAGGCAGAGTCCGGTGCTTTCCGAGATCCTTCTACCGCAGCAGCCTCCACCAGCGGGGATGGTAGATGTTGCTCATCTATTTTCTTTCGTGGAGAGGATTCTGGCGTCTCACCAGCAGCAGCAGCAGCGACAGACTGCCGATTTTTGTCAAGGGATTGACGAGGCCCACCAGCTGGTTCGTACTATAGTAGAGATGGCGACTGCTCAGGGGGAGCAGCAGCAGCCTTACTGGAAGAAAAAGGATATCCAAGATTTTCAGAAGATGCATCCTAGAGAGTTTCTGGGCACAGAGGGCATCCATTATGCAGACGATTGGATCGAGCATATCGAGGAGATATTCCAACTCGCGGAGATACCAGCTCGACTCCATATCGAGGCGGCGGGCAGTCAGATATAGGACTTAGCCCGTGCGTGGTACCAGACAGATCCCAGGGTGGGAGTTGAGGGCCAGACTTGGACGCAGTTCAAGGAACTGTTCAAGGAGCAGTTCTTTCCTGATGTGGCCTTGGAAGGCATAGAGGCACAGTTCGAGAGCCTGTTTCAGGGGAACCAGACAGTTGCAGAGTATGTCGGAGAGTTTTGTCGGTTGGCCAGGTTTATAGATGATCTGTCGGAGAAGACGAAGGCGAGGAAGTTTTGCCGAGGACTGATTAGGGAGGTTCGCTCACTGACTAAGAGTGACCGGAATGCTACTTACGCAGAGATTTTGGCAGGAGCCATGGCGGCAGAGGATGACCTGGGACTGAAACTGAAGAGGGGTCGAGATACTCATGTAGGCAGTAGTAGTGGAGGTCCGGCCAAGATGCCCCACGTACAGATTCAGCAGATGCAGGCACTAGTTAGGGTACAGCAGGCTCAGCATCAGCCTCGAGGGCAGGACCGCAGGGTGCTAACTTGTGCCTACTGCAGGAAGGCAGGACACACTTGGGAGTCTTGTAGGAGGAGATTGAGGGTTTGCCTATTCTGTGTATCCGACGCTCACCAGATAGTGGATTGCCCCACAGCACCCCCACTTCGTGGAGCACAGGATCAGAGAGAGGGAGCCGGGCCACCTGTAGCTCAGCACCAGAGGGGTGGAGCTTTTGCGATGGCAGTCGAGGAGACTGACGCGGCAGGTAATGGGTTAGCAGGTTTGTCCTTCTTGTTCTTCCTCCCTACCTCCCTGCGTGATTTCCATTAGTACCTGCCAGGATATGCTTGTGATTGTTAGATAGCATAGTTACCCTTTTCGAGACTGTGGAACCACGACCAGTAGGACTGTATTGTATGTTATCTATCGACCTTGATTTGATTAGGGGTTGACCTAGAGGGGTACGATTATCTTAATTTCGAGGACGAAATTTTTCTAAGGTGGGTAGGATTGTAACACCCAGTTTTCCAAATGAGGGTATTTTTAAAATTTTGTAATTATAATAATTATTATTGATATTTAAATCATATTGTGATTTTTGGTGATTTTTAATAATTTTTAAATTATTTAAAAACTGCTTTGAGTCATGACTTGTGATTTTGATGTGCTGCTAGTGAAACCGTAGAGACTGCATGACCTAGAGCCTAACCATGTCATTAGGATATTTAATTATCATTTTTAGCCTAGGAGTAATTTGATCATTTTGGCTTATTTGAATTTTTTAATTAATTTAATGAATTGGTGAATTCTAGTTGACTTTGACTTGTTGAGACCTAGTGGACTAGCCTAGAACCTAACCCTAGCTATGGTAACCCTAGTCTAACTTAGGTTAACCTACTTTTAGTCATTAGAGACTAATTTTGGAATAGAAGGATTAGTTTGAGTGAAATCATTTCATGATTTATGGTTTAATGAAATAACTTATGATTTCATGACTCAATGACTTATGACTTGGCCCATGGCCCATAACTAGAAGCCCTAACCCTAACCAAACCCTAAATGACTAGCCACATAGGAATCCCCATCCTATTTAAACACTTGTTCATTAGGGCTTGCCTCTTTTTATCATTCCAACACTTGGAGAAAAGAAAAGGTATTGTCCCCCTTCAAAAAATCCCCATAAATCTATTTTAATTCTTTTTTAATCCTAGTCTTTTGTAATAGGTTCTAATTTCTGTATATTTTATAATTCTGGAGGTTAATCTCAGCTTTGGGCTCATTTGGAGCATTTGGCCATCAAGAAGAACACCCCCTATTTGAAGCCTTTTCTTGCAAATTGCACCTATAGGTAAAACCCTTTAAAATGTATTATTATTTTGATTTTCTTGCATATTAGGCTAGGTTTAGGTGTCCCCTAGTTGTACCCCGAATTTGGATGGATTTCATGTCTGTTTGGTGTCCGTATCGGACACGTGTCATAGGGTATGTAACGTGTTTGTTGAAATGCTTGTGAGAATTAAATAGTATTATTTTCAAAAACTAATTACATGATTTTGAAGCCCTTGGCATACTGATCACGAATCTATCACACTGAGCACGTTTTAGAGCCGTGTCCGTGTCCAAAATGGACACGAATACGCTGTACGACACTGTCGTATAGTGTCCTGCTGTTCGGGTGTCCTAGCGGACACGACACGACGACTAAAGCCACGAAACTTGGTACACGTGTTGTCCGAATGACTGACATCCTACCCACTAAATTTCGTACGACCTCGATGTGTGTGCGCGAAAAAATTGTGTGTGTACGTGTTTTATACTGCACTGTGCACACGTGTTTCGTGTCTCTGATACGGGGCTGTAGATTGGACACGACACGGTTTCGATACGTTGCAGGGTGATGACACTCTAGCCCTATCATGGGCGAACATGTATACACAGGCTCGACACCTCTCGAGCTCTGTGTCGTGTCCAATCGGACACGACATGGCTGCACGATGAGTGTTCTTTTCCAGTTTTCTGAAAATTTGAATGTTAGATTGGACACAATGTGTCCCAATTCCTAGACACGAGGGACTCGCCCTGGACACGAGGGACATGTCCCAATGTTGTACACCTATTTCAATTTTTGATTACGAGTTTTTATAGAAATTGGACAAAGGGGTTGGACTGTTTGAATGAACTGAAACAGTCCACTGTTTTCAAAATTTCTGAGTTAAATGTATTTAAACTGCTATTTAATATAAAAAATTGAATGTTAAATAATGTAATTGATATCCATTTTATAATATCTACATGTATGTTCATGCCTAAGAAGCCACTCTACATCTCTGAGTTCATATGTAATGCAATTGGGTTATGTTGTGTTGACTGGAATTTAGATTAAATGTTAGGATTTGTGTTGTCCAATGTAATCATTCCAGTATTGAACTGACAGTAGAAGGAGCATGTTGCAATTGGGTTATGTTGAACCTATAATATGAGATTTCAAGGGAGTGATGGGGTTTGGTTTCACTGTAGTGAAACCTGAGAATGGTATGTTAACTATGGGTTTTCTGAGATGTTAAACTTTCATAAAACTGTCTATTAAACTGAGATTTGATGTGTATTAAGTTGGGTTTCAGGTATAGTTTAGGTTGATTCAATTAATTCCTGTAGCCACACACTCTAGTGTTACTGTTATCTTAATGTATGTACTTATGTAGGTATACTTGTAATATGAGTTCATATTGAACTAACAGTTAATGAGTTTCCTGAGATGGTTCAGGATTCACAAACTGAGCTTGGGGTTTTAGTTATAAACTGAAATTGAGTTTAGTTTCTAACTGAACCAGGTATTTGGTTTCACTATAGTGGAACCTGAGAGTTTCAGGGAGTTCTTAACTGAGATATGAAATCCTGAGTTTATGAAGGAAACTGAACTGTCATATTTCACTAAGAAAACTGGAATGAACCAGTGTACACTTATATGACATACACATGTGAATGAGGGGTTTTGGTCCCTTGAGTTCAGTAGGATTTGAAATTAGATTAGATTTTGATTATAGGTTGTATGTATACATTGGGTTCGACTGGTAGCAAAGGGGTTTTCGAATTTGATTGATTAGGTTGGTTTTAAGATTTTGATTCATGTTAGTTGTTAGGAAATAACCTGAGAACTAGGTTGGGATGGTTTAAGTAAAACCTGAGATTGGTTATAAAATATGTTAACTTTCATAAAACTCCTATTGCCACTCTCCATTGTTCTGAGTTGACACTATTCCATTGGTTCACTATCACCCCTTCCTATTTAACTGTCACATTGTACACTATTTTTCCCTTCACTTCCTTTGCATTACCATATGTCACATAGCCCCTTTTCTATATCTATATATGCAATATAATATGTATGTGTGTATATGCAAGATAGGTAATAAATGTATGAATAAAATATATGCACAAGTGTCATGAATATAGACTAAACTCCATACATGTACACCATGCTATGCACACCCACATTACACTTTCTAAAAATCCTTCTTTTCCTTTCATATACATGTATGTGTATGTTCATCTACATATATCTAGTTTTCCAACATAGTTATATTTATATTGAATGTGTATGATGCCTATATGTGAAATAATAGTGTATAGATATTACATTGGGTGTTGTACTAGTAGGTTGTATTGGTATAGTGTATATGCCTAGAGTTATAGTGTTGACTTAGAGTTGACCAAACCCTAGAGTTGACCTAGTTGACCAAGTTTGACTTGGACCTAGTTGACCTAAGACAGTTGACCAGGTTTGACTTAGAGTTGACTTTGACCTAGATTGACCCAGAAATCATGTAGATTGCAACGTAGATTTCATTTACCTTATATTAAACATGTCATGACCTATATTACTCTGTTTAGGACATTGTGACTCCGGTTCAAATATCCGATATTCATCAGTCATTCAGGGTATCAGGCGAGTACATTCTCTGATAGTTCTTTCATTTATTTGATGATTACTGTGATTCAGTCCTAGTATAGTTCTATTTGATTCTCTGTCACAACATGTATTAATATTTTAGATTCATTTACTCGCAATACATGTACTTGATTTGTCTAACCCTATTACTCGAATCACTTCACAAGACTCATCTACTCGAAACACCTACAAGTGTTAAATATACAAATCATACAAGAATCATCATTACAAGAACGATAGCCATCGCTGCTGGGCCCGGTATGCGATGTACCGTATTCAACAAGAATCACCAAACAAGAATGATAGCCATCGCCGCTTGGCCGAGCGTGCGATGTGCCGTATTACAAGAATAATAGCCATTGCCACTTGGCCGAGCGTGCGATGTGTCGTACTCATTACAAGAATCACCTACAAGGATTTGTGTACAAGAATCTTACAAGAATTACTTCACTCAAATCATTGAGAAGAATCATCTACTAGAATCATCATATACAAGAATCATTTACTAGACTCAAATTGTATTAGACTCACATTGGGATTACACTCAACTTACATTGTACAAACTGGACTTATAACATGTTACCCTAGTTCAGCTAGATCTTATTTTTGCAGTCTTCCTTGCCATCATTCTTCTTTTATTTCATTACCTTACTTTCCTTGTACCTTTGCTATTTCTCTACATTATTACCTGTATAAAACTGCCATTATCATCAATATAACTGTCTATAACTGTTTTATAGTATTTGTCATTACTTGGATTTTCTGGATGAGATGTGCTCGTTCCTGTCCTGACTGGACCTGTTAAAATTTTACAGATGATTGCCCTGAGGATACATGCCCTACATATTATGGACCCGGAGACGGGATGACTACCTTGGGCCCCGACACTCAGGAGTGATCGGAATTTAGTTTAGTAGACTAGCATCTGTTTTCATGTTGAACTTGTTGTAGAAGATTTGAGACTTGTGTAGTATTTGAGATTTGTTGAGAGTTGTTATTATTTAGTAGTTGTCCTTCCATTCTTAGTTTAATTCTTCTGTGATTATCTTATCGTGCTTAGACTGTGATTGAGTTACAATATCTTATACTTGTCCTCCGTTCGGAGTTGATCATGATGAGTACATTATAATGGCGTGAATTGCTGGTTAGTTAGTAACCTAGGACAGCGCTCTACCGCCGATACTGCGGCGTAGGCTGGGCGTCGTTACGTATTCGTACCCTCACAGTGGGTGCGGGTCGTGACACCACCTCCTCTTTCACAGCCATCTGTACCTCCCTCAAGCGAGATCCTCGGGTCTTAGGTGCCATCTCGTTTGAGTACACTTTCGAAAGCAGATAAAATACAAAAAATTCAATTTTTTGCCAAGTGTGAGAACGGATAGCTCAGAACACAACCCAAAATTCATTCTAGCATACATTAGTGTGAATCATCTATGTTCTGTACATATGGTGTAGTATATGTTCTTATCGAATCTAGTATCTGAAGGATATAACAGAATCAAGATGAACCCACATAATGTAATACTAAGACCATCATCTACTACTATATAAGATATAGTGATAGGTTGTCATATCATTAATGCCGAGGGATGAGGGTCGAAGGACAGTCAACTTTATCTACGGCTACATAGTTTCTGCCTCGCTAGTCGAATGGCTGCAGGAACTATGTCCTGACCATCATGTCGTACCGTAGATTAATGCAAATGGAGCTAGAGCTGGAGCCAACATACGAAATCCAAAATACAAAATATAGAATCCAATCCCTGGGTTCGCCAAAAATACAAAAACAAAGATTGACACATAGTACTAATTCATATGTGTTTTAAGTGTGAGAACGGATGGCTCAGAACACAACCCAAAATTTATTCTAGCATGCATTAGTGTGAATCATCTATATTTTGTACATATGGTGTAGTATATGTTCTTATCGAATCTAGTATCTGAAGGATATAACAGAATCAAGATGAACCCACATAATGTAATACTAAGACATTATCTACTACTAAAAGATATAGTGATAGGTTGTCGTATCGTCATTGCCGAGGGATGAGGGTCAGAGGACAGTCAACTTCATCTGCGGCTACATAGTTACATGAGCTAGTCGTCGTGATACGTCGCCATGACGTCGCTATGACGTCGCTAATAGAGACTAATTTAGCCACGTTAGTATGAACGTCGCTAAATTCTATGTATATTCCCCTACCAATTCATATGGTGTAGTATATGTTCTGTACATATGGTATAGTATATGATCTTATCGAATCTAGTATCTTTACTTGTTACAGCTTTGATCTCCTCCTTTTCCTACGTCAGTTCATGTCAGTCTGCACTTTCTGCAGTAACGACCACAAGTTTTTTATTCTTCAACGATATATTTTACATGCTTAATTGCCAAGTATGGGGACGAATGGCTCAGAACACAATCCAAAATTCATTCTAGCATACATTAGTGTGAATCATCTATGTTCTGTACATATGGTGTAGTATATATTCTTATCGTATCTAGTATCTGAAGAATATAACAGAATCAAGATAAACTCACATAATGTAATACTAAGACATTATCTACTACTATATAAGATATAGTGAAAGGTTGTCATATCATCATTGCCGAGGGACGAGGGTCGATGGACAGTCAACTTTATCTACGGCTACATAGTTTCTGCCTCGTCAGTCGAATGGCTGCAGGGACTATGTCCTGATCACCATGTCGTAGTCCAATACAATCCAGAGATTGACACAGTACTAATTCATATATGTAGTCCAATACAAATTGTCTAATACAAAAATAACCTAATACAAGTAGTCCAATACAAATAAGTACTAATAGCTAATGAGAACCACGCAGTTCATGCAAACGCTCAGTGATACGATCTCGCAACCACCTCGAATAAGTCGGATCGACGGCGGCAGGAGAGATGTAGTCCATTGCAGGTGTTGGATGAATAGAACTTCCGATCTCACTAGCTACCGGTGCCACTTCCTCCTTAATAGTAGGAGGAGCCACCTCAGCATTCAGTGTTTCCCTCAAACGATGTTGTCGCTCCCCGATCCCGATATACGTATTCTTTCATGAATTCTGTACATGGTATCTGTATTTAGCATGTGCATAATTCTGTTTATTATTTATTAATGGTTACATATAGCTCTTAAACATGTCATTAGTGGAATGGTTAGAGCATGTTTAGAGATTAGGGTTTTTTTAAGCCAACCCAACCCCTATTTATATTCTCTTCCTCACTCTCTCTCCCCATTCACTTTTCCATTTATTTTTCTCAACCACCACCCATAGACAAGTACAACTTGCTCAAAAGTGGAGATTTGTGCATTTTTTATTCTTGATTTTTCCTTGACATTATTTGTCTATATTGTTCTTCTCTTCATTCTCTACAAGTTTAGTTCTTGAAGTTTTTAATTTTAATGGCTAGTTTTGTGTAGATCTAAGTTCTAAAACTAGGATTTTATAGATTTTCATGGTTTTGATCTATCAAACTTGGTTATTTTCGAAAACTAATTGTCCTATGTTGTAGAAAATTTGATTCTACACAATTTTGACCTTTAAAAAGTTAGATTTCGACTTGTTTTGAGGAAGTTATGGCCAAAACAATATTTGGGCATCTCCTATGTTCGTCTGTGCTGGTTCTGGCAGGGACGATGAATAGTGCCGCAGCCGCAGGAATGAATAGTGCAGCAGCCGTATGGAATAAATAGTGCTGCAGCCGCATAGAATAAATAGTGCCGCAGCCGCAGAAATGAATAGTGCCGCAGCCGCAAGGAATAAATAGTACCGCAGCCGTAGGAATGAATAGTGTCATAGTCGCATGGAATGAATAGTGCCACAGACGCATGGAATGAATAGTACCACAACCGCAGGAATGAATAGTACCGTATGGAATGAATAGTGCCGCAGGAATGAATAGTACCGCAGTCGCATGGATGCATAGTGCCGCATGGAATGAATAGTGCCGCTAAAGGCCGCATAGTATCACTGAAGGCTGCATAGTACCGTAGAATGCCGTATAGTGCCTATTTTGGCTGTTTTTGGCTGTTTTATGCCCTATTTGGCTGATTTGTGGCCAGAATTTCTCCCAAATCCCAACGTAAAAGTTATAGATCTTTGTCTTGGCTTCAAGAATCTTCATATCTCACTTTAATCAGAATTCATATATGACTTTGGCACCTTATGCACCTTGTACATTGCCCGTGCGCTGTAAGGGCCACTTTATGACTTGTGAGCACTTCATACCCTAAGTGCGTAGTGCCTTCTTGTTCTCTTTTCTCTTGTGTCTTGGTCCTCATTCCTGATCTGACTACCTATGCGTATGCTGGATAACCCTATATATGTGTGTACTAAGGTACAATCAATGTGAGCACCGAGGTGCTATCCTATGTGCTAAGTGTTCCTACGTGATACCTACCAGTACCTCCAAGAGTCCAGCATTTATATAGCGAATGGTCGGTTACAATGACGTGGAATGTGTTGTGTGTTGCATTACACCAAGAAGGGGGTACATACGTATGACTCCATGTGCCAGTACGGATCCCTTCTTGGGGTACTCGTACAATGTACGACATCTAGAAGAGTGAACATGTGACCACGACATGTGAACTCTGGTGATAACCTAGGGATTAACTAGGCAACTAACTTGGTAGATACATTGGGTGGGAAGAATCTCGAGATCGTGCCATACTAGCCACCCCAGGTCCAGTCCTGACGTGTCGGGTTGGCCGCCACGAATTTGGTTTTATTCGCCTATAGCGGATGGCTATATCCGACTTCTACGAGCTATGTGTTAAATATTTCAGTGCGATAGCCCTCCGGGGGACCGGTGCATAATCAATGTGTTATATGTCTTATGGTTTGGCTAGCCCTGCTGGGTTGACACGATCTGAGGATTCCTTTTAATCAGTATCGCGGGGATAACTCCTCCAAATATAGAAAGCCGCAGGAATGAATGGCCGCTTGAAAAATGACTTGACTGTGCTTGTGCCTTCCATTAGTACCCGAGGGACATGGACTGTCATGGTGCGTGGTCCAACCCATGTCCTTGTTTGGTTGTTGGGTTGGTCTATCGTGCTAGGACAGGCTGTGGACCGAGGTTATGACCGGAAGCTTTCTATTATTACTAGTATTATTATTTTATGCTTGGGTTTTATCTCACTCTTTTGTGCTCCCTTGTGGTACTTGCTATTCGGGGCTGACCCCGCTGGTTTTTTTTTTTGGCCAGATCACGTAGCAGAGCCTGAGGATCCGTTCTTCCTCCCTGACGTCAATGGTGCATACTAGGAGCATGGCTGGCGGGGGACTCGAGTGGGCTTCTTCTCCACCACTCTAGTATCTTTACTTATGTTCTGGCATTTAGCCACCGGCACCTGTTTAGCCGGCTAATCTGGATATTTTGTCTTTTGCCTAATTTGTAATTAAATCAGACTGCAGCTGAATACAATTATGTACCTATGACTCTCTGGACTAGCTAACTTATAAAGCTAGATCTCCATGATCATTTTGATGAAGCGTTGGGGACGCCTTATTGCTTTATCTCATATGTTCATTAATTGATATTTTTTTTGCTTTGTATGATTGAGACATAAATGCTCTGTGAGACCATAGGAGACTTGAATGTAGCATGCACCCCCTTGTCTCTTGACAGCCACGATCGCTGTATGACGTTTGTATGCCTCATATGGAGTAGCTGGCCTAGTCCGTCGCCGTATGACGTTTCGATACTTCATCTTCTTCCATACTCCCGAGAAAAGCCCATCCCGGGATATGGGTAAAACCCCATCCTCGGGATATGGGTCTAGCAGTCGGGAGGACATGCATAGGGAGAGATTGCGGGAGATCCCGCCTCCTTGAGAGCTCCATCGAGTTTCTCTCGTAAAGAGGACGTGAAGAGAGACTTAAAAAAGTACACTAATCTCATTGTTCATATTTGATAAAATAATTTGTATTAATTACTATGCATGTCAAATTGAATAAACCAATTCAAATAACCTAATTTTAATTAGCATGCATATCAAATTTGACTTCCAAGGACGTGAACTATTTATTTTAAATGATTTGTGGCTGAGATTGCATATTTTCTAGATGTCAAATCATATATGTGTCACCCGATCCCACTCATATATATATACTAGTAAATGCACGTGCTTTGCACGTATAATAACTGATAATAAGAATAGTATCCAACTAAAATCAAATATCTCTTCTAACTCATGTGTTTAAGGTGTGAGGTATTTTTCTTGCTTGGTTGAGTTTGATTCTCCATGTTGACAAATTTAAACTTTTTTCAACAATTTATACAAAAAAAAAAATTTAATAAAATGGACCGTGATATAATGACGGCTTACACGGCTCACTTTTGAGCCGTTTTGAAGTCTCATTATATATATATATATATATATATATATATATATATATATATATATATATATATATATATATATATATATATATATATATCTGTGTGTGTGTGTGTGTGTGTGTGTGTGTGTGGAAAAAAATTCAATGCATCCAATGTAATAATTTGTATAGATACATCCCAAATCTGAATCATTGGATGTTGATCCAATTGTTCAGATTAAAGACGAAGTCAAAGTAACAGGCAAAATCAAAGTCAAAGTAAACACTTTTCACATTTTCCAATGCATTTTCAATACAATTGTTTGGTATGTATTGATACATCTCATGTATTGTAGAAGAACCATATATATATATATATATATATATATATATATATATATATATATATATATATATATATATATATATTTTATATATATATATATATATATATATATATATATATATATATATATATAAAAATATATATATATATATATATATATGAAAAATTCTTCAATACATCCAATGTAAAAATTTGTATCGATACATCCCAAATCTGAATCATTGGTTGTTGATCCAATGGTTCAGATTAAAGCCGAAGTCAAAGTAACAGGTAAAGTCAAAGTCAAAGTAAACAACTTTCAATGTATTTTCAATACAATTATTTGGGATGTATTGATACATCCCATGTATTATAGAAGGACCATATATATATATATATATATATATATATATATATATATATATATATATATATATATGTGTGTGTGTGTGTGTGTGTGTGTGTGTGTGTGTGTACTTCAAGCACATCCATCCGACAGTGGCCATATCCAACAGCAGATCATCAGCGGCTTGGCGGCGCATCCTTAGTGGGCGTGCCCTTGCCGAACCAGAGATGAGACTTCAATTGGGGAACGGCGAGTCGGACCCATTTCGGGAGAGATGGATTGGGGATAGCTTGATCACGCGGCTCACGGAGATCCCGACGGACAGCAAATCAAAGACTTGTGGAACAACCTTAGCGAAGACTGGAACTTGGAAAAGATTCACGAATGGGCCGATAACGAAATGGTGGAGAACATTCAGGCGAGCGGCTTGAAGATCGGCCACGGAGCCGACGCTCTGAGATGGACTTGCGAGGCCTCCGGGGAATTCTCGGTGAGGTCGACGAGACTCGCAGTCCGTGGACCGGGGCAGCCGGTTCAGCCTATTAACCAATACTGGCACTCCTGCATCCCAAAGAAATGGTCCTTCCTCATGTGGAGAGTGATTAGAAAGAAACTACCGACCGACGATATCCTAAACACAATTGGGATTAGCTTGGCTTCCGTATGCAATTGCTGCTCAGATCGCCAGATCGAGACTGTCGACCACATCTTCTACCAAGGAAGCCTGCCAGGCGATGTCTGGAGGGCCCTCAGCCAAACCTACAGCATGGAGCCGGGGGGCGGATGCTTCCACGATCTAGCAGTCTCTTGGGGTAGAGCATCCCACGGCCACCAATTCGTTGCAGCGGCCGCCACATGGGCGATTTGAAAAAATCGCAACAAGGCGAGATATAAAGAGTACCAATACTCTGCAAACCAGCTCATCCGGGAGGTCTTCCGCCTATGCCGCAAAAGGAGCACTCTGTGCTCCCACATTCCGACTGTATTCTGGTTTTCCCATTCATAATTCTAGATCCTGTGTTTCCCCTTCTTGTCTCTTTTTGGTAGTATACTTGTACAGTTCTGACTTGTATACGCGTCAGGCTTCGGCATTTTGAGCCTTGATTAATAAAAAGAGGGGATTTCTTAAAAAATAAAAAATAAAAAAATAAAAAATAAAATAAAAATAATATATATATGTATATATAAATATATATAGAGAGAAAGAGAGAGAGAGAGAGAGAGAGAGATATCCGGATCCGGAACCCCGTCCACGGAGACCCTCGGAAGCATCGACGCCCACAACCGTTGGATCGAATGGGCGCGCGCACGAACCCCACGCGGGTCGCCCGATCCGATGGTGCAGGGGGCGGGACTTTGTCGGAGCTCCCCCCATGCACGGGACTTTTTATCCGCCCTGATATATATACTAGTAAAAGAACGTGTTGCACATAAAATTGTTGTTCTTCTTTCTAATATTATCTTAATATAATTTAAATTGATATATATATATATATATATATATATATTAACCACTAGGCTATATATATATATATATATATATATATATATATATATATATATATATATATATATATATATATAAACCACTATATATATATATATATATATATATATATATATATATATATATATATATATATATATATATATAGCCTAGTGGTTAAAAGAGATGCATGCGACCCGAGTGGTCAGGAGTTTGAATACCAGTTGGAGCGATTCCAGAAATGATTTACCTGGTTCCAATATATATATATATATATATATATATATATATATATATATATATATATATATATATATATATATATATATATATATATCAAATGACCTCTAGCCTAGTGGTTAATAGAGATGCATGCGGCCCGAGTGGTCAGGAGTTCGAATCCCAGTGGGAGTGATTCCAGAAATAATTCACCTAGTTCCATATATATATATATATATATATATATATATATATATATATATATATATATAGGTTAAGAGAGATGCATGCGGCCCGAGTGGTCAGGAGTTCGAATCCCAGTGGGAGCGATTCCAGAAATAATTCACCTAGTTCCATATATATATATATATATATATATATATATATATATATTTTTTTTTATATATATATATATATATATATATATATATATATATATATATATATATATATATATATATATATATATATATATATATATATATATATATATACACTACAAATCGGCTCAAGATTGAGCCTTCTAAGCCATGTATATCATCAACCATTTTCTTTTTAAAAAATAATATTTTAAAATTAACTACCTTTTTTTATCGTTTGTGTGGGTAACCGAACCCCTCTCCTCACGTACAAAATTAAAAAACCACCCGATATTAAAATATATTTAAGATTAAAATTATGTTTAAACTAACTATATAATATTATCTAATTAAACACATATCCAAAATTTAAAAAAAATAATAATAATAAATTATATTCAAATATATTCAAATTATAATTAAAATATTCTAATATAATTTAAATTTATGTATACTTAATTAATACTGACTAGTATATATAATGCGGCTTAGAAATAGTTTAAAAAGAGCCGTCTAAGATGTATGAATATCATCATCTAAATAAATTAAAACATTAATCAAAAAATAACTAAATAACTACCTAAATACTTTAGTAATTATTTAAAGAACAACATAATCAAATATTTATGTAATATAAAAAATTTATAATTAAATAACTCTAACTAAGTGGTTGTGGTAGGAGATTTTTTTTATTCCTTAAGCTCAATTCCTAAGAATAACATTTTAAAAAAATAATCATATTTAATTTTTTTAAAATATTTTTTTCGCACGTGCAATGCACGTGCACATTATATATATCGGTGTACTATCTCCAAGTCGGACCGTGGCTATATCAGCCACCCAGCCGTCCGTGGAAGATTCAAACCCAAAAACCGTGCTTGGGCGCCCCCCCGTACGGCTAGTGTGTGTATATATATATATATATATATATATATATATATATATATATATATATATATATATATATATATATATATATATATATATATATATATATATATATACAGGAGCCTTCTAGTGCGGGACTCTAATTTAAGGAAAAGTACGGAATCACAGGATTTTAAAGACAGCTTGCACAAATTGTACGTTAAGCAATAAAGAGAAGAGTCTTTAATATTAAAGGGGTTTTTTTTTTTCAAGAAAGCCTCTTTTAACTGTCACGCCCCGATTTCGAAGAATCGATAGTTGTCTCCCGGGCGTGATGCCGTGAGAACCTAGGTTGCGATCGCACAAGGCATAGTTATAAGGTTATCCGAAATACAACAGCTAAGAGAGTACGCAGAGAAATTGAACAACACATTGAGGTAGAGAAACTTTTTCTTTTATTGATAATAGACATCATTTACAAGACTCTATTATAATCATGCTGCACGGGCTTCACAAATGACTCGATTACAAAATGAACGCCGATAAGATAGTCGTTCCATACATACATCCCTCAATTTACAGCAAAAGTATTCCAGCCACCTGGCATGAAGGGAAGCCGAGACATGTTTCTTGGACTGATGCAGAGAGTCTTCAAAAGTGGAGTAGCGAGAGTCTTCGACGCGCGGTCGAAGCTTCAAAACTCGAATGTCGCCTTGGTTAGCTGGCACGTTTCTCCGGATTCGCGGCACCTGTGGATAGCGAGGGTCAGTACGATCACATATACTGGCGAGTGGCTAATTAAACCCACGCTTCCATTTGTTCAAGCAGTTTATAAAAATATGTTAGCCATTTTGTGATCTTTCTAGCCATCATGATTGATTTGCATGTTAACATATTAAGAGGCAAGCATTCGATAGGCAAAAAAACATAACTTACGATATATCTTACTCACGGCAGACCATAACGTTGCAGCGTAACTTACCATGTTCCTTCCATGTCATATTTATAACAAACTTATCATTTATGTGCAAGTGTGGGTCACTGGCAATTCAAGCCATCCTGGACATATAGCCTGGTCAAGACGGTGTCCCTTTCAGTGCGGGTAGCTAGCCCCGCTGAAAGTTTTGAATAACCCGTGCTAGCATCCAGCACAGCTATCTTGCATTCCTCCTAGGCTGAAATGGTCCCGTGGCCTCGGGTTGCCGTTCGAGAAAGCGAAGCCTTGCATGCAAGTTGTCCATGACCGTGCTTAAGTTAACAAGTTATTCAAGCACGTTTTATGGTATCGTTGGGACCATTATGTAATCGATTCATTTACTTGGTTTTGCAGAGCCTGAAATAATTATATCTCTTTTCTAGAACCTTATCTTTTCTCTTTTTGAGCATAGAACTTGTATTTTCCAAGTAAATCATTCTAATTTGATACAATTATCTGAGTTCTTGTTTTTGAAACAGAGGGTCAAGGTGAAGGAGGTTAGCCACTCACCTTAGTCTTTTGCTTCAGACGAGAGACTGGTTGGCTGCGCTTAGACGTCGCCTACACGATCACCTGCAATCGCATAAGCAAATGATTAGAACATTATGTTATTCAAGGGATTCGATATGAATGCGAAGTTCAAAAACGTAAGCCATGAAACCATCGAAAACATTCACGAAAACCAAGCCAAAGCCAAATCAAGTGCGGCATAAAAAACCAGAGCAGCGGGAGATCTCTCCCGACTCAGCCGCAGAGCCAATCCTTGAGGCGCAATCCGCTGAATATGGGACTTGATTCCGATGAAGCATTTCCATGACGAGAAAAGGATTTTAATTCAATTGTTCCCGTTCGACCGATTCAACCGTTGCCAACCTATCGGTTCCGACTGAATCGATAGCGATAGTGTTCCTTTCTCGCACCCCATGGACGGAAATAGGGCACAATGTAGGGACGGGGCACTACACCATAACCAACTAAGAAAAATTTTCATCCTCAAAACTTAAGAATAGAACCTACCTCTAAGTGAACAATGAAGGAAACTTCTTTTTCATCTCCGATTCAAGTTCCCAGGTCGACTCTTCGACCAAATAGTTAAGCCAGAGTATACGGACGAGAGGGATCGTTCGATTCTGCAGCATCTTATCCTTGTATTCTAAGATTTGGACTGGCTCTTCAACGTAGGATAAGTCGGGCTTCAGATCCAGCTGACCAAAATCTACCACGTGGCTTGGATTTTGCACGTAGTTTCGCAACTTAGAGACGTGGAAGACATCATGTACACCCACTAGCGCTGGCGGCAGGGCAATTTTGCAGGCCACTGGAGCGACTCGCTTGAGTATTTCGAATGGTCCAACGAATCTCGAACTCCACTTCCCTTTTGCACCAAACCGGGTAACTCCACGCATAGGCGACACTTTAAGAAATACGTGATCGTCTTCTAGAAACTCGAGCGGTCGACGGTGGACGTTCACATAACTTTTCTGACGACTCTTCGCAGTCTTTAATCTTTCCCGAATGAGCTTTACCTTCTCCACGGTCTCTTCTACCCGCTCCGAGTCAAGAATCTGCCGTTTCCCGACTTCATCCCAGCAAATGGGTGATCTACACTTCCGACCGTACAAGGCTTCATACGGCACCATTTGGATGCTGGACTGATAGTTATTGCTGTATGTAAATTCGGCCAGAGGTAGATGAGCGTCCCAACTCGACTTGAAGTCAATTACGCAGAGCCGTAACACGTCTTCGAGAATCTAATTCACACGCTCCGTTTGGCCGTCGGTTTGGAGATGGTAAGCTGAGCTAAACAGCAACTTAGTACCTAGAGCCGACTGAAGGCTACTCCAGAAGCGCGATAGAAATCGTGCATCCCGATCAGAGACGATATATACAGGGACTCCGTGGAGCCGTACAATCTCGTCAAGATAAATCTGAGCCAGGCGATCAACGCTTCAAGTAACTTTAATGACAATGAAGTACGCTGACTGGGTTAGTCGATCAACGATGACCCAGATGGCATCATTTCCCCGCGGCATCTTCGGCATGACAATAACAAAGTCCATAGTGACATGATCCCATTTCTATTCTAGAATGACAAGGTTCTGCATCTCCCCGCCTGGTCTCTGATGCTCAGCTTTCACCTGCTGATAGGCCACGTATTACGACATTAAGTGTGCCCATTTCTCTTTATTTCGTGCCACAGAAGGTCGTACGGAGGTCCTTGTACATTTTTGTGCTGCCAGGATGCAAGGTATGTTTCGTGTAGTGCGCCTCCGTCAATATCTCCTTTCTAAGTTCTGAATCGTCCGAAATGCATAGCCTATCCTTCAATCGAAGCATGCCGGTTTCGTCTTCTACAAAGTCGGTAGCACTATCTGTTAAAATTTGCTCTCGCACTTTCACTACCAGAATAAGTCGTTTTAGCGACGCCTAAAGACGTCGCTAAAACGACAAATTACGTCACTAAAAATATTTACCGACGCAATTACCGACGTTTTGGACTTGTCGCGGAAATGTAAGTCGCGCTGATCTTTAAAACGTCGCCGAACGTCGCAAATACCGACGTTTATCGATGTATATATATGTCGGTATATCCTGGGATATTACCGACGTCTACCTTCGTTTCGTCGGTGGATTAGCGACGTGTTGAAAGTCGCTACACGTCGGTAAAATCCTGGGAACTTACCGACGTTTACCGTCGTTTAAAATGTCACTAAATGTCAGTAATTCTTGGGATTATTACCGACATTCACCGACTTTTACCGACGGTCTCCGACGTATATGGACGTCGATAAACGTCGGTACCCTGGAAAATTTTGCATATTTACCGACGTTTACCGACGCAAACGTACGTCGGTGGACGTCGGTAAACGTCGCTAAATCTGTAAAAAAAATAAAAAAAATAAAATACAGAATGTCCTTTTCTCTCTGCAGTTTAAAAAGATAACCATAAAGACACAGTATAACAGATATCCTTTTCTCACTGGGTTCGCCGACCCCTTCGGTGGAACACTCAACACCGGTAAACGTAAACCACAGAAGCACATTAACATCCAATTGAAACGAATAATAACATAAACAACAGTATAACACAATGTAGCAGGCAACAAATAGAATAGGATCCAACAAATAGAATAGGATCCAACAAATAGAATAGGCACAACCAACAAGTATCCAAATAACCAAGTCTACACCAAATAACAAAGTCAACAACCAAATAACCAAAGTCTACACACAACCAACAAATAGAATAGGATCTAACAAATATGATCCAAACATCTACACAACCAACAAATATCCAAGTCACAAACAAAGGATCAAACAAACACAAACAAACAGTCCTAACTAGGACTACTAGGGATCTGGTGCAGGAGGGGCACCGTCGCGACGAAGGGATAAGAACAACTCATACTCCTCAAGTGAAATCGATACCGATGGAGCAGGCAGTGACATCGGTGGAGTCGGTATCGATGAAGAAGACGGTGGAGGCGGCGGAGTCGACGACGATGAAGGCGCACCCGGAGGACCAGCACGCTCCAACGCTGTAAGTCGCTGGTTGTATGAATCCATGGTAGATAACAGTCTATCACTGCTCTGGACCATCGAATCCGTCACCAATCTCAGCCTATCGGTCATGGTCACCTGTACTGTCTGCAGCTCCGTTATCGTGCGCTATAACCCTCCAACGCTGTGCTCTGTCCTCTCAGTCGTCTCCATGAGCTCCATAATGCCGCGGTCGAGCGCATCCAATCATGCTAGCAGCACAGGATCGTCCGTAGGGTGCTGAGACTGCTCCTCGATCCATCGTAGCAGGTCGTCACGGAGAGACTCCATCATCTGGTGGACTCGGGCAGACTCCTGGGACGGCTGTGGACCATGCACACTAGCAGGAGATGCCCTAGAGGACTGGGTCGCAACTAGGGCGCCATAAGATCCCGTACCGTAGTACGTACCCCTATGGAGTCCACCAGCGGCGGTCATCCACAGCTCATCCACCGACGGAGCTTGAGTGGGCTGCGAGGAAGTACCGGCCTCTCCTGCATTAGGTGCACTAGCAGCCGCCCATTCCCGCAGCCTCTGATACTCGGCCTAGAAAGTATGGATAGTACTCTATAATTTCTAATATCTAATTAATGTACTTATTATTACTAACTACATGAATATTTATTTGGATCATATTTACTAAGTTATATTAAAATTGACACGAAGTATTAAATTAAGATAACGTATTGTAATACTTACATAGGTCTGCTCGGCCCTCTCGTCAATAAGGCCTTCGCCCTTCCGATGGGTGGCCAGGAAGACGGTCACCATGTCGGCGTTACCGACCTTTCTTACCTGTAATTAAATATATTATCTTAGTAATAATTTATCGATTTTGCATTAAAATAATATTTCTAAAAGAGAAAGACATACCAGACGACGAAAATATTCCGTCATCGGAATCGACCCACCGTACCACTTCGAGGCATGTTGCCTAGCCGCCTTGGCCTTCTCCGACTTCTCCTTGTAACTTGGCTCGTCGAATCGAGCCTTCATCGCATTCCACTGATCAGGGGTGATCCAACCTTAGATCGGCTTTCCGACACGATCACGATCCTTCTGATCATTAATAGCGTCGCAGATCAGCTTGGCAGCGACGGCAGGAAACATTCCCTCGATAAGCTCGGCCCGGTACGGTGGATAGAAAAACATATCCTAGAAGAGCGCAAACCAAATATTTATCAGTTATATATAATATAAATTAATTATATGATTCATATTAAAAGCAGATCTATTTTAACCTTGAAGTGCGTAAACCAGTAGTTCTTCCTTTTGTCTGGAGCATCCGAGTAGTTAATCTAAGGACCACCATAATTATGCCTCAGCATGTGGCCTAGGCGTCTCTGTACCTCTGGGGGACGACATCTATACAGATATATTATATTCATGAAAAAAATTAATTTATGATAAAAATAGAAGAAAAAAATTATAAACTAAAACACCTACTTTGTACCGTCGGCCCAGATCTCCGTCCTCCTCTCCTCCGGAGGTGTGCACGCATCATCTGCATGATACTGGTCGGCCGTCGGCGCAGCCGCCTCGGCCGTCGGAAGGTGCGTTGTTGTGGACATCCACATAAGGCTCGTACTCCGATGCTAAAGACACAAGTTCTCCGTACTCGCTCCACTGATAGTAATTCGGCGTGAAACCCTTCAAGTATAAGTGATACGTGACATCCACTTCTGGATGATATTTCAAGTTGCGACATCTCACACACGGACACTTAATTTTGGTATCGTCCATGTACTGAGGGAACGCCTTGGCAAACTGCAGGAACTGGTGTACACCCTCTATGAATTCATCCCGCATACTGCATATGTCATCAGGATGATGGTTGTACATCCACGAACGATTCTGCAGATAGTAATTCAGCTCCATATCCATTTGAGGATAATTCTGTAAGATAGATACATGCACATTACAGTCAGTGAATGAATGTTAAGGCAGTTTAGATATGGATGCACAATTTCGATAGAGGTCAGTAGAGAGTGACAGTTTAGAGAAAACTGAGATTATTGGTGAGGTATAATTGTACTTGTAGGAGTACACGACACCAACTATCCAATATCGACCCTTTGGGTCTACAAGAGTTACTTCACTCAGTTTGTCAAGACAAGTAAAACTTTTTAAATTAATATCCAATATCGACCCTTTGGCCTGTGCTTGAGCAGTATCCTAACTCAAACTATCTATCCTAACTAATAAATTAATTTCCTACTTTAACATCTACTAACTCTCATATTCCTTCTAACATAAACTAATATCCTAATCTTAACTAACCCTTTAACTGAAACTAATATCTAAACAATGCTAATCATGAACTAACACCCTAACCTGAAGTCCACACTGCTCAAGCACGGGCCATAGGCCAAGTTATAAGGTAAAATGCAGGCAACTGCCTGTAGCTACAAGGTAAAACCAAATGTTGACGGTATATATACCGTCAACATTTAAAAAGTTTACTTGTCTTGACAAACTGAATGAAGTAACTCTTATAGGCCCAAAATGTACTCTATATATTCTTACTTATGCAAGCCTTTTAAGGCAATCAACGTTATGCTAGATTTCCGAAAAAATCTATAACTCTGATAGGCCCAAAAGGCTTGGCATAAGTAAATTTAATTTCTAGAGAATGGTTCAAAACACTGTACCAATCATACCTATATTTCTAAGATACTCTATACACTCTAGGTACTAGGACTGAACTAACTTTCTAACACTCTAATGACACTCACTCACATATACCCACTCTTACTTAGGAATACTAAGATCTGACACATACTAAGATCTGACACATACAGAAAAGAGAATAGCAGGGAGTTTCTCTCCTCTAGACCCTCAATTTATAGGTACAGGCTAGAGCACTGTCAGCCATAGATGATGCTCTGATTTTCAAAAAATCATGCGTCGATGACACTTCAATTGAAAGCGATGAATCATGCACCTTGATTCATGTGACATGCGACTGTTAAGTGCAAAATAGATGCCTCAATTTTTGCGTCAATGCGCCAATATCGCTCAAACTTTCAAAAAGATTGTCTGTTCATGATCACATTGGTTTACCCCTTTTTTGGTACTTCAACAACCTCATTTTTCGCTTAAAAACTTATACTGTATATATGAGGATGGAAAGGGAAGAGGGAGAGTAGGCCCCTTATAGAGAGCTTAGTCATGTTTTAAGGGGGTGGCTTATCGCACAAGTGTCCATGACATAAAGGTGCATGGGTGCTCACGCAGGTAAATGTGTTTGTTCTCGCCCGCAGTAATAGAACAAGCACACACGTGCGAACAGTTATAGATCTGGTGCACCCCTAGTGGTTGTGTTTCTCAAGAACATAAATGCGTATGCGGGTGGGTTTAGTACGGGTGTGCGACTAGCGGTACATAGGTATATGTGCTCACCCATGACTAAGAACAAGAGCAAACATGTGCATGCCCAAACAAAGATAACGTTTATGATTGATCATAAAAATGACCTTGGATGCGCTAAAATCAGTCGAGAATCGGATTAAAACCGATTTAGATTTTTTTTCTATTGAGTTAAAAACCAGAACTTACAAGTCTTAGTCTTGGGTTCTTAGCGACCATCTTGCTAGAGTTGTTACTTGGTCAAGAGGATGTTATTTTAATTATCTTATTTTTTGATGGGCTCATCTTTGGACTAATAGGTTATATTCCCAAATGTTGATCCTCAAAATCATGCTAGGTATCGTGAAGTATACCAATTCTTAACATTTTTATTATTATTATTATTATTATTATTATTATTATTATTTACACACCCACCGACACTCTAAATAGTTACTAACACTCCGACCTGAAAACTACCCTAGTGGTGATTACCAAGTATGTTTTATTTTCTTGTAGTGGTGTGTGTGTGTGTCGTGTGTGTCGTGTCTGTGTGTGTGTATGTCGTGTATGTCGTATCGTGTCTGTGTCAGGATGTCAGGAGGAGGAAGTTAGGGTTAGGGTTTACCTACCTTGGTCGAAGTCGGGTCGGGGTCGTCGGGGATGGAGCAGCGGTGGAGACGGGTTGACGTCGGAGTCGGGTCGGCGACGACGAGGAGAATCAACGGTGGAGGGGGGACGCTGGAGGAACGGGGGTCGCCGCAGGGAAGGGGGTCACCGCGGAGAGGGGGTAGCTGGAAGGAGGGGTCGCCGGAGGGAGGGGTCCCCGGAGAGGAGAGAGAAAGGGGGAGAGAAATTTGGGAGCGGAAGATTGAAAATTTTGAGTGAAAGAAAATAAAAGATCGATCAGGTGGAACCCTATATGAAACATTTTTGCGACGTCCACAAAGGACGTCGCTAAATGTCGCTATTCAATAAAAAACTGGCGACGTCCCTAATATGGAGTCACAAAATGTCGCTGAGTTAAACAAAATAACGACATTCTGCGACTAGACCTGACATCAGCTTTCCAATACATAATGTGTGGCGAACGGTCGCTAAACGTCGCTGATAGTGACGTTAAGCGACGTTTTTATACAACGTCGCTAAATTCATAAATATTACCGACGTATATGACTTGCGTCGCTAAATTCGTCGCCAATATAACTTATTTTGGTAGTGTTTCTTCGGGTACGGATCATCCTTCTGAGCGGTCTTGATCTTTTCTCGTAAGCTCGGCTCTAGCTGCATATGTGCCAACTGCACACCCCTGAATCGAACTCGGAGTTCAATGTCCATCTCTTCTAGGTCGCGTAGCAATCTGCGGTCGATGGATAACGAGACAATACACTTTCGACTCAAAGCATCTGCCACAACATTTTTTTTCCCTGCGTATAGTTAATAGTTAAATTGTAATCTTTGATCAGTTCAAGCCAACGCCTTTGCCGCAGGTTCAGTTCCCTTTGCGTGAGTAGATACTTAAGGATCTTGTGGTCCGTATAGATCGTACACACCATGCCATAAAGATAGTGATGCCACAATTTCAATACGAACACAATTGCCGCTAACTCCAAGTCATGAGTAGGGTAATTCTTTTCGTGCGGCTTTAGCTGTTGGGAAGCAAAAGATATCACCTTGTTCCGCTGCATCAGCACACACCCCAAGCCCTGACCGGACACATCCCTGAAGTTCTGGAATCCCTTAGTCCCTTCTGGAAGTGCGAGTATCGAGGCCAAGATAATTCGTTACTTTAACTCCTGGAAGGAAGTTTCACAGTCGTCTGACCATTCAAATGCGACTCCTTTTTGGGTGAGGCGAGTCAGAGGCGGTACGATCTTCGAAAAGCCTTTCACGAAGCGTCGGTAGTATCCTGCTAAGCCAAGGAAGCTTCGAATCTCGTCGACTAATACTGGTCGTTTCCAATCGGCAATGGCTTCAACTTTCTTTGGGTCGACTGCTATGCCTTCGGAAGAAATGATGTATCCGAGGAATGCGACGCTGCTCAGCCAAAATTCACACTTGCTCTGCTTCGCATACAACTGATTTTCCTGAAGTGTCTGAAGCACGGTCCGCAGATGCTCAGCGTGTTGTCGCTTATCCTTTGAGTAGACGAGTATGTCATCGATAAAGACTACTACAAACTTGTCGAGGAAGGGTCGAAATACCCAATTCATTAAATCCATAAAAGCAGCTGGGGCGTTCGTTAGGCCGAACGGCATAACCAGAAACTCGTAATGGCCGTATCGAGTGCGAAAGGCTGACTTCGACACGTCGTCTGGCTTGATCTTGAGTTGATGGTAGCCCGATCAAAGATCAATTTTAGAAAATACCATAGCTCCTTGCAGCTGATCAAACAGGTCGTCTATACGGTACAATAGATATTTGTTCCGGATGGTGGACTTGTTCAGCTCGCGGTAATCGATACAAAGATGCATTTAGCCATCCTTTTTCTCGACAAATAACACGGGTGCTTCCCATGGCGAGATGCTAGTTCGTATGAATTCTTTGTCGAACAACTCTTGTAACTGTACGTTGAGTTCTTTAAGCTCTGCAGGGGTCATTCTGTATGGGGCTTTAGAGATCGGCCTGGTATCGAAGACTGTGTCAATGGATGGTGAACTCTATTTCTCTATCAGGTGGCATGCCGGACAGCTCGTCCGAAAACACATCTAGGAATTCTGCCACAACGTCGGTCTGACCCGCATTTGTACCCTCTTGTTGTATGTCTTGAACGGACACTAGATAGCATTCACACCCGGAATACAGCATCTGTCAAGCCGATATTGCTGAGATCACCATGCAGGTCGACGATGCCTCACCACATGAATAGCAGAATTCAGGCACTCTAGGTATACGGAAGGTAACCGTCTTTTCGGCACAGTCGATGGTTGTGTTGCACGGACCGAGCCAATTCATTCCCAGAATGATATCGTAGTCCTTAATGTCTAGGACTATCGTATCGAGACCTACCTTTTAACCACCTATACAGATGATTCCGTTTTCGCAGGCTAAGTTTGCAAGGAGTGACGTACCCGACGGTATGTTGACCCTAAGATTTAGGCCTATCGGTGTTACAAAAAAATTTCTGTTCGACAACAAAATATGGCGATATTAAGCTATGCGTAGAACCTGAATCAAACAGTACACGAGCATGTTTTTTATTGAAATGCAGTATAACTGTCACGACTGTGTCAGATGCAAATGCTTCGTCCCGGGTCATACCGTAGACGCGTCCTTGGGCATTGGGGCGGTGGTTTTGGCCATTTTATGGCACGGTTTGTTGGGCTCTTTGTGCTGGACCCTGATTCCCTGGACGGTGTTATTGATGTTGAGACATCGTTGGGTTCGGCCTTCTGGTCGGACAGTTTGTGTGCAGATGGCCCGTCTTGCCACAGTACCAGCATCCGCCTTCAGAGACATGCCATTCATTTGTATGGTGCCCAAAATTATTATATTTGTGGCAACAAGTTCCTGGATTCCATCCTTGGTATCCTCCCTGATTGCCGTTATTTAGACGCTTGTTCGTATTGTTTCCTCCCGTATTGCTACGGCGCTTGTGGTTGTATGTTTGTATAGCGCCAGGAGCTCCTGGGGATATTGGTGCTTAAGACGGAAAGCGTAATTCAGAGACTCGTCCATGGTCTTGTATTCAGGCACCGATACATGGACAGAGATAGATATTGACGCAGACCCACTTCGAACCGTCGAGCATAACTCTTTGTCGTCGGCAAGAATGCTCTAGCAAATTTGGCTAATTTATAGAATTCTGCTGCATACTGCCGCACCGTCATGTTCCCTTGCTTCAACTACATAAATTTATTTTCTTTTATGTCGAACGGCTGCGGGAAGGTACTCGATTTCAAATGCCTTTCTGAATGTAGCCCAAGGAATCGTCGTTGTCTCGTCTTCACGTTAGATTACTTGCTTTTGCATGGACCACCAATTATGCGCGTTCAATCAGAGTAGAAGTTGCGCACATATGACTTTCTTTGAGTTATCGACACCCAGAAGTTCAAATCGATCTTCTAGCTCCTCCAACTAGTCGATCGCCAGAGAGGGATCTTCAATACTGTTGAAGGAAGTGCGATAATTCTTCGTGAATTTTGACACCTCGAAGTTGGAACTTCATGGTGTTGCAGGTAGACGCTCGAGCACTTCTGGTTCGATTTCAATTGGTCGGAACGCAAGCTCGATCACGGTAGGCGTTGTCGCAGAATTATTGTTATTGGCTACAACTATCTGGACTATCTTCTGAAGAGTGTCAAGCTGCTTCTGCTACAACTTGAATTGGGCCTCGAATCGGTTCTCAAACTGAGTCTGTCGTGCCTTCGTCTGCTGTCGATGAAGCTCATTCTGGCGCTGGTTGGCCTCGGCCTGACGTTGTTGTGCCTCTAGCATACGCAACATCCGTTCAATCGGGGCATTCGAGGGTTCAGGCGATGAGCAACTCGAGCCGCTCGAGGCACTCTCCTCGTTCACGGCCGTAGCTTTTCCAGCTTTTGGAATATGAAAGCAACTCTCGTTAGTTTCAAAAAATGTCATGGGTTCACCATTTGGAACTACTCATCTTATCGACACGAGATCAACGGTTCGAGACTAGAGACTCGAGACTGGAGGCCAAGGACGTAAAGCTGTGCTTTGATACCATTATGTTACGCCCCGATTCCGAAGAATCGATAGTCGTCCCCCAGGAATGATGCCGTGCGAACCTAGGTTGCGATCGCACAAAGCATAGTCATAAGTTTATCCGAAACACAACAGCTAAGAGAGTACGTAGAAAAATTGAACAACATATTGAAGCAGAGAAACTTTTTATTTTATTGATAATAGACAACATTTACAAGACTCTATTACAATCATGCCACATAGGCTTCACAAAATGAATCGATTACAAAAGAATGCTAATGAGATAGTCGTTGCATACATACATCCCTAAATTTATAGCAAAAGTATTCTAGCCACCTGGAATGGAGGGAAGCCGAGACATGTTTCTTGGACTGATGCAGAGAGTCTTCAAAAGTAGAGTAGCGAGAGTCTTCGACGCACGGTCGAAGCTTCAAAACACAACATCGTCTTGGTTAGCTGGCACGTTCCTCCGGATTCGCGACACCTGCGGATAGCGAGGGTTAGTACGATCATATGTACTGGCGAGTGGCCAATTAAACCCAAGCTTCCATTTGTTCAAGCAGTTTATAAAACATGTTAGCCATTTTGTGATCTTTCTAGCCATCTTGATTGATTTCCTTGTTAACATGTTAGGAGGCAAGAATTCGATAGGCAATAAAATATAACTTATGATACATCTTACTCACGACAGAGCGTGACGTTGTAGCCTAACTTACCATGTTCCTTCCCTGTCATATTTACAACGAGCTTATCATTTATGTGCAAGTATGGGTCACTGGCAATTCAAACCATCCTGGACATATAGCATGGTCAAGACGGTGTCCCTTTCAGTGCAGGTAGCTAGCCCCACTGAAAGTTTCAAATGACCTGTACTAGCATCCAGTACAGCTATCTTGCATTCCTCCTAGGCCAAAATGATCCCGTGGCCTCGGGTTTCCATTCGAGGAAGCGAAGCCTTGCGAGCAAGTTGTGTCACGACCCGCACCCACTGTGAGGGTACGATTATGTAACAGCGCCAAGCCTACGTCGCAGCGTCGGCGGTATAACGCTGTTCTAGGTCATGAACTATAACTAACATAATATGAAATACTCTCTAAAGGAGGCCAATCACAGAAGGTACAACTCAATCACAATCTAAAGGTAGAATATAGCATGATGGAATAGATAGGAAAATCCTCAACTGAGGTACAACAAAGTGAAATAAACATAAGTCTCAACATCTCCACAAATATACAACTCTGAAATCAAGACAACAACTAACATGAAAAGAAAGAGCACTCTAGACTATCTATGCTATACATGGGTATCATCCTCAGCAGCTGCCTGAACCTCCCCAGGGGTCTAGGTCGCGAGTGTCATCTAGGCAAGCTCCATAGTAAGGGGTGCAGGGTTCCTTATCATCCTCTGTAAAATTTTCAACAGGTCCAGTCAGGACGGGAGCGAGCACAATACATCTCACGCAGATCATAACAGGTTAGAAAATATAAACATGCAAGAGAGTACGATACATAAAACTGAAAAAAAAAGTACATGATATAAATAGAGAGAGAACTGTAATGAAAATATCTACTACAAGTAGAGAGCTACCAGTGACTAGTGATTTAGAGTACAAAGTCGACATGTGAACGGCTGGATTTGCACATGAATATACTAAAGAGACGCACATGGTTATACTACTTTGGAATTGTTTACATGACTATTTATACTCCCCCATACCCCAATCAATACACAAGGATCCAGACAAGTTATGTTACGTACATGATTTTCATATGAAAGCCCATAGATGGGTGTACATGAAGTATACATGAGGGCTCAGAACTGAGTGCACAAGAATTCTACATGAAGGCCCATGAAGGGTACACATGAAGTATAGGTTATACATGAAATACACGAAAAACATGATCGAACATGAGAGCACATGAGAGTACACGAGCGAGCATGAACGAGCATGAAGCACATGAGAAACATGAATAACATGAGAGCGAAGAATACATGATGTACATGAAACACACGACATGATGTATCCGATGCTCCCGAGGGGAATAACATCTCAATGTAGGGATCCATATAGTACCAATCCGTGATGATATCGTGACAGCATCAAATAAGGTAAACTAGAGCAGAAATATAATCCTAAGCAAGTTATGAAATGATCAGAGAATGTACTCGCCTGGTATCTGAATAGCTATGAGAATATACTGTTCGAGATGAGGTATCTGACTCCTATTTAGAGCAACACAAGTCAAGATGTATATAGGGGATGAATAATAAAATGTACAATACATCTGCATGCTGTCTAGGTCAAACTAGACTATAGTCAACACTTGGTCAACTCTAGTCAACCACACTAGTCAAACTAGGTCAACTAGGTCAAGTCCTAGCCCAAAAAGTCTCACTAAGCCTAACCAGTCTATCCTAGCAAGTACACACCAATACAAGTCACACAAGTCTACATGACCCTAATCATCAGCATATTCCATATACACAAGACTACACAAAGGATACCATAGGCTACACTATATAGGCCATGAGCCAAATTCATATATTAGGCAATACACCCATTTCTACCATATATCTATTTACATACTATTTATGGACAATGCAACATCTATATTACATTACCTATATAACATTAAGTTATATTATATTATATTATAAATATATATATATATATATATATATATGTAAAAAATATATATATATATATATATGTATATATATATATATATATATACACACACACACACACACACACACACACATAGAGTGGAATAGGGAATATTGCATATGTGGGTGTGTGCACTCATTTGTGAGGAAACAGTGTAACAAGTGTGAGAGTGTCCTGTGTGTTTGTGGCAGTTTTGTTTATGGGTGTGTGTGTCATTATAGCATAGGCATGTGTGTGTGGCTGTATTTGTAGATAAGTGTCAAGTAGTGTACAGATATTGAACATGTGAAGGGTGTACATGTGTGTGTTCAGTCCACAACATTCTCAGGATTTCAGTCCCAGGTTCTCATGTGTAAGTGTGTGTGTCATTAGGATAACATCCTGTTCTCAGGAATTCAGACGGTGAAGTGTATGGTGAGAGAGTTAGTGAGTGAGTGAGTGAGTGAGTGAGTGCGTGAGTGAGTGAGTGAGTGCTTGAGTGTTTGAGAGTACAAAAGTGTATGCTAGTGTGTACATTATAGTTCTCAGATTTAATGTGTGTGACAGTGTGTTTGCAACCCAGGTCTTAACAGTGTATACAAGATGAACAAATCAGTGTGTAGATACATAGGAAAGTAGTGTGAAATATCTAAGATTTCAGACTTGTGTGTATTAGTCAACAATTTATCTCAAAACCCAATAAAACTCGAAATCAATCACTACCACAACTATGAATCCTAATGTAACTAGCTCAGCAAAATATAGGAAAGTCACATAGACATTTGAACCAACAAATTAGGGAAATACTATGGAAATCAACTCTCAAGCTTTGTAATGTAAACCATAAATTTCAGTTTAGAAGTAAAGGGTTTAACATACAACAATGAATGAAGGTTTCAGTTCAGTTATAAAGGATCTCATTTAGTATAACATTCAGTTCAACATCAGCCAGTTAATCACAAGGGAAAAGAAATTGTTCTTAGCTATAGAAAGGAAGGAAATCAGTTTTTATAAGAAAAAGGAAATCAAGTTAACATGTAGATATACTCAGTTTAACAGAAGAACTCAGATTTCTATTAAGCATTCAGTCATCTAAAACCCCAAACCTAGGCCATCAACTCTGTTCTCTGGTTCAGTACATGAAGGGTGTTCAGTTATGCAACCCAGACATTAAAACTTGCTAATCGAAACATTCAAATAGGAATTATCATTCAAACCCAGACATTCAAATAGGAAAGGAAATCAATTCATGACATTCAAACTTGCTAATCGAAACCCAGACATGTACAACCCAAACCCAGTTATGATAACACATTATCACAGTTATGTCAACATATATAAACATCTAAAATTATCATAAATTAGCATTCAAAATCATCAAGAACTGGAACTAATAGAACTGTTCTCAGTTTTAACAATTTGAGTGTCAAAACACACTAGAACATCCCCAAATTCATCCAACCCTTGCAATTAAAGCCCCTCATAAAGCCGAACACATAAACACAGATCTGGGATGATATAACAGTTATAAAACATATCAATTTGTAGTTGAACTCACTTAAACTCATTCGAAAAAACAGAAAATATATACATTACTGTACAGTTCATCAAAACCCAGTTCCCAACCCAAAACACATTTGAAAATCCAATTCATTGTAAACAAAAGGTTGGTAATGTGAGTGTCATATGTGTTGGTGTCAGCCATAACCAAACGTATCCACCAAGTGGACACAAACGTGTCCAATACAGTAAAAACCCAAAACTGGGACTGTCACTGTCTGTCCTCGTGCGTGCGTGTCGAACCGTCGTGGGCTCGACACAGGGCTCGACACAGGGCTCGAAGTGGGTCGAGCTTGTGCATATGGGTTCGTCCATAGTAGGGCTAGGATTCCCATACCCTGACCTGGGTTGAACCTGTGTCATGTCCAAGTTCCAGTCGTGTGTCAGAGCCGACTGATCGACTGGGGCTGTGCAGTACAAACTCGATGTAGACACGAGAACTCCCTCGACACAGCACCATCTCTCCCCAAACTTTGGGGACACACTGACAGTCGTGCCCCCCATATTCTCACCAAAAATTGTGTGTCTAAGTGTCGTATCCAGGGAGAAATGGACACGAGGTAGCAGGGCACTGAACCGAGTCAGTAAGCAGCGTGTCCAACCCCTCGTGCACCCGACACAGACACAAAAATACTATCACCTCTTCACGAAAATTAAAGTACTCATATAGATCTATAAAACCCTTCAAACACTTTTCAAAAATAAAGAAATAAATATGAGTGTGGCATTTCATCAAACAGTTCACTGTATAGACTGATACGTTTTCGATACAGACACGAAATGGACACGAATCGACACCAAACCTATGCTAGCTACTAGGGGACTCCTAGGGCTATGCACTCATGGAAAGAAATCGAAATCTAATGGTGATTATGAGGGTTTACCTATTGGTTGAACTTTTAATAAAAAGCTTCAAAAAGGGGGGAATCTTCTTGCTAGCCAAAATCTCCAAATTGATTTAAACCTGAGATTTCTCTCCATGAACATCAAGTAGAGATTGATAGAACCTAATGCAAAAGATTTGAGCCAAAAAGGACTTGAAATAAGAAAGTTAAGGATTGGGGAAAATGGCTCTTTACCTCTTTCTTCAAAACTTAGAAAACTAATAAAAGAGGCAAGAACAAGGAAGAGAGGCTTTATAGGGGGATCCCTAGGGGGCCGGCTACAATAGGAAACTAGGGTTAGGGTTTCTAGTTAGTGGGCTTTGGGCTTTCTCTAGGCTAATCAAGTTCAACATTTTATAGGCCCATTTCACTAAATCAAGTCTCACTAACTAAAACTCCTATTTAGATCCTAACTAGATATTTTCTAGCCACAACTTAAGTTAACCATTCTAACTTAGCCCATGGGTT
>JANAVB010041018.1:2713390-2753390 GCA_029216955.1 Iris pallida
GGTGATCGATGAGGGTTTCGGATGTGCTGTGACGCGAGAAGTGGTCGGGGGGGGCTGTGGCGCTCGGGTTGCGCTGGGTGCGGCGCGTCGGCGAACACGTCGGTGGCGGGTTGGGGCTGTGAGCGTCGACGGAGAGGCTGGATGAGGCTCGCCGGAGTTAGGGTTTGTAGTTTAGGGTTTGGGGCTGTCGGAGGCGGGTTTTGTGGGTGGCTGGGTGGTGTTTTAGGGTTAGGGTTAGGTCTGGGGAAGAAGGGGCTTTTATAAAGGGGTTGAGTCGGTCGGGGGGGTGGCGTGCGCTGGCCGAATGGCGGGGGCAGTCAGCCGGTCAGTCGTCGGTCAGTCGGGGTGGGTAGAATAAGGGTTTAGCAATTAGGTCCTCCTAGTTTAGGTTATTACAGATAGGTCCCTAAGGTAGATAAATGCAATTATAATTTGTATCCTCATTTAAAACAATTCATTTTATTACAACTGATATTGTAACAATTCTAATAATTACAAACTATATTAAAACAATTCTAATTATTACAAAATGATATTAAAACATTTTAGAAAATTTTAAATTGATATTTTTGTATTTAAAACCTATTTAAAAATCATTTAAAAATTTTAAAAAAATTCCTAAAATCATATAAATATTTTAAGGCTAAATGTGACATTAAAAAATTAATTAACACTAATTAAATAAATTTTGAAAAACAGGGGCTTACACCTCTTATTGAGCGCTCAACCTAAACGAGATACAATCCAACACAAGGATGTCAGTAAATCTGTACTGAAAATGTACAAGGAGAAAAGTTGGATGAAAATAAGTATTGTTTGAGAAATAATATTCTCATCAGTCATACACAGACCGTGGTATAGAGAGAAATCCGCAACAGTGATATACAGACCGCGGTATAGAGAGAGAATATTCGCAACAGTGATATACAGACCGCGGTTTAAATCGTGTCTGAAATCGTACTGCCTAGTCGGTCTTGATTGACCAAATTTTTTTGGCCTAAGTTAGCAGGGGATGATAGCGCCATTGGGTTTGTTGATGGGAAAGAAATACGGAAACCTTCCCCATACCAGAGAGTACCTGCGAGAGAACCGAGCAATACAACGCACGAACCAAAACACCAAAATATACCACGCAGACACGAGAATTTTTGACGTAGAAAACCCTTACGAAAAAAATCACGGGCGATCGGAGTCCAACCCTGAGAAGCCTTCACTAATGAAATAAAGGAGTACACCCTCTACAAACTTCTTCCGATCCAAATCGGATCCCCACAACACTTAGAAGCAAGATAATAATTACAAAGCTACAAAGAACAAGGACGACGAGTAGATATTATCCGAACACGATCCTCCTTCAAAAATGGCCTTCAATCCTCCTTCTTCTCTCCCAAAGTTGCAATGGCACTCTTGCCTCTTTTCTCTCTCTTGTCTTCAATGTTGTGCTTTCATTAGGGTTAGGAATAACCATGTATAAACCCCCCTAATCCGCAGCAAAACCTGGACCATAGGATACGATCCAACGGTGATTAAATCATCCTGAAAAATGCTTCAGCCCCGACACACAGAGTTCGGCCAGAACTCTGTCCGGGCATAGAGTTCGGCCAGAACTCTGTGTTCTGCTTCCAGCAAGGTTCTGGAACAGGGAGGCAGAGTTCGGCCAGAACTCTCCCCTGGGGCAGAGTTCGGCCCGAACTCTGCCCACCTTCTTCCAGCAGCTCCTCCCGACTGCTCCCGAGCTTCTTCGTCTTCTCCGACTGGCCTCGTCACCTCCCCGAGATTCTCTGACACACAGACGGCGCTCGTCGCACTCCGGGGTCTTCTCCACATAGGTTGGGAACCCCACCCACTCCAACAAATCTTCCCCTTCACAACTAGGTGGAGGAGGTCGTCTTTCCGACGATCTGCCTGCAGTACTCAAACTTTCTCCTCGGTAGAACCTTCGTGAGCATGTCTGCTCCATTGTCATCAGTATGAACCTTCTCAAGCACCACGTCCTTCTTCTCAACCACACCCCGTATCCAATGATACCGAGTCTCGATGTGCTTGGACCGACTATGAAATGTCTGGTTCTTCACAAGGTGAATAGCACTCTGACTGTCGCAAAGCAAAGTATACTGCTCTTGCTTCTGTCCTATTTCCTGCAACAGCTTCTTCATCCACAGCAGCTCCTTGCAAGCCTCCGTTGCCGCAATGTATTCCACCTCCGTCGTCGACAAGGCAACACACTTCTGCAACCGCGACTACCACGATATCGCTCCTCCGACAAACATCATCACATAGCCCGAAGTCAATCGTCTCGTGTCTACATCTCCAGCCATATCAGCGTCGGTATACCCAACCAGCTTCGGCTCGTCACCACCAAAAGAAAGTCTCCAATCGGCAGTGCCCTGAAGGTACCGTAGAATCCACTTGACCTCACTCCAATGTACCCTTCCAGGATTTGAAAGATACCTGCTAACTGTGTCAACTGCATGAGCGATGTCTGGCCTCGTACACACCATAGCATACATAAGGCTCCCCACAGCTGAAGCATATGGAATCCGCTCCATATCTTCTTTTTCGTCCTCGGTAGATGGACACTGCTCCTCAGTAAACTTAAAGTAGGACGCAAGGGGAAAACTCACTTTCATCGACCCGTCCATACCGAAAAGCTAAAGTACCCGGTGAATGTACTTCTTTTAGGACAAATGTAGCAGCTTGGACTCTCTCTCTCGGCTGATCTCCATCCCAAGAATAGTCTTCGCTGCTCCCAAATCCTTCATAGAGAAGGCCGTGCCCAGTTGGTGCTTCAACTCCGCTATCCTAGTGGCGTTCCGACCCACTAATAGCATATCATCAACATAGAGCAATAAATGATAAAATCATCCTCGACAAAATACCTCACAAAAACACAGTGATCCGACGTCGTCCGTGCATAGCCATACTCTCCCATAAACGATTCGAACTTCCTGTACCACTGTCTTGGAGCCTGCTTCAGACCATACAAGCTCTTCCTCAATCGGCAGACCAAATGTGACTTGCCCTTCTCACAGAATCCCTCTGGCTGCTCCATGTATAACTCCTCCTCAAGATCACCGTGGAGGAATGCCGTCTTCACGTCCATTTGCTCGACCTCCAAGTCGAGACTGGCTGCCAATGCTAGCACCACCCGAATAGACGAATGCTTGACGACAGGCGAAAAGATCTCATCATAATCTACGCCTTTTCGCTGACCGTAACCTTTAACTACCAGCCTCGATTTGTATCGAGGGCGAGTAGCATCATCCGTCTGCTTCACTCTAAACACCCATCGATTCTTCAAAGCCTTCTTGCCCTTTGGCAACCGCACCAGCTCATAAGTGGAATTAGTGTGCAAGGAACTCATCTCCTCCTGCATAGCCTCCATCCACTCATGCCTGTGTTCATCTTTCATAGCCTCTACAAAACTTTCGGGCTCTCCCCCGTCAGTCAGTAGCACATACTCACCAGGTGAGTATCTCGTAGATGGTCGACGATCTCTGTCGCTCCTTCTCAGTAGAGCCACTGTTGCTGGCTGTATACCAACAGCCTCCTCCTCTTCAGGAACTGCCTCCTTGGCATGCTCATCCTCCTGAGGGACACCCTGACCACCATCAGCAGACTGATGATCAAGGTTGGAAGCAACTCGATGTACTGGCTCTCCCATAATTGGATCCTCTGCGATGTCCTCTGGAAACTGCTCGAAGCGAAATAACTCTAACTCAGACAATTTCTCAGCCTCAAAAGGCGTCTCGGAATCCTGAGTGTTGGTCATGGTCTGATCCTCGATGAATACCACGTCCCTGCTTCTGTAGAGCTTTCTTCCCACCGGGTCGTAGAGTCTATAGCCAAACTCATCCCGACCATAGCCGACAAAGACGCATCGCCTCGTCTTCGGCTCAAGTTTGGTCCTCTCGTCCTTCGAAACATGCACGAAGGCCTTACAGCCAAACACTCGTAAGTGATTGTATGACGGCTCTTTGCCGTACCATACTTTGTCAGGCACATCACCGTGCAAAGGAGCACTAGAAGACAAATTAATAACATAAGCAGCTATGAGAAGAGCCTCACCCCAATAACTGTCCGACAAGTTTGCTTCTGACAGCAAACACCGCACCCTCTCCATCAGTGTCATGTTCATGCGCTCCGCTACACCATTGAGCTGAGGTGTCTTGGGCGGAGTCTTCTGGTGTCGTATCCCTTGCTCTCTACAATAAGCATCAAAGGGGCCGATGTATTCGCCACCGTTGTCAGACCGAACACATAACAACTTATTCCCCGTCTCTCTTTCAACAGAGGCCAGAAACTCTTTGAAAGTGGACAGCACCTGATCCTTGGTCTTTAAGGCATATATCCAAACCTTCCTGGAACAGTCATCAATAAAAGTTATAAAGTAAGAAGTACCACCAATAGATTTTACCTTCATAGGACCGCAGACATCCGAGTGAATCAACTCAAGCAACGCCGGCTTCCTTGAACTTGGATGACTTTGAAAAGACACCCTATTTTGCTTCTCAGCTAAGCAATGCGTGCACTTCTCCAACTTTGTAGACTTGAGCCCTGGAATCACCTTCATGTTCACCGAGTTGCTCATCCCCTTCTCGCTGATATGGCCGAGCCGCCTGTGCCACAACTCGGTAGACGCATCACTGACTGCGTTCACCTCCTGTGCTCCTTGTGCGCTCCCCTCCATATAGTAGAGACCGGACTTTTTGCTTCCTCTGGCAATCACCATCGAACCTCTGGAAAGCTTCCATTGACTATTTCCGAAGAGACTGAAGAATCTCTCGTCATCCAACCTTTCAACCGACACCAAGTAGAAACGGATATCAGGGACATGACGAACATCTTTGAGAACAAGAACTGCACCTGTCTTCGTTCTCAAATGCACATCTCCAACGGCAACCGCCTTCGACACATCTTCATTGCCCATCTTCAACACTCCACAGTCGCCTGTTGTGTAAGTAACAAATAGTGCCCTGTTGTGAGATACGTGTGCTGAAGCCCCTGAATCCACCAGCCAAAAATTGTCATCGCAGGCGAGGTTTGTAATGACCTCATCACCTACGACGATCACATCGCCTCCATGTATCGAGGCCGCCGATGTAGTGTTTTCGTCTTGCTTCCCCTTGTCGCCCTTCTTCTCTCTCTTCCAAGCGAAATAATTTTGCTTGATGTGGCCCTTCTTGCCACAGTGGTAACACTCCGAGTTCTCGTACCGACCCTTGGACTTTCTCCTGCTCTTGTCTCTGCCACCACTTGGACCCCTGCTTTTGCCCCTTCCGCGGCTCTCTGAAACCAATGCCTCTGAGTAGTGGGATGTGGATGAAGTGCCCTGAGAACGTCTCCGCATCTCTTCATTGAGCACCCCGCTCTTGGCAAACTCCAGACTGATCACGCCCTCTGGAGCAGAAGCGATCATAGATACTCGTACGGTCTCCCACGAGTCTGGCAATGTACACAGCAGCCATAGTCCCTGAACCTCGTCGTCGAACTTGACTCCCATTGAAGACAACTGGTCAACCACGTCCTGGAAATCACTCAAGTGATCCGTAATAGACGCCCCATCTTTGTACCGCAGACCCATCATCGTCCGGATCAGGAACAACTTGTTTACCTCGGTCTTCTTCGCGTACAAAGATTCCAGCTTATCACATAACATCTTCGCGTGCTCAATATTGACAACGTGGTTGTACACGTTTTTGTCAACGAACTGCCTGATATATCCGCACACCTGTATATGCTCGAATTTCTAGTCCTCCTCGGATTTATCACTGGGCTTCTCGGATGCAAATACGGGCAGATGCAGCTTCTTGACAAACAACAAATCTTTCATCTTGCTCCGCCAATAATGATAGTTGGTACCGTTCAGGTTTACCATACGCACCGGCTTCGCGTCCGTCTCTCCTCTCTAGTTTTCTGTCAACTCCTGACATCCTTCTGAATTCCACAACCTGGCTCTGATACCACTTTGATGAAAAAGAAACACGAAAACCTTTTTCCAAACTAGAGAGTACCTGCAAGAGAACCGAGCAATACAATGCACGAACCAAAACACCAAAACAAACCACGCAGACACAGAGAATTTTTGACGTGGAAAACCCTTGCGAAAAAAATTACGGAATGATCGGAGTCCAACCATGAGAAGCCTTCACTAATAAAATAAAGGAGTACACCCTCTACAAACTTCTCTCGATCCAAATCGGATCCCCACAACACTTAGAAGCAAGAATAATGATTACAAAGCTACGAAGAACAAGGACGACGAGTAGATATTACCCGAACACGATCCTCCTTCGAAAATGGTCTTCAATCCTTCTTCTTCTCTCCCAAAGTTGCAATGGCACTCTTGCCTCTTTTCTCTCTCTTGTTCTTCAATGTTGTGTTCTGATTAGGGTTAGGAATAACCATGTATAAACCCCCTAATCCGCAGCAAAACCTGGACCGTAGGATACGATCCAACGGTGATTAAATCACCCTGAAAAATGTTTCAGCCCCGACACACAGAGTTCGGCCAGAACTCTGTCCTGGCACAGAGTTCGGCCAGAACTCCGTGTTCTGCTTCCAGCAATGTTCTGGAACAGGGAGGCAGAGTTCGGCCAGAACTCTCCCCTGGGGCAGAGTTCGGCCCGAACTCTGCCCCCTCCTTCCAGCAGCTCCTCCCGACTGCTCCCGAGCTTCTTCGTCTTCTTCGACTGGCCTCGTCATCTCCCCGAGCTTCTCTGACACACAGACGGTACTCGTCGCACTCCGGAATCTTCTCCACATAGGTTGGAAATCCCACCCACTCCAACATTTGTTTCAGCCAATCAAAAGCTGACATATGGCACTCGATTTGGATTTCGGTGGTATACTGATATATTTGTTGATTAATTTTAAAAATAAACATATTTGCCAATTCCTCTAGCGTTCTTATTAAACAATAAAAACAAATCTCCACTTTGCCTGTCATGATATCCACACGTTATGTATCAACTGCATTAGTAATACAGTTGGGATATATACTTCCCAAATGCATTACCTAAGCATATTTATATCAACTGCATTAGTTAAATGTATCTATACTTAGAGGGCGTTTGCTATGCGGAATACTGTATAGCCGGAAATTTCCGGAAATCAAATTTCAAGGAATTAAATTTTCTAGGAAATTACATTTCCATGTTTGGTGACAATATAAATATTCCTGGAAAAAAAATAATAATAATAACGAAAAAAATGAACAAATATAAAAAAAACCGGTAAAAACGACAAAAAATCGGTAAAAACGAAAAAAAAAATGGTAAAAACGACAAAATAACAAAAAACGATGAAAAACGACAAAAAATTGATTAAAACGGCAAAAATGACCAAAAAGCGGCAAAAAATGTATAAACGACAAAAAATAATAATAAAAGGGTAAAAACGACAAAAATAACCAAAACACGACAAAAACGACATAAAATAGGTAAAAACGACAAAAAAAATCAAAATGCGGCAAAAAACGACAAAAAATAACAAAAAATCGGTTAAAAACAAAAAAAAATCGGTTAAAACGACAAAAAATAACCAAAAAGCGACAAAAACGAAAAATAATAGATAAAAACGACAAAAAAGGACAAAAAATTGGTTAAAACGACAAAAAAAAAATCGGTTAAAACAACGGCAAAAAAATGACAAAAAAATCGGTTAAAAACGACAAAAAAGGTTAAAAACAACAAAAAATCGGTTAAAACGACAAAAAAATAACCAAAAAGCGACAAAAACGAAAAATAATCGATAAAAAATGACAAAAAAAGGACAAAAAATTGGTTAAAACGATATAAATCGGTTAAAACGACAAAAAATAACCAAAAAGCGACAAAAACGACAAAAAAATCGGTAAAAACGACAAAAAAAAAAGCGACAAAAATGACAAAAAATGCCATAAAATCAGTATAAATGACCAACAAAACGACCAAAACGACTAAAAATCGGTAAAAACAAAAAAAAAAACTACAAAAAAACGACAAAAAAAAAAATCGCTTAAACGACAAAAATTGACAAAAAAGCGACAAAAAGGACAAAAATTGGGTAAAAATGACAAAAAAATGACAAAAAAGCGATAAAAATGACAAAAAAAAAGAAAAAAATGTTCAAAACTAATCAAAATTGATCAAAAATGAAGAAAAAAATTTAGACAATTTTATTTTTGCCCGGACAAAAAAAATACCCACCTATTCTCAAGGGATAGAATTTTCATGTTTTGTGGGTAAGCTATTTACCCGGATATTTATAATTTCCGGAAATAAATTTTTATAAGCCAAACAAGTAATAGATTCCCATCTTAAATTTTTTCGGAAATAAAAAAATACTGTGTACCAAACGCCCCCTTAAGTATATCTAATAAAATAAAATAAATTAATGCAGTTGAGATTCACTTAACAAATATGAAAGTGGAGAAATACATTAGTTAAGCATATCTATATGACTATATCAACAGCATTAGTTAAAGTGTATCTCCACTTAAGCATATATATTACATATGTAAGCTTAATTATGAGCTCAAGAGCTTCTCCAGACATTATGAAAGTTTATACTAATGAGTATTATACAAATTGAAAAGTTTATGAATGCAGAAGTATCAGGCTCAGTTCGCCTAACGTCTCCACAAATTAGATAAACACCAAATATGATACTAAAAAAAACTTGTAATTTCATACCATTTGCGTTAGTGGTAGCAACGGATGCCCCGGCACAGAAGATGCAGATTCGAATCCATTTTGACATTTGTCAAACCAGATAAAAGGACACCTTAATTTTTTTTTTTTCTTTCAATTTTCAGTTGATTTGACAAAAACCTTGTAACCTACTAGCTATCGCATAATCTATGGGAACATTAGGATTGTCACACATCGAATAGCAAGGTAAAATTAGAGTAGAAGTGTATTATTTCTTCGATTTAATAAATGATAGAAGTTGAAAGCAATGGATCCGATAGATATATAATATAATATACAGTAATTCTACGTTGTACGTATGCCACATGACGGCCACCCAATGGCTGTGGAGGGTTGGTTGCGAAGCCAATAGGCGGGATGCAGGTGGGGTGTGAACAACCCCATGGTCCATTTTTTCCGTCAAGAAAGAGTTTTACTATAATTTGTGTAGTACAAGTTCCGATAATATGTGGTGTAGTTCAAAAAAAGAAAAAGAAAAGGCAATGTAGAACATTTCCAAATTCAAAATGCAAGAAATTAAACCCCAAATATTAGTCTATTCATGATTTAATCCAAATAAATTTAAAAATAAGAGAGGAAATTACCTATTATTCCCCGAAAGGTGTGTTATTGATGCTCGATTCCCACTTGCTCCTCACTCTAGAAGGGCTTCCTTCGATAGTGAGACGGAAGAGATCGATAAAGCTAAAAAAAAAAAAAAAGAATGTCCATAAAAGATTGTTTGGAGAATAAATAGAAGTATTTTTAGTGAGTAGGCATAACTTCTGCAAGCTATTGGAAGATTTATTTGGAAGAATGAATGCTAGATAAGGGGGAATAAATAGGAGGCATAAAGTCTGCAGGCTAAGTTGGAATTATCATACCGGTGTGCTCATCCTCTGTGGGTTAGACCATCTCCAATGGTGATTTCTAAAATTGAGTTCTTATCCTACTTGGCATTGTACTTTAAGAAAATTTCTATCCTAGTTGGAAGAGTTTCTACATAGAAATTGTAGACCTACAAAAATGTCTCTAATGGTTCTCCATTTCTATCCTATGTGTCACATAGTAAAAGGACCAATTTAATGGTGTGGGGTCCAATAATAATTGTCATGAGAGATAGAAAAATTTCTATGAGAGTTTCTACATGTAGAAACCCTCCTAGGAAGTTTCCATCCTACATCATTGCCACCTAGGATAGAAATGGTGATAGAAATTACCATTGGGAGAAGTTTTTTCAAAAATAAATTTCTTCCATAGAAATAGGAAAGATAGAAACCCCCATTGGAGATGGTCTTAGAGCATCATTAGTAGTTGGGACTCTCCAATGCAATTTGGAGCCCAAAATTTTTAAAAAAAGGTAAATGTATAATGGGTTGGATTTGTATGAGAATAATAGGAAATGATAAAGTGAGCTCCGGTCTCAAAAATTATGTTGTCAAAAATTAATGTAGGAAAAAAAATAATATAAAGTTTAGAATCTAGAAAGTTGGGCTCCAAATCGGAACTTACTATTCTACAAAACGAGTTTCTACAATCTAGAATCTAGAAATTGGGAGGCCCAACCCTTAGCACCCATGGATGGGTTGGGACCGAAATTGTAGAAATTGGGACTAGGGATGAGACTTATTATTCTACAAAAATGAGCTCCTACATTCTAAATCTAGAATCTAAAAAATGAGATGGGCCTTACTAATGATGCTCTTAGTCATTTAATTATAAAGGTGATTACTATGAGCACTATAAGGGTTGCCACATGTTTTGGTTCGCGTAATGGAAAGGAATTTGATTCTTTGATTTTTTTTTTTCTTCCTTCTGAAAAATTGTAATTCCACTTTTATAAATTTCGATGTTTGAAAAAGTCAAAAAAATTGGGAGAAAAAATGAATCCATAAACGGAAGAAAATGAATACTTGGGTGGATGGGTGAGAGGACTACCATTTTTTTTCTTCTTATTTTTCTTCCTCATGGGAATCAATTTTCTTTCCTCTTTATTTTCTTTCCTCTTTATTTTCTTTGACATCCAAACAGAGAAAGAATCACTTTCCTTTTTCAAGGCTCCAGTTCCGTGAACCAAACGTTGCCGTTAAAAATTTGTTAGGACGTAGTACACCAGTTGTTAGGAGGTAACACACAAAAATATCTCTCTTCTTTCATCTTCCTCTAACTATTTTGTTCTCTCATCTTCATTTTTCTATTACAACCCTAATTCAGATATGGCATACACTAAAACTTATTCACAAGTAGCATAAATCTCCATCATTTGAAACTTGCTTTGTAGGTTCTAGAATTTTTCAAATGTAGGGGACATAGGGGACAGCACATCAATTGTTAGAGTTTTTTCTTTACCGATTCCTAGATTTCATGTTTAAGTAATCTATAACTCAAATTTGGATATTTCTAAATTTTTGAATCATATTATTGAGATTTTGAACTTCAAAAAATAAAATTCGTGATAGTTCCATTGAAGCCGACACTGGAGTGTCAAACAATAGTCAAGACGTGATGTCTTCTAATACTTTTTAAAAGGATATTATCGATATGAAGATTTTGACAAATTTATGACAATTCTTATCACATTATATAGTGTAATACCCTTTATTTATAAATTACGTATATCTTTCGCTTGTACATTTAGACATGTAGATTGCACCTTTCAATGCTAAATAAACTAATACAACGAGCCGGTTTACAAACTCCACCAGTCCAAAACTGTTAAGCTTAAGCTCTTGCTTATTTAGATAAAAAAATTATTTTTATGTTGGAATCCCTCTTAATATTTGTTAAGTCGGAAAAATGACACTTAAAAAAAAAAAAAAAAAACTCGTAATTTCAAGATCAAAATAAAAACTTTTGAGTTTTTCAACGAGCTGGAACTGATTTATGAATAGCTCTGATGCATACGTATCAGTGTCATTAATGAAACGGTTAAAGAATATAAATATTTACTCACCCATCCATGAGAAAGTGATTGTCCTTATTAAATTTCTTGTAGAAGTCCACGCCTTCTGATTAGTGATTACGCACTCACTGAGCTCAATATAGATATTCTCTCTCTCATCGCAATCAAAATCAGTAAGCTACAACCAATATTTTAAAAATCAGACCGTATTAAGGATATTAGATTGAATGGGTCCAACTAGTAGGCACGATGTCCAGAGATAAGTCAAACAAGAATTCGTGTTTAGACAATTTTTTTTCTGCTTAGAACAACTTTCAGGTTCAGCATAATTCCACAATAAGTTAGGGTTATAGATGACCCTTCAGACAACCAAAACTAGCTATAGATAGGATAATCCAATCCCGTGGACGGGCCCTGCTAGCAGGTTAACTTGAATTGAATCAATTATATAGAGTTACAATCTCACAAATATATATATATATATATATATATATATATATATATATATATATATATATATATATATATATATATATATATAATATTATCTTACACTATATAATGATGTTTCAAAACGGCTCACTTTTGAGCCGTCTAAGCCGTCATTATATCACGGTTTATTTTATATTTTAAAAAATAAATTATGTAAACAAATGTCGAAAAAAGTTCAAAAATGTTATATATATCTAGCATGGAGAATCGAACTCAACCAAACAAGAAAAATACCTCCCACCTTAACCACATGAGTTAAAAAAAATATTTGATTATAATTGGATAATATTCTTATTATACGTGCAAAGTACGTGCATTTGCTAGTATATATAAAGGGGCTTCAAAATGGCTCAAGTTTAAGCCATTTAAGCCGTGTATATCATCAACCATTTTCTTTTTAAAAAAATTAAATTATGTAAAAAAATTGTTGAAAAAAGTTTAAATTTGTTATATATATTATAAATAGGGAATCGAACTCAACCAAACAAGAAAAAAAAAAAAAAAACCTTCCACATTAACCAGATTAGCTAGAAAAAATATTTGACTATAATTAAAAATATTTTTATTATACGTTATCACACGTGCAAAGCACGTACATTTACTAGTACTATTATAAGGGGGCTTCAAAACGGCTCACTTTTGAGCCGTCTAAGTCGTGTATATTATCAACCAATTAATTTTAAAAAAATTAAATTATGTAAAAAGTTGTTGAAAAAAGTTTAAATTTGTTATATATATTCAACATGGAGAATCGAAATTGACCAAACAAGAAGAATACATCGCACCTTAACCGCATAAGTTAGAAGAGACATTTGACTATAATTTGATAATATTCTTATTATAAGTGCAAAGTACGTGCATTTACTAGTAAAATATAAAGGGGCTTCAAAAAGGCTCCAAATTAAGCCATCTAAGCCGTGTATATCATCAACCATTAAATTTAGGCTAAATTTTAATTTGATACCATCAACTATCCATGTTCGGCAACTTAATACCTTAAACTTTCAAAATAGACAACTTCCTACCCTGAATTTTTTTTTTCCTAAAATACCCTCCTCTCTCCCCCTACCCCCTTTCCCAGCACCTACCCCCACCCCACTCACCACCCCCCCTTCTCCGGCCGTCCAACCCCCCCCCCCCCCCGCCTCCGCAGCCGCGCGCGCCTACGGCTGCCACCTGCCAACGCTCGTGCCACCAGCCTGTGCCCGTGTACTGCCCCCGGCCGTCCGCCCCCGTTGGCTGCTGCGTGCCGTCGCCGCCCGCCCCCGCCAGCTACTGCGCGCCGCCCCTTCCCCCCCTCGCCCGCGCTCATGTGCTGCCAGCCCCCGCCAGTTACTGTGCGTCGCCGGAGGGGGGTCGGGGGTTCGCCGGAGAGAGATAGAGGAGGGAGAGAATGGCTGCTGCGCACCATCGCCGCCCGTCCCTGCCAACTGTTGTGCGTCGCCCCTGTCCCCCTCGCCCGCGCTCATGTGCTGTCAGCCCCCGCCAGTTGTTGCGCGTCGCCGGAGGGGGGGGGTCGGGAGTTCGCCGAAGAGAGATAGAGGAGGGAGAGAATGGAGGGACAGGGGTAATTTTGGAAAAAAAATTCTAGGGTACATAGTTGAAAATACTAAATAGTTGATGGTAGGAAGTTGCCTATTTGAAAGTTTAAGGTATTAAGTTGCCAAACATGGATAGTTTAGGGTATCAAGTTGAAATTTAGCCTTAAATTTAAAAAAACAAAATTAAATTAACTACCTTTCTTATCTTCTGTGGATAACCGATCCCTCTCCCCTCACGTAAAAGATTAAAAACCATCTGATACTATAATTATTTAAATTTAAAATTATGTTTAAACTAACTACATAATATTATCCAATAAAATATATCCAGAATTTTAAAAAAAAATAATCATAACAAATCATATTAAAATATATTAAAATTATATTTAAAATGTTCTATATAATTTATTTTTTTATATTTTATTAATAATAATATTAATTTTTTTTATACGTGCAACGCACATGAACGTGACTAGTATATATAAGTTTTGCATGTTTAACATAGTAGAATTAGTCAAGAAATAAACATATTAACTTTGATTTTATGTAAATTTCAAAGTGTACGGTGGGCCGGGCAGGTGTCACGACCCGCACCCTAGGAAGGGGCACAAGTGCGTAACAACGTCCAGCCTACACCGTAAAAACGACGTAGAACGCTGTAGGTCTACTAGCTAACAAACAGTATATAATAACCTGCCATCTCCGAACGGAGGAATATAGTATGAAATACTGATAAACTCAATCACAATCTAGAAGGAAGAATCATGGCACGAAAACTAGGTAGATATAATCACAAAGTGTAAAATCCAGCTCAACAGAGAGAAAGAGTCACAGAGTAATATGGTTATACAATCCCAAAATATAATATCATAACGTAAGTAGCAAGCTGGAGACAAGGTCCAGTCCAAAATATCTACTCTAACTAAACTAAGCTAGAGGCTCGTCGGGCCAAGCTAAGCCCTGCTGAACCAGGGTCTCCAAGTCTAAGCCTACTACGTCAATCGGACCGTAGCAGGTACAACAATCCTCCTCATCAGCATCTGTAATATTTTTTCAACATATCCAGTCAGGATGGAACGAGCACAATCAACTAACAACAGTTCACAAGATATGACAAAGGCTATAAGACTGTAAATAGAGAGTATATACAAGAAATCATGGAATATACATGTGAGTATCATGGCAAGGTAAGATGTAAATCTAAAGCTAGAACAAGGCAAGTAAACTGATCATGGCATGTACAAGAATCAAGAATCATCTATCTAGGAGTGTGAGTACTAGCTTCGATATGTGGCCGGCTTGGGTCTGCACAAGGTCTAATGATCTAGCCAATCATACGTGGAGTGTAGGATTGGCATTCACAAGGTCCACAAGAACAAACAAGGCAAATAATGACCACACACCTATACTAGTACTCCCCGTCCCCGACTGGTAGAGTGGATCCAAACAAGACACGTCATGACGCGAGATTCTACGAGAAGGGAGCAAGTCTCCTCGAGAATCAGCATCCATTACTGCACAAGAACTACAAGGGGGCTTACACAAGACATACCAAGATAACAAGAAATAACATCTTATGTCGGGATCTATGAATACCAATCCGTGTGACCAATGTGTCAAGAACAAGCATATCTACACTAATTACATAAATTATAACAATCATCGTAAATTGGAAAAGTTATCGGAGAATGTACTCGCCTATGATGTGATGGATAAATCGACTGAGTCCAAGAACAGTGCCCCGAGGACCTATAGATGGAATACTGTATCAATATAATAGTTTGGAAGTAAAATTAAGTCATACTGAGTCAAACTAGGTCAAGACACGTTAAACTAGGTCAAATAAGGTCAATCTAGATTGTACAGGGTCAATCTAAGTCATACTAGGCCTAACAAGGTCAAACTAGGTCAATGCAAGTCAAACAAAGTCAAACAAGGTTAATTTAAGTCAACGGTTGACTTACAGATGACTTTTGGTCAACTGGTCCACTCTGGTCAACCCTAGGTCAACTCTAGGTCAACTTTAGGCCAAACTTGACTAACGTTGACTAACAGTTGAGTTTGGGTCAACTGGTCAAGTTTGGTCAAGTTTAGGCTACGGTTGACTTTTGGTTGACTTTTGGTCAAAATAGTCAACTGTGGTCAACCAAGATCAAAGCTAGTCCAAGTCCACTATTCCTAACCATTACCAATCATAATATCCTAATTTTAGCTATATCTTAAGGTATTAAACCCATATATTGTGAAATAGGTATTATCCCAACTTATCCTGTTTACCCTTTCCACACTAACACTAAGGCCAAGTAGTTTTTCCTTAGGAGTTTCACTCCCGACTTCCTATGGTAGTAGGATACTAACCTATACTAACATTACCTACCAAGTTTTCTAGGTATGGTGGACATCTAGTCCATCTTACGGTCCATGTTGTTTAGCTCACCCTTTACCTTGAGTATCTTAGGATACTCAATGGTATCATGAGATACCATCCTCCTAACCTCAATCGAATCCTCGATTCTAACTTAGGAGTCTATCCACAACTCTATTTCACATATCTAAGTCCCATCTCATTATAGGATACGTTTCGACACTAGTATCTCGATTCACCCTTTCACTCACCCTCACACCAAAACACTCACACTCACTCAAACCTACCCAAATATGAGGCCATTTAGGGGGTTATTTATGGTTATATATAGGAGTATATATGTATATATAGGAGTATATATATATAGGTATATATAGGTATATATATATAGGGGGTTTAGGAGATTTAAAGGGGGCTAAAGGGGGGGGGGCTGTTAGCTGCTACTGCTGCTGCTATTAGCTGCTACTGCTGCTGCTATTGCATGCTGCTGCTGCTGCTATTACCTGCTATAGACACACATACACACATACATATCTATATATATACCTAGACACTCACACATGGATATCTATATACATATATATAGACACGCACACGCACACGCACACACATATAAATATAAATATATATATATAAAATATATATATATATATTTTTTTTATATATATATAATATATATATATATATATATATATATATATATATATATATATATATATATATATATATATATATATATATATATATATATGGACACACACACACATATATATAGATACATATACACATATACATAGACACACTCACACACACACACACACAGATATATATATATGTCTATGTATATGTGTATATGTATCTATATATATGTGTGTGTGTGTCCATATATATATATATATATATATATATATATATATATATGGACACACACACACACATGAAAATATAAATGGACACACACACACACACATGGATACATGGACACAAACTCACATCCTAGTTCTCCTAGGAGTCTCCCATAGGCCTCTAACCTTGACACAAGGGGACACAACCATGGGGTAAATCCTATGGGTTCCAAAACTAATTAAAATTCATAGGAGAATAATTTAGAGAATAAAAAATTACCTATTAGGAGTGAATCCTAACGAAACTCTCTCTGACACGAAGATCCTTGTGGAAAGGACACACCCCTCGGCTGCACTGCAGGTACTCTCGCCGGTGCCCCCTGAGCTGCTACCGCTCCACGGGATACCCTACAAGGGTTCGCAGGATAATCTCTCAACTGATGTCCGGCGTCACCGTAATAGAGACACACTCCCAGCCTCTTTCGAAAAACCTCCCAGACGTGACCAGGCTTCTTGCAAAAGTGGCAAGGAGCCCCATGCTGTGCCTGCCTCTGCTGAGTGTGATGCACCTGCTGAACCTGTGCTTTGGCCTGAACCTGCGGCTGGTGGTGCTGGAAAGAACGATGATGGAGCTGAGGGCGTTTAGCAGCCCCCGCGCTGCTAGTAGCCCCCGAAAAAAGATCTCGATCCCTCTTGGGCTTCAAGCCCCACTCCCGCTCTACCTTGAGGGCCTCCGCATAGATCTGGGTATAAGTCTCATAAAAGGAGGGAATGAGGATCTTGATATCACAGAACAACCCCTCCCTGAAACGGCTCGCCCTGATCTCCGAGTCACGAACCATGTACTCCGCATATCGGCTCAGACAGACGAACCCTGCGGCGTACTCCTCCACAGATAAACTGCCCTGCTGCAGATCCTGGAACTGTCTCACCAGGTCAATCTTGTCTGTAGGGAAGAAGAACTTCTCCTTGAAGAGAAGCTTGAACTCGGCCCAAGTATGGCCCTCTCCAGCAAGGGCTGGCTCATTCCTGAACCAGGTGCGTGCAATGTCTAGCAACTGCAAACCCACCGCCTCGACCTTCAGGTCGTCTGCGAGGTGGGAGGCCCTCATCTGCCGCTCGATATCCTCTAGCCAGTCGTCAGCATAGGCCACACCCTCGGTCCCACTAAAGTCATGGGGCCCTAGCTTCTTGAAATCCTGAATATCGTCGTACCTCGGACGCGCCCCATGATGTGGAGCCCTCTGTTTTACGAATGCAAGGGCCAACTTATGGGCATCCTTCATGCCCTGACGCATCGCATCTGTCTGCCTCTGTTAAGCCTCAGCCTGGGCTCACTGAGTCTCCAGCATCTGCTAGAAAAAAGCAAGCATCTGCCCCATGTCTGTAGGCAGAGGAGGTGGAGGTAGAAGTACGTCTGCAACTGGCAGAGGAATCCGCTGTGCAGGAGGAGGAAGAGTGCCCATATCAACCACTGATACTTCGGCCGGAATAGTCGTAGCAACCCCGGGGTCAGTCCTCGAAACTGGCGGAGGAGCGCCCCCAAGAGCTGCTGCCGACACCCCGTGTCACGTCTCGCTCCCGTAGGAGCGATCGTCCTCGCTAAGGCGTGATGCCGCACGGGCCTAGGTTGCGTCCGTGCAAGGCTAATCTCCAGAAACGACCGATTTGAGCTAGGCCACAGAGTCGTACAGAGTGTCCCCATTTGCAGCAAAAAGTAAATGAACACAAGTTGAAGCGAATTCAAACTCTTTATTGATTTTCAAGAAGGTTACAAGCGGCGCTAGGCCGAGTTTACAAGTCTCTCAAGCTCTCTCTCTCTCTGAAACATAAAAGGCGTGCCAAGTGGCTTACAACATGGAATGATTCATGGCGATGTTCCGATCCATTATGTCATGTAAATGGTGCTTCAGCTCCTTGCAACGCTCCAAGGCTCCAGAGTTAGCTCCGCACCTTAGCACGTTCGAGGGAAGCTCCGTACCCGACGACATCTCCTATGTCCTGCAAGCAAACTGTGGGGTTATTATTACATTGTTATGCACTGGTAGGGAGGCTAGCTCGCCCACAATGCTATCATTACCAAACACGTTCTATTTACTTTTGTGCACCGTCTATCATTCATTATCTTTCTAATCTTGCCTTCGGATCAGTTTTATGGCATATTTTATAACCTATCTCGTGTTGCCGAATTCAAGTGTTTGCATGGAAATACATGTACGACTTACCCATACTTACCGTCCGGCCTTCCCTGTTCAAAGTAAATCAAGTTAGTCAACAATTTATATGTAATAACTTAACGTGATTCTCATAAACATTCAATGTCAAGGGCGTGTCCCTGCCTCAGGTCCTAGCGCGTCGTAGGCGTATTTTCTAACTCGTTTGTACGAAGTACTCTCGATCATTTGGTGTGTTATATTCAAGCCTGTTCGGAAGGCGCTTCATTCAGTTAGCTTAGACTACTTTGTTTCAATGCAAGGACTTACACGTGGATTGCCACCAGCAAAGCCCACTTAATCTATATGCACCGGACGATGGCATGTCAGCCATTTGGATATTTACTTATGGTATTCTTATCTATCAAGCGTGATGGCTGGTACACCTTGATAGACTATTGAAGTACCGGCCCGACGTTTGGTTATGTGCCCAAGCCCGTACACCTGTCCGCCCGTAGGCCATGATTTCACCTAGGCTGGCCACGACATCGTCGTTCGTTGCCTTAGAATCCTTTCACTCGTGCACGAGTCCGTCCACGACCATTTTGTATTATTTTGTCATTTTAACTTAACGGCTGTCTTTGAGCCATAGGTTGTCTTCGAGCCATAATGCGTTATCGACCAGGTTGGCGGCGGCGTCCGTGCAGCACGGGTAACGAGCCCCGTTGTACGTTCCTGTCATACCCGTCGCTAACCATTCTTTTCTTTCTTATCTTTCATTCATTCATTCTTTTCTTTCTTTCACTTGTCCGTTTGTTCATTGATTCATTTCATTCACATATTCATTCATTCGTCGATTCATTCATTCACTTATTCATTCATTCATTTATACATTTTGTAACTCCCTGTGCGGGAGTCGCCTTGGCGATCCATCGGTCCCGTAGCCTTTCAATGTTGCTATACTCTACTCGGAATGACTATGTTGATAGTTTTTCCATTTTATTATTGTAAACCATTCATTGCTTTATTGTTGAACGCATAAGGAACTTGAAATGTAAGCTTGTGCATTAGCATGAGCGTGGAGTACGGTACGAGATTCTCACATTTTTCGAGTTCTTTTCCATGTTCTAACAAGCATACAAGATGGGATTATTCCCTTAGCTAGGTGCGTTGAGTCATTTATTAGCATGCACGGTGTTATCGCTTAGCGATTCTAGTGATAGTGTCCGTATTGTAAAGTGTCTAGGCTAAGCAAAGACGGGTTCATCGGAGCCACCCACCTTAGCGATGTTCGCATCGGCCGAGCGATACTCCGAGCGCGTCTTTGAAAGTCTAAGTCTGGATTCATCTTTGACAGGCCAATATAAGCCTTGTATCGATTCTTCATCAGGTCTGTCACGCCCCGCTCCCGTAGGAGCGATCGTCCTCGCTAAGGCGTGATGCCGCACGAGCCTAGATTGCACTCGTGCAAGGCGGGTTCCATAACGACCGATTTCAGCGGCTGCGACGGGGTTGTCGCACAGAAGTCCCATGCAGAGACATTGAACATGTAGCAGAAATTTAGAATAAAACACAAGTTATTCAAAAAATCTCTTTTATTGATATTGGAACAAGGTTACAATGGAGCGCAAGGCCAAGATTACAATCACTCAAATCCACTCATCTCACATTACAATCACTCAGCTCTCTCTCATCTCTTAAAGTACATTTGCTTGAGGCAGCGGAAGCTTCGGAAGGCGATGTCCATACATTATGTCCCGTATAAGTCTTTAATCCATACGGCCGTGCACTTCGAATCGCCAAGGAACTCCGTGCTTCGACGCATCCAAGCGAGCTCCACGCTACGAGCTTCTACCTGTGCCTGCACATGAAAACTATGTGGGTGTCAGTACTCAACTGTACTGGTGGAATGAGCTCTTCGCCCACCCATACAAAACCCGCACGTTATTTTACTTTGTGCAACATAGTCCCTTCTTATCAATTGTCTTTCTAGTCTTGCCTTAGGATCAGTTTTATGACCGACGCCTTGCTTATTTTGTGTCTTTAGACCATCTCGTGCTTGCAACGAATGTTAACTCATATCCTGCCTCAAGACCCTTCTCGTGCCAACAACGTTAACCTACCGAGTCGTGTTTGCTTTACGGCTTAAAATCAGAGACACAACTACGCGATGAAGCTCCATTTTTCGTGTGACCGTGCTACAAACCCTTGCTGAGGCCGTGCCTCGCAATTCAGTGAGACTTAACCATATCACCGCCTCGCGGCCCTTGCCGCCTAGCGGCCCTTGCTACTTTGACCACCAACTGACCCAATCAAGACTTGTGAATGTTAGTATCACTCAACCAACTTTGCCTTGCGGCAGTTTCCCGACTTAAACTCAAACAACTCAACCAACTTAAGCAACTTATATGCCGACAACTCAAGACTTGACGCCACATCTCGTGCCGAAGCACGACGCCTATGTTGAAATCCAATCTTAGGCCCAAACTTTGTGTTCTAACTGTACACACCTTCAACTCAACTCAATCCAAAGGCATACACGCGGTTAGCTGCTATTTGTCGACATCTATATGAACTTGGCCACTAGCATCACAAGCTATACCTTGACGTATAGTTTTGTTATTCGAGATCCTTTCAGCACAAGGTAGCGATCCCCACTGAAAGTCTCCGACTAACCTGAGCGGGAGCGTACTCCCAGCTCGACTATACCCTGTTCCCTCCTAGGCCGAGTCGACCCCATGGTCCAGGGTTATCGCTCGAGGGTGCATCGCCCTTGTCGACAAGTTGTTAAATGACCATGCAAGACTCGACACAAACTGACGTCTCACACAGTCATTCCTCTACCAAAACCAAGACTTCTATCCTTGAGACCCCTCGACGACCCCCGGTCGCGAGCATTCCTTTCCTTGAGACCCCTCGACGACCCACGGTCGCGAGTATTTTCTTCCTTGTTATCCTATCATTTGGTTCAACTCATGAATGCCTATTTGATAGTCCTTTCTCAAAACTCACTTTGAATCAATTATGATCTTGCCTTAAACACTTAGCCCGTGCATCGTGCCTTAAGCCAATCGTGCTCTGCGTGACACTCCTGCCCAAGTCGACGGGCCTTGAGATCGTGGGACTACTTAACTTGACAACCACAGAATGAGCGGGACAATACTTGGAATGACTTAGGTCGACCGGCATAACTTTGCCTAACTTACTCAAGCCTACAACTTAACGAGCAAAGGCCCCGTCAAGCCTTGCCTCGATGGAACGTGCCGTGCACGCGTTCAACTTTGAACGACCAAGTCATTTGGGTGCCTAGACTTATGGCACAAGCTGTGCAACACAACTTAACTCATAGGGCAAGCCAAGGCTATGCCAAGCCTTGGACGACAGGACCGTGCATGCTTTATGAAGCATTCATACGGGCGACGCCTATGACTTAGGCTATATTCATAACTTCGCCGACTCAACCAACTTCCTTCTCTCAAGCCACGGGACGAAGGATCGAGTATCATTTTCAAAGCATGCCGTGCACCAACTCTAAGTCGACCGTTGGACCTTTTTCCATGTTCTAACTCATTTCGACCCGTCGGGATTATTCCCTTAGCTATGTGGATTCGTCTCTTTTATTATCAAGCCTATTGTGAAAGTTGAAAACACATGATTTATTATGTGAAGGCTAAGATGAGGCAAGTTCACCGAAACTATCCCACCTGAGCGTGCGGTCGCCTCGACCGAGCAAAGTCTTCCAGCAGCCGTTGCAAGGCTAAGGCCGAACGCCGTCGGCGTTTCGATTCCTCCGATTGACTGAGCGGGATGGGGCACTACATCGATGCCAACTCTTCGGGTCGACGGCTCGTTTGAGTCGTTGTACTTGCCATTTGAATCGACGTTCTACTAGGGCGGAGCGGATCATTACATAATACACCACTCAAAACAAGTCTCATCCTCGAGACTTCCTAAGTGTAGGTCATCCTACCGTTCCTTAAGTCATGTCGTGTACGTGTCTTAGACAATTCGCTATCGAACGGCTCTATCGTTCGATAGCACCGAACTATACTTGATATCTTTCCAAGTTCTGTGTCACATACGTTTGGTCAATTTTATTGAATGACTTTTCATTCATTTTAGAGTTGATGGTACTTATTCAATTGTCGTGTTTCTTCGACTTGGTTGCTATTTCGACGTGTCATGGGACTGATCGCACGAGGTGCATTGTAATTTATCAAACTCGAGAGTTGTAAGTTGAGGCTAAGTCACACATTCGTTTATGCGCATCTCAACACCCACTTGCAGCTGCATTCGAGTTCATTATATCATTGAGTTTGGATCGTGCACATATTCAAGGCGTCCCCTGAATACGTACATTTCAACCAAGCTTAGCGATTAGCGAAGTCGGACAAGCTACTCATGATAGTTTTGATTTGCTGATCGTTTTACTTTTACTTTGATTAAAATCGAACTCACGTGCATATCACTATCGTCTATCTCGGTCCTCGAGATGATCCGATTCGCTTCTCAAGCGTTCTTGTCTACGAAATCAATACGATTTCTTCTTAGCGGAGTCGACCAAGTCCAAGTAAATTTCTGTCCGATTCAAAACCAAGTATTGCACTGTCATCGAGTATATCTTCCTATCAATGATTCAATTCGTTATCCCAACTTTACTTGCGCATCATCCATTCCTATCATTCACTTCGTTTGGGGCCAATCTTGTCGTCGTTCATACACACTCCCAGTTTTTCGTCCTACTTTAAGTCTTGTTGCCCCAATTCTATCGTCCGTCCAGACGATACTGTAACGTCAATCGCACAGGTTCAATCACTCGGCATAGGGTCGTCTGCCTATCCGCTAGGTCATCTCACAAGGTCATAGGTACAAGTCAAGTTCTCGGTTCATTGTGCAAAGTTATTGCACGACGCTTGCTCCAATCCTACGGTCAAACCATTTTGTTCGTACGTACGGGGTTTTCTACCCAAGCTTGTTCCACCCAAATTTCTAAACATCAAGCAACGTTCACCCTATTCGCATCAACACATTCTCCGCTCCAAGTTCGAGCTCATTTAGGAAAGTCATCCTACGATAGGTTGTCCTCAACCAAATCCTCGACATGTTAATATCGTACGTATGTACTAGCAATTATCGTAGTCTATCTCTTCATGTATGTTTGATACAATTCACCTATCCATCCTATCCAATTCACGTAGTCGATCACAAGGTCGTCCAGCCTTGCAACATGTCGCGCCCCGATCTCACGCAAGTCTGATTATCCACGACGGACATGAATCACCATGTCAACGTTCCCGCGGAATAATTGTCCTCATCGGGACGTAACTCTTGCGTTGAGTCTAGACTTACTCGTTTTCGATACACAGATTAGGTCTACTCAATCCTCAACTTTACTTCGTCGTCCATCATAAGTCCGATCAATCCTCCAATTCGCCTTCGCTTCAAACCACAAGTCGTAGCAATCAAAATTGCCATGTCATGATATTTCGAGTTCGATCATTCCCGCTGGACATGAATCACCATGCCAACGCTCACGTGGAATGATCGTCCCAAATTTGACGTGACGCATGTGCGAGGCTGGAGGTGCGCTCGCACAAGACAAGATTGTTGTCGTTGTGGTTATCACCGAACAATCAAGTCACTTTCCTTCTTCATTCCAAACGTTCATTTCTATCAAAATTCTCTAACATAGTATCCCTTGAAATAATAACTTCTAATACGATCATCATTCATTGAATCAGAGTACTCCCGAGTTATCGTACATCGATCTTTGATACGCCTCAATACCATCGATGATGTACATAACCTGACGATCTTTCTTTTACAATAAATTTCGAGTCGTGCAACTTAATTTTCTTAATTCACATTGTCTCGTGCTAACTCTTCATCGAGCAACATCTATTCCAAATCCTTAGTCATTCTCGTATCTCCAAATCAACGTTTCCTATGCACGCTATCTTCCGATCGTGCTATGTTTGATCTCGTCCATGGGTATTTCACCTTAACTCAAGTTTTAATCCTTTCAACTAAATTTAAAATCGCATGTACGATCTTTTATGTTTTCTCGACCAAGACCTCCATTCGTTTCATCGTTCCGACTTTCTATTCAACTTGTTTTGTACTTACACTACACATTCACATTTCGTCTGAATAATATCTCATTTGAGACTCCCGAATCATGACCAACCGTTACTCATTCTAAGGTTTGTGCGATATCATCGCTTGCCGACATACTCGTTCTATCCGTATATCCTTTAGTCTCGCTCGAACAATTTCTATGACGTCCATACACCACTCAAGGTTCGAGCCACTCGACTAGTCGTCGACACTCATTCTCATTCTTCCTCGAAGCTATCACATACACCACTCAGGGTCAAGTCACTCTACAAATCCTCAAAAGGTCATTCGATTCCCAATCGATATATTCAATTGTGCGTTCGCTCGTTCCTCAAAGTCTAAGAACCACTTCTCGTGTTCGCTTTAGCGTTAGTCAAGTAGCGTCTCTATCAACACATGTTCTAAGTCTCACTTATTCTTGTCCGAGCGATAGTCGGTCTCGTTCGTAAACTTGTTTGCACCAAAAGGTCTAGGTGCGCGATACTCGGCACAACTTAGCCGAAACGCTGCGTGCATAACCATCCCATTTGAACTATACTTCGGTCTCGTGTACTCGTTTGCTATTGTCAGCACAAGGTTATTCAAGCATGCACTACATTTGCTAACCCTTAGCATTAGTTTTCTCTCAACTCAAGTCCGTTGCGGTTTGGCACAAAGGCCTTAGCCTATCGATCCCGTTCAACCGAGTACTTGTATGAGTTTTTGAAAATATTAGACTTATTATATGGAACATCCCAAGGCACAACGAGAGAGAGCGTATACTTCTTTGTTTCTAAGCGAGCTTTCAAAACTGAGAGAATCAAAATGAAGTCCAAGGACGTAAAGCCGTGCTCTGATACCAATCTGTCATGTCCCGCTCCCGTAGGAGCGATCGTCCTCGCTAAGGCGTGATGCCGCACGGGCCTAGGTTGCGCCCGTGCAAGGCTAATCTCCAGAAACGGTCGATTTGAGCTAGGCCACTGAGTCGCACAGAGTGTCCCCATTTGCAGCGGAAAGTAAATGAACACAAGTTAAAGCGAATTCAAACTCTTTACTGATTTTCAAGAAGGTTACAAGCGGCGCTAGGCCGAGTTTACAAGTCTCTCAAGCTTTCTCTCTCTGAAACATAAAAGGCGTGCCAAGTGGTTTACAACATGGAATGATTCATGGCGATGTTCCGATACATTATGTCATGTATATTATGCTTCAGCTCCTTGCAACGCTCCAAGGCTCCAGAGTTAGCTCCGCACCTTAGCACGTTCGAGGGAAGCTCCGCACCCGACGACATCTCCTACGTCCTGTAAGAAAACTGTAGGGTTATCAGTACATTGTTATCACTGATGGGGAGGCTAGCTCGCCCACAATGCTATCATTACCAAACACATTCTATTTACTTTTGTGCACCGTCTATCATTCATTGTCTTTCTAATCTTGCCTTAGGATCAGTTTCATGGCATATTTCATAACCTATCTCGTGTTGCCGAATTCAAGTATTTGCATGGAAATACATGCACGACTTACCCATACTTACCGTCCGGCCTTTCCTGTTCAAAGTAAATCAAGTTAGTCAACAATTCATATGTAATAACTTAACGTGATTCTCATAAACATTCAATGTCAAGGGCGTGTCCCTGTCTCAGGTCCTAGCGCGTCGTAGGCGTGTTTTCCAACTCATTTGCACGAAGTACTCTCGATCATTTGGTGTGTTATATTCAAGCCTGTTCGGAAGGCGCTTCATTCAGTTAACTTAGACTACTTTGTTTCAATGCAAGGACTTGTACGTGGATTGCCACCAGCAAAGCCCACTTAATCTATATGTACCGGTCGCTGGCATGTCAGCCATTTGGATATTTACTTATGGTATTCTTATCTATCAAGTATGATGGCTGGTACACTGTCACTCCCCAATTCCGATATACTTATTCTTCATAGATTCTGTATATGTCCTCTGTATTTAGCATGTGCATAAATTTTGTTTATTATTTATTAATGGTGGCATGTAGCTTTCTTTTAGCATTGTCATTAGTGGAGTGATTAGGAATTATGATTTTCTTAAACCAATCCAACCCCTATTTAATATCCTCTTTCTCACTCTCTCTCCTCATTCACTCTTTCATTTATTTTCTTCAACCACCACCACCCATAGACAAGTACAACTTGCTCAAAAGAGGAGATTTTGTGCATTTTACATTCTTGATTTTTTTCTTGACTTTATTTGTCTATTTTGTTCTTCTCTTCATTCTCTACAAGTTTAGTTCTTGAAGCTTTCGATTTTGATGGCTAGATTTGTGTAGATCTAAGTTCCTAAAAACTAGGATTTTATGGGTTTTTATGGTTTTGATCTATCAAACTGGACTATTTTCGAAAACTAATGGTCCTATATTGTAGGAAATTTGATTCTACACAATTTTGACCTTTGGAAAGTTAGATTTTGATTTGTTTGGAGGAAGTTATGGCCGGAACAATATTTGGGTTTCTCTGAGGTTCGCCTACGCTGGCTCTGGCAGGAAGATGAACAGTTCGCAGCCGCATGGCATTTTCAGCCACATAAAGCTTACAGTCGTATGTGTATTTCTTAGCCGCATGAGCAAGGCAGCCGCATGAGCATGTGCAGTCGCACAGGCCAGTGCAGCCGCATGTGTATTCTTAGCCTCATAAGCAAGGCAGCCGCATAAGCCTGATTTACATCGCTGTCGCATGGACTTTGTTTCCTGTCCGCATGGACTTCTGTTCTCTTGGCCGCATGAGTTCCCTGAGCCGCATGCGCCCTGCGTATTTTTGAGCCGCATAAGCCCGGTTCCTCTCTGAGCCGCATAGGGCCGCTCTTTCCTTTAGCCGCATAAGACTCCCTCACTCTCAGCCGCATACGATTCGCATTTCCCAGCCGCATGCGCTTTCTCCCTGGGCTGCATATGCCTGTTCTTTCTTCAGCCGCATAAGACCCCTTAATCCTGGCCGCATAAGGCCCAGCGATTCACTAGCCGCATAGGACTTAGCTCTTTGAGCCGCATGTGCCCTTTCCTTCTGGCCGCATATGCATGATTTATCCCTAACTGCATGAGCATCTCCTTCCTTGCCGCATAGGCCCTAGCTGCGGCTTTATTGTCGCATATGCTTGATTGGTTCCTGAGCCGCATCAGACTCCATCTTACAGCCGCATAGGTCTGCTTTTCTAGCCGCATGAGCGTTGGCCGCATGAGCCTCAGCCGTCTGTTCCCTTGAGTCTCAGTCCTCATTTCTAATCCGACTACCTATGTGATGGCTGGATAACCCTATGTGTGTACTGAGGTACAATCTATGTGAGCACCGAGGGGCTATCCTATGTGCTAAGTGTTCCTACGTGACACCTGCCAGTACTTCCAAGAGCCCAGCATTTACATAACAAATGGTCGGTGGCAATGACGTGGTATGTATAGTGTGTTATATTACACCACGAAGGGGGAACATACGTATGACTCCATGAGCCAGTACGGATTCCTTCTTGGGGTACTCGTACAATGTACGATATCTAGAGGAGCGAACATGTGACTACGACATGTGAGCTCTGAGGATAAACTAGGGATTAATTAGGCAAATAACTTGGTAGATGCATTGGATGGAAAGAATCCCGAGATCGTGCCATACTGGCCACCCCAGGTTCAGTCCTGACGTGTCGGGTTGGCCGCTACGGATATGGTTTTATTCGCCTATAGCGGAAGGCTATATCCGACCTCTACGAGCTATGTGTTATATGTGTTAGCGCGGTAGCCCTCCGGGGGACTGGTGCATATTCAATGTGTCTTATGGTTTGTCTAGCCCTGCTGGGTTGACACGATCTGAGGATTCATTTTAATCAGTAACGCGGGGATAACTCCGCCGCATATAGAAAGCCGCAAGATTGAATGGCCGCTTGGAAAATGACTTGACTGTACTTGAGCCTTCCGTTAGTAGCCGAGGGACATGGACTGTCTTGGTGCGTGGTCCAACCCATGTCCTTGTTTGGTTGTTGGGTTGGTCTATCGTGCTAGGACAGGCTATGGACCGAGGTTACAACCAGGAGCTTATTACTAATATTATTTATGCCTGGGTTTTATCTCACTCTTTTGTGCTTCCTTGTGGTACTTGCTATTCGGGGCTGACCCTGCTGGTTTTGTTTGGCCAGATCATGTAGCAGAGCCTGAGGATCCGAACTTTTTTCCTGACGTCAATGGTGCATACTAGGAGCATGGCTGGCGGGGGACTCAAGTGGGTTTCTTCTCCACCACTCTTGTATCTTTACTTATGTCCTGGCGTTTAGCCTCTGGCACCTGTTTAGCCGACAAATCTGGATATTTTGTCCTAGCATAATTTGTAATTAAATCAGACTGCAGCTGAGTACAATTATGTAACTTTGACTCTCTGGGCTAGCTAACTTATAAAGCAAGATCCCCATGATCATTTTGATGAAGCGTCAGGGACGTCTTACTGCTTTATCTTATTGATGTTTTCTTGCTTGAATGATTGAGACATAGATGTTCTGTGTAACCATAGAAGGCTTGAATGTAGCATATACCCCCTTGTCTCTCGACAGCCACGATCGCCGTATGACGTTTGTATACCTCATATGGAGTAGCTGGACTAGTCCGTCTCTGTATTTTGGTATTGGGGCGTGACAAGGTTTTATTGGTGGCCCATGTAGGTCTGATTTTTAGACTTGTGGGGTGTAACTATTATAGGAGTCTCAATCAAACTTGTTCCCTTTAAATCTCTTGCCTCGATTTCTCTTTCCCCACCTTGATTGATAACCTGAATTGCATCCTCGAATCTTCCTCATCTTGATAATTAATATCATGTACCTTTCCCTATAGGGGTGTTTCTTTTTCGGTAGCTGGCGAGGCCAACATGGAGGAACAACCAGTAGAGCATGGCTCGACGGGACAGCAACCGGAAGGAATACATTCTCCTGACCAGATCCGAGTAGAAGTAATATCAGAGCCAGTGGAACCGCAGGTTCTGGAAACTCCCGCACCCCCAGCGGTGCCGGCAGCAACTGCAGTACCTGATGCTGCAGCACTCCTGGAGGTCATCCGAGGATTCCTGGCCACTCAACAGCGACAGGTGGCAGCCTATCAGTAACAGCAGACCCGACAGCAGGAACAGAATGTGCTACTGAATCAGGGGTTATAATTAGCCCTCGAAAGAAGTGTCAGGAATGATTCGGAAGCATCGGGGAGGTTTTGTCGACTTAATTCGAGATATTTTGACGGCACGGAGGACACTATCACGGTGGATGCATGGCTTCAGGATACTGAGGCCATATTGACCGCAGCAAAGGTTCCAGCGGAAGAGAAGGTTGACCAGGTCAGACTGATACTACAGGATCTCGCCCGCGATTGGTGGGCATCAGAAGAGGTTGGACTGAGGCGTCCTATTCCCTAGGATAGCTTCGGTACCAGATTTAAGGCCAAGTACTTTGGCGTGGTAGCACGGTATGAGCTACAGCAGAGGTTTATCAGTCTCAAGCAGGCTGGAAAGACGGTGGATGGATATGCAGCGGAGTTCTGCAGACTGAGTCGGTTTGCACCGACGATGGTAGCTACAGAGCCAGAGAAGGCTGTGAGGTTCCAGCAGGGACTTCATTTGGAGATTCTGCAGCTAGTAGAAGGGCACGACTATCAGACTTTTGATGCAGTTTTAACGGCAGCCCGGAGGCATGAACTCACCCATCAGAGGGTGGTGACAAGACATAGAGGCCAGAAGAGGTCTCATTCCCAGAGCAGGGGCGGAGGAACACTGCAGCGAACATCGGCACCAGCACCCGGCATCCGTATTCATGAGTCAGGAGCGCCGCGGAGGACGGCGGTATCAGAGATAACAGCACCAGTTCGGCATCAGCAGCCGAGGAACCAGCAACAGCGCCAGGGGGCGTCCATTGGGTGTACTTACTATGGTAAGGGAGGGCACACTAGGGATGTATGTCGTTCAGCTAATGGGTTTTGCATGAGGTGTGACAGTCCAGACCACAGAATTGCCAATTGTCCTATGTTGCAGAGGCCAAGAGGGCCAGTTCAGTAGTTTTCGACATTGCCAGCTCGAGGGGCAGCACCGAACAGAGGACCAGCATTGGCCATCAGGCCGCTAGCCCATCGTCTACCCACGCAGGCTCAGATGTTTCGCCAGACACAGAACCAGGAAGGCCCGCAGCGGCCGCATCGACAGTATGGTCGAGGAAGGCATCAGGAGGGACCTCAGCAAGACCAGGATCAGGCCTTCACCTTATCCCTGAAGGATGTGCTAGCTTCAGGCGACGTGATTGCAGGTAATATTTCTGTTACCTCTTTTCCTACAGTAGCATTGTTTGATTCGGGGGCTACCCACTCTTTTATATCTGCACGATTTACGACACGTATTGGATTGGAGTTTGAGGCATTGTCAGAGAGGATGAATATACTTACTGGTAATGGGCTCGTAGGAGTTAGCAGAGTATGCTTAGCGTGTCCAGTTGTAGTGAGTGGGCGATTATTGCCCGCATCTTTGATTGAGTTCCCCATGGGCAACTTTAACGTTATCCTAGGCATGGACTGGTTGAGAGACAGTCATACGACGATAGATTGTCGGGGAGGTAGGGTAGTGTTTAATGTACCTGGCATTGAGGAGTTCGTCTTTGACCGATCACTGGAGGATCGACCCAAGGGCATCGTTGCAGAAGCATTGGCAGAGCAGGAGAAGATTCCAAGGGTAGTCCGAGAGTTTTTTGATGTATTTCCAGATGAACTTCCAGGTTTACCACCAGTGAGAGATATGGAGTTTTGCATTAAGCTGAATCCTGGAACGGAGCCTAAAGTTGGCAGAGTTTACAGGATGTCGAAGTCAGAGTTGGACAAGTTGTACCAGTATGAAGAAGAATTGAAGGCGAAGCAGTTTATCCGAGACAGTAAATCGCCCTGGGCAGTACCAATAATTTTGGTACCCAAGAAGGATGGATCGACGCAGATGTGCATTGATTACCGACAGTTGAATGCAGTAACCGTGAAGAACAAGTATCCGTTACCAAGGATTGATGACTTGTTTGATCAATTGAGTAAGGCTTGCATCTTCTCGAAGATTGATCTTCGATCTGGATATTATCAAGTGAGGGTCCGGGAGCAGGACATACCCAAGACATCATTTAGATCATGGTACGGGCATTATGAGTTTCTGGTGATGCCATTTGGACTGACTAATTCTCTAGCAGTATTCATGGATTTGATGAATCGCATCTTTCTACCCTATTTGGATAAATTTGTAGTAGTGTTTATAGATGACATTCTCGTCTATTCCAGTAGTGAGGAGGAGCATGAGAAACATCTTCGGACAGTTCTGCAGACCTTGAGGGAGCATCAACTTTATACGAAGCTTAATAAATGTGAGTTTTGGTTGAATCATATTTCGTTCCTGGGACACATTATTTCTGGAGCAGGAGAGTCAGTAGATCCGAAGAAGGTTGAGGCAGTGGAGAATTGGCCAGTTCCGAAGACGGTAGCAGAAGTGCATAGTTTCTTGGGAATGGCAGGTTACTACCGGAGGTTCGTGGCAAACTTCGCCAGGATTTCGGCACCCTTGACGTGTTTGACGCATAGGGATGTAGAGTTTGTTTGGTCAGCAGAGTGTCAGGCATCATTTTTAGAGTTAAAGAAAAGATTAATCTCAGCCCCGATCTTGATCCTTCCAGTAGGATAGGAAGGGTTTACAGTGTATTGTGACGCATCCGGGAAGGGACTTGGATGTGTATTGATGCAGCATAGTAAGGTGATAGCATATACATCTCGACAGCTTCGAGATCATGAGAAGAATTACCCGACTCACGACCTAGAATTAGCAGCAGTAGTGTTTTCGCTTAAGATATGGAGGCACTACTTATATGGGGATCGAGTGGAGATTTACACTGATCATAAGAGTTTAAAGTATGTGTTTACCCAGAGGGACCTGAACATGAGACAGAGAAGATGGTTGAAATTACTGAAGGACTTTGATGTAAATCTTCAGTATCATCCAGGCAAGGCAAATATGGTAGCAGATGCCTTGAGCAGGAGAGGTGGTGCATTCATTCTAACCATGCAGAGACATATTTTGGAAGATCTTCAGAAAATAGGAATTAAAGTAATCTTGTCGCAAGATGTAGGAGTTATGGCCAGTTTGTAGATTCAGTCTACTCTAGTAGAGAGGATCAGAGCAGCTCAGGCGGAGGATCCGCGAATCCAGAAGCTTCGATCGGAGTGTGAGTCAGGTCTCAGAAAGGAGTTAGTAATCTATAAGGATGGTACACTTAGGTTCGGAAACCGTCTTTGTGTACCAGGTGGAGACCTTCGACATGAAGTTATGTCAGAGGCTCATAGTTCTCCTTACTCCATTCATCCCGGAGGCACGAAAATGTACCAAGATATGAAGCTGCAGTTTCGGTGGAATGGCATGAAGAGGGAGATAGCGAGATTCGTATCCAGATGTTTGGTTTTTCAGCAAGTGAAGACAGAACAGCAGAGACCAGCAGGATTATTGCAGCCGCTACCTATTCCGGAGTGGAAATGGGAGCACATCACGATGGACTTTGTGACCGGTTTACCTAGATCTCCGACCGACCGGAACGTAGTTTGGGTAATCGTGGATCGGCTCATGAAGGTTGCGCATTTTCTTTCCTTCAGAGTAGGGCAGTCTACTGAGCAGCTGACAAAAATGTATATGAAGCAGATTGTGAGACAACATGGTGTTCCAGTCAGCATAGTATCAGATAGAGACACCCGGTTCATCTCTCACTTTTGGCGGAGTTTGTACCAGAGTTTAGTACCAAGTTGAGGTTCAGCACCGCCTATCATCCGCAGACGGATGGACAATCAGAGAGAACTATTCAAACCTTGGAAGATATGTTACGGGCTTGTACTTTGGACTTCGGCGGAACTTAGGAAGATCACCTCCATTTAATAGAGTTCTCTTACAATAATAGTTATCATGCAAGTATACAGATGGCGCCTTTTGAAGCATTATATGGAAGAAAGTGCAGGTCCCCTCTGGCATGGAACGATGTGGGAGAACGAAAATTGTTGGGACCAGAGATGATCACGCGGACCGTAGAAACAGTCAAGATGATCAGAGAGCGGCTTCGAGTTGCGCAAGACAGACACCGCCACTGGGCAGATTAGCATCGAAGGCCTCTAGCGTTTGGTGTCGGTGACCAAGTGTTTCTGCAGATTTTGTCCACTCGGGGTGTCATTAGGTTTGGAACCCGAGGAAAGATTAGTCCGAGATTCGTTGGTCCTTTTGAGGTTCTCGCTCGGGTAGACGATGTTGCTTATCGGCTTGCCCTTCCTCCCTCGCTATCTAACGTACGTGATGTGTTTTATATATCTCAGTTGTGTGGGTATGTCCCGGATCCGAGTCATGTCCTCGACCATTCGGAGTTAGTCGTTGGTACCGACCTAACTTACGAGGAACAACCCGTGTCTATTTTGGACCGGCGAGAGAAGGTGCTCAAGAACCGGACTATTAGCCTTGTCCGTGTCGCTTGGGGCCATCACTCTCCGGAAGAGTCAACCTGGGAGCGCGAGGACGAGATTAGATCTCGGTATCCGCACTTGTTCGACTCGGAAGGTATGTTTCTTCTTATGCCTTGGTAAATTTTAAAATGTGTGATCGATGACTGCTAATGATGGGTTGTTAGTATAGATTGTAATTGCACCTTGCTTGCCCGGATACATCTATCTTTGTCTTGGCTGAAATTCCGAGGACAGAACTTTTCTAAGAAGGATAGAGATGTCACTCCCCAATCCCGATATACGTATTCTTCATGGATTCTGCATATGGCCTCTGTATTTAGCATGTGCATAAATTTTGTTTATTATTTATTAATGGTGGCATGTAGCTTTCTTTTAGCATTGTCATTAGTGGAGTGATTAGGGATTAGGGTTTTCTTAAACCAATCCAACCCCTATTTAATATCCTTTTCCTCACTCTCTCTCCTCATTCACTCTTTCATTTATTTCCCTCAACCACCACCACCCATAGGCAAGTACAACTTGCTCAAAAAGAGGAGATTTTGTGCATTTTACATTCTTAATTTTTTTCTTGACATTATTTGTCTATTTTGTTCGTCTCTTCATTCTCTACAAGTTTAGTTCTTGAAGCTTTTGATTTTGATGACTAGATTTGTGTAGATCTAAGTTCCTAAAAACTAGGGTTTTAAGGGTTTTCATGGTTTTGATCTATCAAACTGGGCTATTTTCGAAAACTAATGGTCCTATGTTATAGAAAATTTGATTCTACACAATTTTGACCTTTGGAAAGTTAGATTTCGATTTGTTTGGAGGAAGTTATGGCCGGAACAATATTTGGGTTTCTCCGAGGTTCGCCTACGCTGGCTCTGGCAGAAAGATGAACAGTTCGCAGCCGCATGGCATTTTCAGCCGCATAAAGCTTGCAGCCGCATGTGCATTTCTTAGCCGCATGAACAAGGCAGCCGCATGAGCATGTGCAGCCGCATGTGTATTCTTAGCCGCATACGCAAGGTAGCCGCATAAGTTCTTTGAGCCACATAAGCCTGATTTATATCGCTGCCTCATGGACTTTGTTTCCTGGCCGCATGGACTTCTGTTCTCTTGGCCGCATGAGTTTTCTGAGCCGCATGGCTTGACTGAGTCGCATGCGCCCCGCGTATTTTTGAGCCGCATAAGCCCGGTTCCTCTCTGAGCTGCATAGGGTCGCTCTTTCCTTTAGCCGCATAAGACTCCCTCACTCTCAGCCGCATACGATTCCCATTTCCCAGCCGCATACGCTTTCTTCCTGGGCCGCATATGCCTGTTCTTTCTACAGTCGCATAAGACTCCTTAATCCTGGCCGCATAAGGCCCAGCGATTCACTAGCCACATAGGACTTAGCTCTTTGAGCCGCATGCGCCCTTTCCTTCTGGCCACATAGGCATGATTTATCCCTAGCCGCATGAGCATCTCCTTTCTTGCCGCATAGGCCCTAGCTGCGGGTTTATTGCCGCATATGCTTGATTGGTTCCTGAGCCGCATCAGACTCCATCTTACAGCCGCATAGGTCTGCTTCCCTAGCCGCATGAGCGTTGGCCGCATGAGCCTCAGCCGCCTGTTCTCTTGAGTCTCAGTCCTCATTTCTAATCCGACTACCTATGTAATGGCTGGATAACCCTATGTATGTACTGAGGTACAATCTATGTGAGCACCAAGGTGCTATCCTATGTGCTAAGTGTTCATACGTGTCACCTGCCAGTACTTCCAAGAGCCCAGCATTTACATAACAAATGGTCGGTGGCAATGATGTGGTATGTATTGTGTGTTGCATTACACCAAGAAGGAGGTACATACGTATAACTCCATGAGCCAGTACGGATTCCTTCTTCGGGTACTCGTACAATGTACGACATCTAGAGGAGCGAACATGTGACCACGACAAGTGAGCTCTGAGGATAACCTAGGGATTAATTAGGCAACTAACTTGGTAAATGCATTGGGTGGGAAGAATCCCGAGATCGTGCCATACTGGCCACCCCAGGTTCAGTCCTGACGTGTCGGATTGGCCGCCACGGATATGGTTTTATTCGGCTATAACGGAAGGCTATATCCGACCTCTACGAGCTATGTGTTATATGTGTTAGCGCGGTAGCCCTCCAGGGGACTGGTGCATATTCAACGTGTTATATGTCTTATGGTTTGGCTAGCCCTGCTGGGTTGACACGATCTGAGGATTCCTTTTAATCAGTAACGCGGGGATAACTCTGCCACATATAGAAAGCCGCAAGATTGAATGGCCGCTTGAAAAACGACTTGACTGTGCTTGAGCCTTCCGTTAGTAGCCGAGGGACATGGACTGTCTTGGTGCGTGGTCCAACCCATGTCCTTGTTTGGTTGTTGGGTTGGTCTATCGTGCTAGGACAGGCTATGGACCGAGTTTACGACCGGGAGCTTATTACTAATATTATTTATGCCTGGGTTTTATCTCACTCTTTTGTGCTCCCTTGTGGTACTTGCTATTCGGGACTGACCCCGCTGGTTTTGTTTGGCCAGATCACGTAACAAAGCCTGAGGATACGAACTTCTTCCCTGACGTCAATGGTGCATACTAGGAGCATGGCTGGCGGGGGACTCGAGTAGGTTTCTTCTACACCACTCTTGTATCTTTACTTATGTCCTGGCGTTTAGCCCCCGGCACCTGTTTAGCCGACAAATCTGGATATTTTGTTCTCGCATAATTTGTAATTAAATCAGACTGCAGCTGAGTATAATTATGTAACTTTGACTCTCTGGGCTAGCTAACTTATAAAGCTAGATCCCCATGATCATTTTGATGAAGCGTCAGGGACGCTTTACTGCTTTATCTTATTGATGTTTTCTTACTTGAATGATTGAGACATAGATGTTCTGTGTGACCATAGAAGACTTGAATGTAGCATATACCCCCTTGTCTCTCGACAGCCACGATCGTCGTATGACGTTTATATACCTCATATGAAGTAGCTGGCCTAGTCCGTCTCTGTATTTCGGTACTGGGGCGTGACATACACCTTGATAGACTATTGAAGTACCGGCCCTACGTTTGGTTATGTGCCCAAGCCCGCACACCTGTCCGCCTATAGGCCATGATTCCGCCTAGGCCGGCTACGACATCGTCGTTCGTTGCCTTGGAATCCTTTCACTCGTGCACGAGTCCGTCCACGACCATTTCGTATTGTTTTGTCAATTTAACTTAACGGCTGTCTTTGAGCCATAGGCTGTCTCCGAGCCATAATGCGTTATCGACAGGTTGGCGGCGGCGTCCGTATAGCGCGGGTAGCGAGCCCCGTTGCACGTCCCCGTCATACCTGTCGCTAACCATTCTTTTCTTTCTTATCTTTCATTTATTCATTCTTTTCTTTCTTTCACTTGTCCGTTTGTTCATTGATTCATTTCATTCACATATTCATTCATTCATTCATCGATTCATTCATTCACTTATTCATTCATTCATTCATTTATACATTTTACAACTCCCTGTGCGGGAGTTGCCTTGGCGACCCATCGGTCCTGTAGCCTTTCAATGTTGCTATACTCTACTCGGAACGACTATATTGATAGTCTTCCCGTTTCATTGTTGTAAACCATTCATTGCTTCATTATTGAATGCATAAGGAACTTGAAATGTAAGCTTGTGCCTTAGCACGAGCGTGGAGTGCGGTGCGAGTGTTCTGACATTTTTCGAGTTCTTTTCCATATTCTAACAAGCATACAAGATGGAATTATTCCTTTAGCTAGGTACGTTGAGTCATTTATTAGCATGCGCGGTGTTATCGCCTAGCGATTCTAGTGATAGTGTCCGGATTGTTAAGTGTCTAGGCTAAGCAAAGACGGGTTCATCGGAGCCACCCACCTTAGCGATGTTCGCATCGGCCGAGCGATACTCCGAGCGCGCCTTTGAAAGTCTAAGTCTAGATTCATCTTTGACTGGCCAATGTAAGCCTTGCATCGATTCTTCATTAGGTCGATGCCAACTCTTCGGGTCGACAGCTCATTTGAGTCATTGTACTTGTCGTTTGAATCGGCGTTCCGCTAGGGCGGAGCGGGTCATTACACCCCGACTGCAACAGGAGTGTCTGGATCAGGTCTACGAGTCATAGCAGACCTCTCCATGTCCGCGAACTCAGGATGCTGGAACCTGGTCTGCACCATCCTGAAGATAGAATAAAAGAAGAAAATCAATATGGCACATGAAATATTATATCAAGGAGGACAGTTAGAATGCAAAAATCAATATCAAAAGGACAGTTAAAAGATCAGCAAGTGAAAGTTTTCCTATTTTGTGATTGAGTAACTTAGCCTATAGCCTATCCTAGATACGTACCACGGGCTCGTAACAGCACTCTAAGTCGAGCGCCACTACGACATCGCACTAATTGCGACTTAGGACCTGCATGGGCCACCACTAAAAATGTGTTACGACCCGCACCCTAGGTAGGGGCACAAGTGCGTGACAACGCCCATCCTACATCGTAAAAACGACATAAAATGCTGTAGGTCTACTAGATAACAAACAGTATATAATAACCTATCATATCTGTACGGAGGAATATAGTATGAAATACTGATAAACTCAATCACAATCTAGAAGGAAGAATCATGGCACGAAAATTAGGTAGATATAATCACAAAGTGCAAAATCAAGTTCAACAGAGAGAAAGAGTCACAGAGTAATATGGTTATACAATCCCAAAATATAATATCATAACGTAAGTAGCAAGCTGGAGACAAGGTCCAGTCCAAAATATCTACTCTAACTAAACTAAGCTAGAGGCTCGTCGGGCAGAGCTAAGCCCTGCTGAACCAGGGTCTCCAAGTCTAAGTCCACTACGTCAACCGGACCGTAGTAGGTACAGAAATCCTCCTCTTCAGCATCTGTAATATTTTGTCAACATATCCAGTCAGGATGGAACGAGCACAATCAACTAACAACAGTTCACAAGATATGACAAAGGCTATAAGACTGTAAATAAAGAGTATATACAAGAAATCATGGAATGTACATGTGAGTATCATGGCAAGGTAAGCTGTAAATCTATAGCTAGAACAAGGCAAGTAAACTGATCATGGCATTTACAAGAATCAAGAATCATCTATCTAGGTGTGTGAGCACTAGCTTCGATATGTGCCTGCTTGGGTCTGCACAAAGTCTAATGATCTAGCCAATCATACGTGGAGTGTAGGATTGGCATTCACAAGGTCTACAAGAATAAACAAGGCGGATAATGACCACACACCTACACTAGTTCTTCCCGTCCCCGACTGGTAGAGTGGATCCAAACAAGACACGTCACGACGCGGGATTCTACGAGAAGGGAGCAAGTCTCCTCGAGAATCAGCGTCCATATACTGCACAAGAACTACAAGGGGGCTTGCACAAGACATACCAAGATAACAAGGAATAATATCTCATGTCGGGATCCATGAATACCAA